>JANUYF010000016.1:5053448-5263448 GCA_026167975.1 Phrynosoma blainvillii
ATGACTATTGCAGCTCGCGCTGAAAAACTGGTGCAGATGGTTGGACGTTGGACGTTGGCCAACCCAACTGCAAACAGGTGAAGTCACAACTGCATTTAAACAAAGCTATGTCGCTCCACTCAGCCATGGAAACCCACTGGGAAACCTTGGGCAAATCACACTCTCTCAGCCTTATAAGGAATGCAAATCTGAACAAATCTTGCAAAATAATAAAAAAAACACCCTGTGATAAGGGTAGAATCCAAAGATATAGCCGTGTCAGTCCCTAGAATCAGTCTGTAGAGAGATCTTGTAGCACCTTTGAGACTCACAGAAAGAAAGAAGTTGGCAGCATGAGATTTCCTAAAGTCTACTTCCTCAGATGTATATTTACACATTATTATTATTATTATTATTATTATTATTATTATTCAAAGGTATAGCCATGTTAGTCTGTAAAATCAGTCTGTAGAGAGATCTTGTAGCACCTTTGAGACTCACTGAAAGAAAGACGTTGGCAGCAGGAGCTTTTGTAGACTAAAATCTACCTGTACTTCTTCAGATGCTTCCTCCACCAAATGCATCTCAAGAAGTAGACTATCGTCTACGAAAGCTCATGCGGCCAACTTCTTTCGTTCACTTACTCTCAAAGGTGCTACAAGATCTCCCTACCCAAGATAAGATCGCCTTTTTTGTTGTTAACTGCCTTCGCATTGGTCTCAACCCATGGCAACCCTCTGGATGAGACATCTCCAGGGCCCCCTGTTCTCTATTGCTCTGCCCAGCTCCTGCAAACTCTTATTTATGGTCTCTTTAATAAAGTCCATCCATCTAGCATGTGGCCTTCCTCTCTTTCGACTTCTTCTCCACCTTTCCTGACATTGTTGTCTTTTCCAAAGAGTCCTTCCTTCTCACGATGTCTCCAAAGTACGACGGCCTAAGTCTTGTCATCTTGGCTGTAAGTATATAGGCTATAAGTATATAGGATGGCATCAGGGATGTTTCAAGACAGGTGCAGACTGCACAAGGTGACACTTTAGAGAGGGGCATCTGCTTGCCATATAGGATGGCATCAGGGATGTTTCAAGACGGGTGCAGACTGCACAAGGTGACACTTTAGAGAGGGGCATCTGCTTGCTGGTGCGAAGTGTACTGCTGAGCATCTTTGCGGTAGATGGGACTCCTGGAGACTGACAGTCCTGAGAAGGACACTGTCCGTCTGCCACAAGCAGCAAGGATGCCAGCTATGACACTACTATTGGCATTCCTTGGTGAACTCTTGGAGGTGCCCGGATCTCTTCAGGACCTGGAAACAAGACCGGTAGACCAGAACCACCAAGGACACGGACAGTCCCTTTGGGTGGTCCACCAGCCAGTGGGGTCAAGTAGACTAGAGCCTTTCTCTTCCACAGCGGTCCGATCTATTCCTGTGGGACCCTTGGCCTGGTGGCTCCAAGTCTAGGGGTGACCGCATAAGTTGACGTAGGGTGACACTAACCCTAGTGGTGCCACTGAGTGATGTGTTGACATTGCGGGAAGGAGGTTACCATCCTTTCTCCCAGTGCAGCAGTCCAGATTAAAGTGCCGGACACCCCTTCGCAGGATGAAACTTCATCCTGTTGGCCATGCTGGTTGGGCATAAGGTCAATGAAGGTGCCTTTAAACTACCTGGAATCCTGTGTCCAGTTCTGGGCACCACAATTCAAAAAGGATGAAAAACTGGAGCGTGTCCAGAAGAAGGCGACTAAAATGGTGAAGGTTCTGGAAACCATGAATCCCTATGAGGAGAGACTTAGGGAACTGGATATATTTAGCCTGGAGAAGAGACGGTTAAGAGGTGATATGATAGCCCTCTTTCAATATTTGAAGGGATGTCATAGTGAGGAGGGAACAAGCTTGTTTTCTGCTGCTCCAGAGAACAGGACCCGGAACAATCAATGCTTTGATTGTGAGTTCCTGCATGGCAGAATGGGGTTGGACTGGATGGCCCTTGTGGTCTCTTCCAACTCTTTGATTCTATGATTCTATATCCCTTCTTTCTTACACGCACCATTTCAGCCACAGATCAGTGCTGAAGTCTGTCTTTACAATCCTGGGATACATAAGGTGGCTGCAAAAAAGTGTCTTTGAGCATATACAGAGGGCCACAATCTTACCGAGAGAATAATTACAACCAGATCATACACAAACAAGGAACAAATGGAGCGTGCGAGTGCGTGTGTTTGAGATTCAGGGACAGTGCTCGGTGATATTTCCATTTTATTACAAAATCTAAAATGTCCTGGGAGCAAGCAGGCATATGGGGTATGTATAGGGGGGGAATGATGGCAAGGTCCAAAGAGATGCCCAGCGTCCTTGCCAAGGTCATTTCCGATGCCCAGCCCTTAGTGGGAGAAAGAGAGCATGGCAGTCCAGAGTACACTGAGTGTATGAGGCGCAGGCGAGACGAATACCATAGTTCCCCACTGTCTCTGGAGCTCAGATTTTGGGGGGCATCTTGTGCTCCAAAGCCCCATCGTAAAAAAACAGGGGGGACCCAGGGTGGTGGTATCCTGGGGGCTCAATCCGGGATTCCCCCTGAACCTTCTTCCGGCAGAGGGTTCATTGAAGAGAGCCTTTGTCGGAACAGCTGATACGATGCCCTTGAAGTCGGGAAGAGGACGAAGCCTCCTGCCCTCCAAGCGGAGCATCCCTTCTCCTCATCCCCGGGTGCTGCTGACCCGTTCGCCCACCAACCAGTAGGTCCGGAGTTTGCCCTTGCCCTGCAAGGAAAAATCACTGCCAGTCAATCTAGACAAGGGAGAAAGCGCAACCTGTAGCACCTAACCCTGCTTTTGAAGTCCCTCAAATCCCGCAAGGGTCTCATATATTTTCTCCCCAAAAGTATTTGAGTCAATTGTCTGCTGGAGATCCATGCCAGACCACAAAACCAGGCTCAGACATAGTGGTTACCATCTTTGGGCTTGCCCAGAACCCACCGTCCTTCTCTGAAACCTTACAATCCTGGGCCCAGTGCTCTTCAACATCTTTATCGATGACTTGGATGAAAGAATAGAGGGCATGCTCATCAGATTTGCAAATGGCACCAAATGAGGAGGAATAGCTAATACCCCAGAAGACAAGATGAAAATTCAAAATGACCTGAATAGATTAGAAAGCTGAGCCAAAGCTAACAAAATGAATTTCAACAGAGAAATATCAGATATTGCACTTAGGGAGAAAAAAATGAAATGCATAGATCAGGGGTAGGCAACCTTTCCCCTTTAAGGGCCGAGAGACTTCAGCTCCCAGAATCCTAGGAGCTATTGGCCAACATGGGACTATTGGCCAACATGGCTGAGGCTTCTGGGAGCTGAAGTCCCTCGGCCCTTAAAGGGGAAAGGTTGCCTACCCCTGGCATAGATTGTCTTATTTTGAATAAAGATTTATATGTATTTTTTAAAAAAATAATAATCACATCTTACCAAATGTTCACTTTAATCACATGAAGCTATCTGCACGTAAATACTTTTAGGGGCTGTGCTTGTGGGGTTGTAATCGACAGGTGTCATTTTAATTTTGCATGCTGCTTATATCACAACGAATTATGAATGATACCAACACCAACCCTAGTGATGCCACTGGACACTATAATGCCAGGCAATAAATGTCTCAGGCAAGCCCCGAGTTCCAGATGAGAAACTTTTGCAGTCCTGACATGGTTGTGTTTCTATGAGCATCGCCTGCACTTTCCTCCTGTATTTCTGTTTCTGTTGTATCAGATTGCAACACTTTGTGCCCCCCCCCTTTTTTTTTTTTTTGCATGGAAATTTGCGAGCATCTTGGAACATATATTTTTTTTCATGTCTTATGCTTAAAGTGGAACTGCCTTAGATGTTTTGAAGGAAATCAGGAGGCTTTGTACAGAAAGCAATGTCCTTGAGCTGCTCCCATAGCAAATTCTAGCCTTGAAAGATAAGGAGGCCAGCATGCAATGGAAATGGCAAGACACTCCCTAAGTATCCCAGCTTACCTTCATCTCCACATCCCCTCGGAGCTCCAATTCGAAGCAGCCAAACTCTTCCAAAATGGATTTGGTGGCACACGACAAGTGGATCTTCAGAGCTGGAAGGTCCAGACAATCATTAGCCCCGTCACATAATGGATGGCTGATTTATTTCCAGCCTTCTCGGCACATTCTTTAGCCCAAAAGGCAGCCAGAGAGCATCAGCGCTAAGATGGTCCCTGACCTTAGGCTTCCCATCTAAAAGCCTTACATACACCTCGACCAGCTTCCCTCCACTTCCTTCTCCTAAGCCAGAACCAGAGCAAAAAGTGGACAGCAAAACAGCAGCATTTCTAAAGGGTTCCACTGTAGGGTCATCACTCCCTCTTGCCCTGTGGGTTTTCCATCCGATAATCCATGGGGAGAGGTGGGTAGGAAATTGATGATGACGATGACGATGATGATGATGATGATGATGATGATGATAATGATTCCATAACTCTCATCAATGCATCCACTTATGCTTCAACCATGGGTATGCAAATGCTAGGGTTTGTAGCCACATGGGACATAGGAGAACTACACTGGCCCTCTGCAATGCAATGCAATGCAATGCAATGCAATGCAATGCAATGGTTTTGCATTTTAATTTCCAACTTTCCTCCCCCAAATTCAAAATGTTCCCTCTCTTGGGCTTAAAACAGTGGGAGGAAGAAGGATATAGCAAAACTGCACCCTACCCCTTTGAGAAGGGCAGGGGAGAAATTTTAGTACAACGTCTTTATGTATGTATGTATGTATGTATGTATTTATTACAAAAATTTGCAAGGGTTGGATGACCTTGAAAATGGCCTTGTGGGGCTACAGGGGCCACATTTTCTCCACTCCTTCTATATCTATCTATCTATCTATCTGTGTGTGTGTGTGTGTGTGTGTATATATATATATATATATATATATATATACACACACACATGTATACACATTTTCTCCACTCCATATGTGTATGTATATATATGTATATATGTGTGTGTGTATATATATATATATATATATATATATATATATATATATATATATATATGGTGTGGAGAAAATGTGTATATATGTACTGTATGTATGTATATGCTATATATGTATAGGAAATTCTCCTATCAACACAAGAGCCTCAGTCTTGGTCAGACTCCCTCCCACCACGTCTGCTGACCTTCTCCATTGGATTCCATGCGTGAGGCTGTGTTGACCGTGTCTCCAAAGAGGCAGTAGCGAGGCATCTTCAGGCCCACAACCCCAGCACAGACTGGACCTTGGGGAGGAGAAAAAGACAAGTCAGGGTGCCTGGTTAGGTACTTCTCATCTCCTGCCTTATTGCTTTGGCTGCCAGGATCAGGCCCTCTCCATTCCAGAAATGATTGCACCCAGACCCAACAATAAAACAGGAATTGCAGTGCATTTTTTGTATGGGGCTCCCTCCCACATTCATGCCAGGTAGGCATATCACCAAATCAAACACCAATTCAGCTGTCTAGGGTTGATCCAGGTGCAATGCCAATGCTTTTTGCTAACTGTTCCTTAGGCGCCACATTTGTATTCCAGATAGGTAGGTAAACCATAGATTTGTTCAAAGATATAGCCGTGTTAGTCCGTAGAATCAGTATGTTTAGAGATCTTGTAGCACCTTTGAGACTCACTGAAAGAAAGAAATTGGCAGCTGAAGCTTTCGTAGACTTCAGTCTACTTCCTCAGATGCATTTGATGGAGTGGAGGCCAGGCACAGACATATACATGTGAGGATGTCAATTCAAATTACAAATCCTTTGTGTATGGAAATGAATCTACTCCGTACAGCAGCCTCCCAAAGCGGGGGTGGGATTGTGAGATATGAATGTATATTTTAAAGTTGTAAGCCACCCTGGTTGCGTTATGCAGAGGGGCAGGATAAAAATATTATTATTATTATTATTATTATTATTATTATTATTATTATTATTATTATTATTATTATTAGCAAAATCCCAAGCCACTCTTGGTCAGTATGGTTGCAATTCTCACACCTGGTTTGCCCAAACGACAGTTTGCAAACGGTCTTGAAACCACAGTATCTCAAACCACGGTTTGTCGGATCATGATGTTGATTCAGGCATCACAGTAACTTGTGATTTGAAGTTAAACCTGAACTGCCTGTGATTTGAAGTTAAACCTAAACCTGACATTGGAACCCATTCCCTCAGAGAGTCATAGAATCTCCTTCTTTGGAGGTCTTTAAACAGAGGCTGGATGGCCATCTGTCAGGGGTTCTTTGATTTTGAGTTCCTGCATGGCAAAATGGGGTTGGACTGGATGGCCCTTGGGGTCTCTTCCAACTCTAGGATTCTATGAACCGCTCTAAGAGACAACAACTTAAGCGCTCTAAGAGATGGCTCCAAGAGACAACAACCTCTTTCCTTTTTTATGCACTCTGCATGGAAGTTATCTTGATTCCTCACCACTATGGATCCCGATCCGCAGTTTGAGCTGCTGATCGGGCCGGTGGCGGATCTTGAAGTTACGGACGGCCTCAAGGAGCGCCAATGACATGCGGGAGACTTCGCGGGCATGCAGCCTGCCATTGCGAACCGGCAGACCCGACACCACCATGTACGCATCTCCAATGGTCTCCACCTGGGCAGAGAAGATAGAAAGAGGTGCAGATGGCAAAGAGTTGCTGAGCACCATGCATGAACCTAACACCCTCCTTCCGCTGATCATCCACCGATCTTTTAATTCCACAATCAAACCCAGTGGCTCTTCCCTCTCAAACCAACCGAGAACATCTCACCTTGTAGACGTCAAAGTTATCTATGATTGCATCAAAGCAGGTATACAAGTCATTGAGCAGAGCCACCACCTAGGAAAATAAAAATAAAAGGGTAATTCTATTGACATACTGAGCTGAATCTAGTCTGGGCTTACAAGTCAATGAGAGAGAGAGAGAGATTCTTTATTCGCTGAATAGCATATATTATGCAAATTAAGCAAAAAAATTAAATAATATAATTAAACTAAGCTCAATTACTCTTGCAGACTACATCCACAGTGGGGTTTTGGAGACTTGCAAGAGCAATTCTGTTGCTGCCAAACATGGGGAATGAGTAAAGGATGACAGAGAACAATAAGCACTAGAAGCCTTATTCTGATTTCAGAGATTCACTTTACATTTTCCCGTTCCCTTCCTATTATTATTATTATTATTATTATTATTATTATTATTTATATTTCCCGCCTCTCCCTATGGATTTTCCTGTCATACCGTTGTCATGTTAAATACCATATACTTGATCTTATAATAATAATAATAATAATAATAATAATAGTTTATTTTTATCCTACCCCTCTGTGTAACACAACCAGGGCGGCTTACAACATTAAAACATACATTCATATCCCACAATCCCACCCCCCCTTAAAATACAATTAAACAGTGACAATTTAAAACACATTTAAAATAATAACACAAATAAACAAATAAAAATAGCTACAGCCAAATCTGGGATGAGCAGGATGGCTGTCTTTTGATGGCCGGGATATCTATTCGGGAAAGGCCATCAAATATTGCACTCCCAATATTGCACACCCCAGGCCCCTACTTTTTCACACACTTGGAGCCCAAGTGGAAACCCTCCCAAATGGATCAGTCCAAGAGGTTCTGGGTTCAAGAGCCCAGAGTCCCTGGAAGGATAGGACTGCCGCTCGTATGATTTCCTCTGGGCTTTGACATCCCAGCTGGCTCACCCCAGTCCAATTACCTGCATGGGGGTACTCTCTGCTGACAAGGCAGTGAACCCCACAATGTCACTGAAATAAATGGTGACGCTGTCAAAGGCCTCCGCTTGCACCGTCTCCCCTCGTTTCAGCTGCTCCGCCACCGAGCTGTAAGGAAAGGCAAGCAAGGCATTTTCACGGCAGACTGTTGCTATTGTTAATCGCCCTCAAGTCGTCTCCAACTCATGGTGACTGGAGAAGAGAGGGTTAAGAGGTGATACAATAGCCCTGTTTAAAAATTTGAAAGGATGTCATATTGAGGATGGAGCAAGCTTGTTTTCTGCTGCTCCAGAGAATAGGACTTGGAATAATGGATTCAAGCTATAGGAAAAGAGATTCCAGCTCAACATTAGGAGGCAGTCCCTGACAGTAAGAGCTGCTTGACAATGGAAGATATTTCCTCGGAGTATGGTGGAGTCTCCTTCTTTGGAGGTCTTTAAACAGAGGCTGGATGGCCATCTGTTGGGGATACTTTGATTTTGAGTTCCTGCATGGCAGAATGGGGTTAGACTGGATGGCCCTTGGGGGTCTCTTCCAACTCTAGGATTCTATGATTCTATGACCCTAAGAACGAGACATCCCCAAGACCCCCTGTCATCCACTGCTCTGCTCAACTCCTGTAGCTCCAGGCCCTTGACTGAGTCTATCCATTTGGTGCGGGGTCTTCCTGTCCTTCTTCTACCCTCTAGCTTTCCTAGCATTATTGTCTTTTCCAATGAATCATGCCTTCTCATGATGTGGCCAAAGTACGACAGCCTCCAGTTAGTCACCTGAATGAATGAAAGCCTCCATTTAGTTGCCTTGGCTTCCAGGGAGAGCTCAGGCTTAATCTATTCTAGAATCAATTTGTTTGTCTTTTTGGCTGTCCATGGTACCCTCAGCACTCTTCTCCAGCCCCACATCTCAAATGAGTTGATTTTCTTTCAATCAGCTTTCTTCACTGTCCAACTCTCACATCTGTACATTGTCATGGGGAATACAATGGCTTGAGCTATCCTCGCTTCACTTTATATATTTGCACCTTAGGATCTTGTCTAGTTCCTTCTTAGCTGCCCTTCCCATGTCTTCTTCTCAGTTCTTGACTGCACTCTCCATTCTGATCCATGCTTGATCCAAGGCGCAGACATGTATGACATGTATGATTTTGGCAATATGTCCACTAGAAAAGTTTATAGACCAGATGTTTAAGCTTTCTTCTGGGAACTGGACTCAGGGCAAGGAGGAATAGAGAATTTATTTTAATTAGAAAACTGATCAAATTGTCCAGGGCTGATTTGCCAGCCTTTGTGTCAATTGTAAAGTCACTCTCCCATTTTGCAATTTGCACAGCTCTATTTGCCTGAAATAGACAAATCAGTACTTTGCATGGTACTGATTGGTGGCCCTTACATTAAATAGGAGAGAGATCCAAGCTGTGCCTAGCTCTGACTGTCTGGCTGTTATGTTAGGCAGGAGGTTGTGTATAGGAGTGACCAGTTGGCTCTTACATTATGTAAGATCCAGAGCCAAGCTGTGCCTTTACTTTGGATAAGAGCCAGAACTAGTTTCTGATTGCCTAACCCTTATGTTAGACAAGGGACACAATAAGACTGTGCATAGCACTGACTGGCTGACCCTTGCATAGAAGATGAGGGAACATACTCACTGGGGCAAAATCTGGTAAAGCAAGACCTCTGCCTTGCGCTTCTCCTCCAGGTAGGCCTGCGTCCGTTCTTCCACCAGCTCCTCCAGGTTGTTGGCGTACTGTTCCATGCGTGACAGCAACGAATCCAAGAGATTGCAACTGTTTTCCCTGCAAGAGAGAGAGATGTTCAATAGGTTGGAGATGGCAAGACTACAGCTGCCTACCCCTGCTAGGGATATCCCAACCCCTTGTTATGGAATTTCAGTATCGATTGAAAAGCGAGGCCAAAACCAAGCGCCTGGCACGCTCCATGCAAGGTTTGGGTTGGATGCGTACCTGTCGAACTTCCGCAACATGGCTTTGATGTGATGGAAGTCGGGGCGCTCCTGGGGGTCTTCAGCCCAGCACCGTTGCATAAGGAGGACCACCTCCTCAAGGTTGGGGGGCAAGTTGACCGAGGGGCGGAAAGGCGGGTGCTCACCCCTTTTCACTCGGTCAACGATCTCTGAAAGCAAGAAGAAGGCGGGTGGAAACATAGACCAAACCATCAGAAGTTAGAAAACGTAGGCTTTGGGCCGGGATTACAAATCCTAAAACGTATTGCAGCAGATGGAACTTTTAATGGGTGTGTGTGTGTGTGTGTGTGTGTTGTGCTCCTGTTTTTAATGTTTTAAATGTGCTCATTGAAACTGTTTTTAACTTGTGTCTTTTTTAAAATACACAGAAATTTGGTTTAACATTTGCATCAATGTTTTGTTTTTTTTAGTTGTATTATGCTTTTAAATGGTTGTAAGTCGCCGTGACTCCTGGGCTGGAAAAAAGATGAGCTATTAGAGAGATAGAAGCTCCCAGCCAATAGAAATGGGAGAGACATCATATACTCAAACACTTATCATAGAGTCACAGAATCATAGAGTTGGAGGAGAGCCCAAGGGCCATCCAGTCTAACCCACCCCCCTTCTGCCATGCAGGAACTCAAAATCTAAGCATCCCCAACAGAAACTCCAGCATCAGTATCCAAAACCAGGAGATGTCATATCCAAAACATATATGAGAAATAAAAGCTTTAATAACCACATCTTAATTTGACAGGTAATGGCTAGTACAGAGTTTGTATTTTGTTCCTTATTTAGTTACTCTGAACCGTCTTGTTTGTTCACCTATACAGACTTGTCATTTGGGAAGGATTTTAATTCTAATAAAATTTAAAAATTGGGGAAAAATAGAAATGGGAAATGGTGCCCTCTCCTTTTTCCTCTTTGCTTCCCCCATACCCTGCCTCTCACCTTTGGGGCTCAGATCCATGCCATCCACGTAGAAGACGCTATTCCGCAGAGCAATCTCTTGCAGAATGATCCCAAAGCTGTAGACATCACCCTTCTGGGTGCCTGCTGGGGGTGCCACCTCCATTCGCAAGAGCTCAGGGGCTGTCCACAGTTTCTCTAGGAGGAACAGAGAAAAGGGAGGTCAGACAGTGCTGACGAAACCGCAATCTGGAAGGGCCAGAAGGTCTAAGGAAGCCAAGGGGCGACAGGGTACCAAACAAGATGCATCAGGTGAGCATGTCGTGGAGCACCATGGCATTGTGAGCCAACTCTGGTCAACTTGTTGACTTCACACAGAGTATCTATGCTTATTAAGTTACTACCTTTGAATCCCAGATTCCAGAAATTCCTAGATTCCTACTTCTGGGAAGCCGAAGTCCAAAACCAGGAACCTTTCCAAGCTCGGATTCAGACATTGCATGACATTTATTTGACAAACCTTATAAATGAGTCAGTCAATATCATTTAGCCGTCAGTGACTGGTTTTGGACTCCAGAGGTAGTTGTCTTTCCACTGCCATTGCTATTTACTACCTACAGTTTCCACAACCTGTTTGCTGTATTGCTGCAACCACTAATGTGTTGACTATTGTCTATGAACCTTTGGAAATAAATATTTCTGGAAGAGAGGTTGTGAAGATCTGAGAAAGTGCATTCTACTTTCATCTGCTAACCATCTACCACTTGTAGAAATCATTTTGCCGGAACATTTTGTTATCTGTTGCTTGTTGAAATGATTTTACTGGAACAGAGGTTGTTAAGACCAGAGGAAGCACAGATATAATATTCTCTATAGCGCTTTGTATTGAGCATTCTATGTCTTTTAGTATTACTGCAATCTGGTTACTTACATATAAACATATGAACACTGTATACATGGTAGAGTTGTGGTTTCATTCCTTTGGGACATTGTTGTAATATAGTTCATTACATTGTCAATGTCTCCCTGCTCTTCTTTTTGTTTTTATTGGAAAACCTTCCTCTTGTGTGCTTTCTGGATTCTGGGAGTTGTCATTCAAAAAAGTAACTTTCTCAAGTGATGGCCTTGAGGCCTCAAACAAGAGTTGCCAGACTGAAAACTAGAGACTGCTCTTGCACTTTTAAGGGTTGCATAGAAGAGGGAATTTCAGCAGGTTCTGTTTGTCAGGACACACAACCGAGGTAACAGAAATTCCCTTTTTCTATGCCCTCTCCCTTTTTCACTCCAGCAACCTTACTGCAAATTTTAGGAAGATCAACCACTATCATCATTTTGGCATAAACATTCATGCATCCTACATTGTTTGGGAGTTTCTGGGAACTGCTAGTACTGCAGCCACAAGGTTGTGAGTTCGATCCCAGGTGGGGCTCCAAGGTTGACTCAGTTTTTCATCCTTTCGTAGGTCAGTAAAATGAGTCCCCAGCTTGTTGGGGGCAATTGACTTACAGATTGTAAACCGCTCTTAGAGAGTGCTGAGTTCACTATTTTGCGGTATAGAAATGTAAATGCTATTGTTATTGTAATCCAAAAAGGGAACCTCTCCAGGAAACTGCCCAAACCTGTGTCCCCCAAGCCAGGACAATGAAGAGTATGGGCAGTTCTGGGCACCAGATACTACTTCTATCCCCGCGCTATTTCTCACTGGCAAAGAGGGCATGAGAGTCATCTGTTTCAGGGGACTGGCGGAAGCTTGCCAGCCCATAGTCTGTGATCTTCAGCACGAAGCGGCTGTCCACGACACAGTTGGAGGACTTCAGGCTGCCATGAGAGCAGATAGCACTGTTGTGGAGGAAGAGCATGCCCTGGTTGAAGGAGAGAGGAGAGAAAGTTAGGAGGCATGGAAGAGAAGGGATGAAAGAGCCGATGTATTGAGAATGGGTATCCTCTAAGCTAGGAATGGAATGTGAGCCTTCCAAATCTGGTTGGTCTACAATTCCCATGGTGGTAGAATTCAAAGATATAGCCGTGTATATCTTTGAATTCTAGGAAGAAAGAAGTTGGCAGCATGAGCTTTCATAGACTTATGTCTAATTCAAAATACATCTGAGAAAGTAGACCTTAGTCTATGAAAACTCATGCTGCCAACTTCTTTATTTCAGATAGTCTCAAAGATGCTACAAGATCTCTCTACATACAAATCCCATGGTTGGCTATTCAGGCTAGGGCTGGTAAGAACTGCCATCCAGCAACAACCAGGGAGCTACCTGCACTAGTTCCAGCCCAAAGAGGGTCGGATGACCTCTGAAATTTAATACTGTCAGCTGACTCTTCCCCACCAGGACCCAAAAAACCTTAGCAAGTGAGCTGTCCCATTGATAAGCCACCTGTCTTGAAGGTGAAATGGTTCTGCTCATGCCTTCATCTGGAATGAATGCTGCCTTGTCAAAATTAGTTATGTATTTATCCTGTTTTTCTTTCAATGACCCCAAGGTGATGTACAGTACTCTCCCCCTCCCCACTTTATTCTCACAGTGACCCTGTAAGGCAGATCAGACAGAGAAAAGGGAGAGCAGACCAAGACCACCTGATGGCTCCTTGGTCATGAACCTCTCACATCTCCTAACCATTACACCACACTGGTTCTCCATGGTTGCATCACCATGATGTCTTCACAACAACCCTCAGGGTGGGGAAGCTTGTCTTGCCCAGGTCACCCAGTGAATGTCATGGCTCCATGGAGACTTGAATGTGGGTCTCCAAAATCCCAATCTAATGCTCTAGCCACTACACCAGTCTGCTTTTGGCCCCTCCAATCTTCTATTGCTGCCTTGAGACTTGACCTCCTACCTTTGGTCCTCATCTGTGTGAATCTGGGGTTGTGTTGGCTGCCTATATGAGCTTTGTCCACCATACCTAAACTCAATCCAATGGTCACCCTTCCAAAAGCCAGGCCTATACCTGAAAACCAGTTGCTGGAATATAACAGGAAGGGAAGGCTCTCCCCATCTTGCCCTTGCTTATGGGCTTCCTGGGGACAGTGGGCTGTCTACCTGTGGGAAATGGGATCATGGACTAGATGATCTCTAGCACCTGGTTGTAGCAAGGTTGTTCTTCCATTCGTAGTTACCTTGACAATATCACTGGTGAGCGAATAGCGGAACATCCAGTCTAAGGTTATGCTGTCATTCTCCAGGATATCCTGAAGGAAGGAGAGGATCAATCAATCAATCGTTTTATTGTCATCAATGACCTTATTCCCAAATCCATATGAATACATAAAATGCATACATACTATGAACATTAGTAAGATGCATACACCTACGGACATCAGTAAAGTATGAATATGAATGCAAATATAAGGAAGACAGAATATAAAATATAGACATAAACTACAACTGAATACACAAATAGTAAAAAAACCCCAATCATTTACTAACACCCTATTTTCATGGATCTTAACTGCAGCAGCACACCATTTTGCTCTCTTGGTCAACATCTCTGAATACTGCCCTGACATCCACAAAAGAGTATAAAAAGCCTCTGAACGACCAAGAAATGCCTTTATAAAGGAAGGAGAGGCATATGTTCAAAAGGGACTTTGCTGAGACCAGTTACTGAATGACTCCTTTCCCCTGCAACGCTCTCCTCTGCCTTCCAGTCGGCAGGAACTGATGTCTCCCAAGTCAATGGGGCAGTGAATCCATTCCAGGTTTCAGCTCGTTCTTTGAAGGAGCTGTCCATTGGGGGATAGGGTCCTGTCTGCATGGGCCAGAATACTCCAGGGACTGCCCAGAGTATTCTGGCCCTAGAGGTGCCCCAACATTACCCCGTTTCCTAACACTCCTGTTGTGATGCTGGGTGGCTGTTCACACATGCATCCTGCTGTGCCACTTGGCACCATGCATCATGTCCTCCGAAATCAGAACAAGGTGTCCAGCATCAATAACATGACTTGGTGCCTCATTCAAACCTCAGGATGAGTGACTTGCCAGGACCTCGGCTGCACCAGGTGGCACATTATAAACAGCCACCCAATGGGAATGCCCATTTGTTCAAGAATTTTGGGTAGAAGTTAAGGAACAGATAAATACAATAATAGGGATAGAGATACAATGAAGCAAAGAAAATTCTTTCACTCTTAATTTAGGAGAATCAGGATTGAATAGTAACCAAAGATATGTAATAAAACAAATTCTAAAAGCTGCCCATGCAGCGATGGCTTTTGGATGGAAAAAGAAATCGAATTGGAATAAGTTTTATTTGTGTGTATGTATGTATATATATATATATATATATATATATATATATATATATATATATATAAAATAAAATAATATATATTATTTGATTTTCTTAAGGAAAGAAGACTTAAATATATTAGAGAAAGCAATAAAGAATCATGGAGTGATGAATGGGAAATTGTGATTAAGAAAGTGGAAGGTAAAATGGGGTATGAAGGAGTAAAATATATAATTAATGATATTTTCCGCATCTCCGCAAATGATTGTTAAATTTTGTTAATCAAATGATTGTTAATTTAAATGGAATGTATTTTCTCCAAATGCTGTTTGTGGGAGGGGGGAGAGGGGAGAAAAGCAGATTATGAATTATGGATTGAATAAATTGTACTAGGTACTGCGTTAATAAAATAAAATAAATAATTAAAGAAATAAACGGCCACCCCACATCACAACGGAAGGCTCAGGATTTTCTTGGAAGACCAGGAGCAAAAGGTGATTTTTTTAAAATTCATCATAAGGGGGTATACCCTGGGTTAGCTGCTCAACAAAGAGTCTCCTCCTTCCCCTCTTTCCCCTTTCATCTTAACTCAATTGCTGCAAACTGAGTTTGAGGTCCAAAAGGAGTTTGCACTCAATGAAGACCTGAAGAATCTTGCCCTTCCCAGTAGGCTCAGGCCAAAGCAAACTGCTGCAGCCCTCTCCTAGCTTGTGTGTCCTTTCTCTCTGAGAACTTTCTCCATTGGGACCACACTCTGCTATTGCATGGCCACACATGTCGTAGTTTTTTATCTGTGAAATGTTGGAGATTCATGCACCACACCACTGTGCGCCATTCCCTGTCGGCATTAGAGTCCACCCTGGTCAGCTGCATTATCTTGTCCATCCACCCTGCTTTTATTCATTCTTTCCTTCCTTCCTTCCTCCCACTCCACCTTTCCCGCCTCCCCTTGTCTGTCTCTCATCTCTTTTATAAAAGGAAATGCTTATCTTCAGGAGGCAGCCAGGAATCTAGGGCTGTCGAAATTGCGACTCTCGCCCCTGATCCCACTCACTTGCTTGTCTATGTCAGGCTATAAATCATCCCTCTTGGAATTGGCTTCCTGGAGTCCTTCTCTGTGTGTATGTGTGCAGAGAAAAACTGCAGTGCCCTGGCTCGCTTTTTAATTAAAAACTCTTGCCTGCCCCCGCCTTGGCCCTTTGCACAACTGTAGTTGAGACAAAGAGTCTTAAAAATTATATATAGTGGCATCGGAGAGCTCTGGTGCCACAAGAAGCAACAGTGTCCTGGCTCTCCTTTTAATTAAACACTCTTGCCTATCCTCGCCTTGGCCCTTTGCAAAACTGTAGTTGAACAAAGAGTTTTAAAAATTATATATATATATATATATATATATATATATATATATATATTGTGGCATCGGAGAGCTCTGGTGCCACATGAAGCAACAGTGCCCTGGCTCTCCTTTTAATTAAACACTCTTGCCTGTCCTCGCCTTGGCCCTTTGCAAGACTGTAGTTAAACGAAGAGTTTTATATATATATATATATACACACACACACACACACACACACACACATATACATATACATATACATATATAAGTGGCATCGGAGAGCTCTGGTGCCACCAGAAGCAACAGTGTCCTGGCTCTCCTTTTAATTAAAAATTCTTGCCTATCCTCACCTTGGCCCTTTACAAGACTGTAGTTGAACAAAGAGTTTTAATAATTATATATATATATATATATATATATATATATATATATTGTGGCATCGGAGAGCTCTGGTGCCACATGAAGCAACAGTGCCCTGGCTCTCCTTTTAATTAAACACTCTTGCCTGTCCTCGCCTTGGCCCTTTGCAAGACTGTAGTTAAACGAAGAGTTTTATATATATATATATATACACACACACACACACACACACACACACACATATACATATATAAGTGGCATCGGAGAGCTCTGGTGCCACCAGAAGCAACAGTGTCCTGGCTCTCCTTTTAATTAAAAATTCTTGCCTATCCTCACCTTGGCCCTTTACAAGACTGTAGTTGAACAAAGAGTTTTAATAATTATATATATATATATATATATATATATATATATTGTGGCATCGGAGAGCTCTGGTGCCACATGAAGCAACAGTGCCCTGGCTCTCCTTTTAATTAAACACTCTTGCCTGTCCTCGCCTTGGCCCTTTGCAAGACTGTAGTTAAACAAAGATATATATATATATATATATATACACACACACACACACACACACACACACACACACACACATATATACATATACATATACATATATAAGTGGCATCGGAGAGCTCTGGTGCCACCAGAAGCAACAGTATCCTGGCTCTCCTTTTAATTAAAAACTCTTAACTGTCCTCACCTTGGCCCTTTGCACAACTGTAGTTGAACAAAGAGTTTTAAAAATTATATATATAATTTATATATAATATATATAAAATATTATTTATATATATTATAATATATAATATATATAAATAATATTTATATATAATATATATAAATTTATATATAATATATATATATAATATATAAACTCTTATATATATATATATATAAGAGTTTTAAAAATTATATATATAATATATAAAAATTATATATATAGTGGCATCGGAGAGCTCTGGTGCCACAAGAAGTAACAGTATCCTGGCTCTCCTTTTAATTAAACACTCTTGCCTGTCCTCGCCTTGGCCCTTTGCAAGACTGCAGTTGAACAAAGAGTTTTAAAAATTATATATCGTTGATTGGTGAGTCAATGCCAGTTGTTAAATCCCATTAGCCCATGGGTCTACTCTGATCAGGACAAACAAGACTTCCCTGTTTTTAACCTTTATTTTACCATTGTTTTAAGCCTTCTTTTATTCTGTATCCCCTTTTTACCTTTGCTGCTCTATGGCCGTAATAAAGATGAACTGAACATAAGCTCACGGGTCTACTCTGATCAGGACAAACAACAACACTTCCTTATTTTTAACCTTGATTTTACCATTGTTTTTAACCTTCTTTTATTCTGTATCCCCCTTTTACCTGTGCTGGTCTATGGCAGTAACAAAGATGAACTGAACATAAGCCTATGGGTTTACTCTGATCTGGACTAACAAGACGACTTTGGCCACAGACAGCCACATATGAGAGCCATAGCCATACATGTAGCTGGCTGGCAAGTCCATGTGCCATCAAGGTTTTGGTCCCTGCTTGGCAACACTAATGCTGCATCTACACTGCAGTATTAATCCAGTTTGACACCACTTCAACTGCCATGGCTCAATGCTATGAAACACTGGGATTTGTCGTTTGGTGAGATTATTTCGACTTCTCTCTCAGAGAGCCCTGGTGCCACAACAAACGGCCCCATCGATACCTGGAGACTCCCCCGAGTACAGTACTCTGTCAGGATGCAAATGTTTGGGGGATCAATGCAGGCCCCGATGAAACGTGTCAGGTGCTTGTTTTGAACGTCCCGCATCTGGAAAAAAAAAAAAATAGGAAGATGCAAATAAAGCGCATTTTTGTCAGGATACTGACTGAAAGTACAAGCAACAGTCGACATAATTCTGAAGGTCAAGGGAGTTGCATATCCATTATTTGCAAAGATGATTTGTACTCTATAAGCAGAGAGATGTTCTTGGCTGTCAACAAAGATAACAGTCTTCACCACAGAATCATAGAGTTGGAAGAGACCCTGAAGGGCCATATAGTCCATCCCCATTCTGTCATGCAGGAACTCACAATCGAAGCATCCCTGACAGATGGCCATCCAGCCTCTGTTTAAAAACCTCCAAAGAAGGAGACCCCACCATCCTCCGAGAGAGTTTGTCCCACTATCAAACAGCTCTTACTGTCAGGAAGTTCCTCCTAATGTTTAGCTGGAATCTCTTTTCCTGGCACTTGCATCCACTGCTCCATATCCTATTCTCTGAAGCAGCAGAAAACAAGCTTCCTCCATCTTCAATATGACCAATCTGATTGTTAAAGCACATCTGTCACGGAAGCTTGTAACTGCTGTCTGTATTATGAATCCTGCAAGTGAGTGGGAAGCCAGAAAGAGAAGTTGGGACATTTTAAAAAGCTGCTGAAAAAGTGGAATGATAGAACATGAACTGCACTGTGCCTGATAAACTGAAACAATTGGAGGGTATGGCCAGGTTGCAGACGTTCAGGGAACTAGTATAAAATGGCACTATTTTCAAGCTTTGAGAAGGCTAGCTTCATTTTGATAAGGCTTGCCAGCGGCTACGCTGGCCTGGGGATACTGGGAGCTTTAAATCCAAACAAATCACTTTCCCAAGCTTTGAGCCTTATTAGTCAGGCGTCAAAAGGCTGGAGAGAAGTTGGAGAAAGTCGAAAGGAAGGCAACTAAAATGGCGAAGGGTCTGGAAACCATGAAGCCCTATGAGGAGAGACTTAGGGATCTGGGTATGTTTAGCCTGGAGAAAAGAAGGTTAAGAGGTGGTATGATTGCCCTGTTTAAATATTCAAAGGGATGTCATGTTGAGGATGGAGTGAGCTTGTTTTCTGCTGCTCCATAGAATAGGACACAGAGCAATAGAGGCAAGATACAAGAAAAGAGATTCCACCTCAACATTAGGGAGAACTTTTTGACAGTAAGGGCTGTTTGACAGTGGGACATCCCTCGGAAGTTGGCAGAGTCTCCTTCTTTGGAGGTCTTGAAACCGAGGCTGGATTGCCATCTATCAGGGTGCTTTGATTGTGAGTTCCTGCATTGCAGAATAGGGTTGGACTGGATGGCCCTTGAGGGTCTCTTCCGATTTATGATTCTATGACGTTTTGGAAACATGGGCGTAGAGGTCTGCAAGACTACAGGCATGTGTCATTTAACAGAGACTCCGCAAGGGAGCTCCTTTTAACCAAGTCCTTTTTATGGGAGCCCAGTCTAGGTCACTCCTTTATTGTCCTTTTCGCAGTATTCGCACTAGGAGGATGGTGAAGGAAGACCACAGACATTCAGTGCCAGATTGCAACAGTGCGTTTTCAGGAAACAATGCAAAAAAGTGTGATTTAGGAATAATGCAATTGTACTGTAAGTAATCCTATGTGTGCTTACCATACAAGGTATGCCTCCAGAATCGCTTACTGAGCATGGATAAAGAGCAAAAGAGAAAGAAAAGGGGGAAAGGGAATCAACCGCCTTGCCTCGCCGTGTTGAAAAAGCATAGGTCAAGCTTTGTAATTATTTACCAGGTATAAACTGAGAGTCCCCTGGATTGAAATGTAGGTTTAATGTTCATGGTGAGTAAATACATTTAAGATTTTAAATCCTAATTGTAGTGCTAGATTGGAGTTAGGGATTACAGACGTTTCGGATTAGCAAAGTTTACAGAGGATTTGGGCTGGAGAATCAGTCAGCGTACAAGCCGGTGCTGACAAAGTTAGATTTATTGGGAGCGCCTTGCAATGGTGCGGTTGTGGTATGTAATGTGGCTGTAGGGCTGGCAGTGAAGTTAGCGGGATGTTAGGAGAGTTTGGTTGTGTTGTGCGAGTTATTGGTTCTTTTTCGCTTTAATATCGCATATCGGTGAAAATTTAAATTGACTCACAGCCAAGATGGAGACTCACAAGATCTCTACTAGCAATAGCCCAATACAGTTGGCCCTCCACATTTGTGGCTTTGACTTTTGCGGATTTGATTATTCGCAGTTTTTGATTCATATGTCCTCTCTAGGAATCTCTAGGTCCTCCAGCGCAACTCTGTCAAAAGTTGACTGTAGAGTTATGCAGGAGAACCTAGAAGTTCCTAGAGAAAGCACTTCTCTAGGCATTTGCAGGTCCTCCAGCATGATTCTATGGCCAACATCTGGCAGATGTTGACCATAGAATTGCATTGGAGGACCTAGAAGTTCCTAGAGAAAGCAATTCTATAGGCATTTGCAGGTCCTCCAGCATGATTCTATGGCCAACATCTGGCAGATGTTGACCACAGAGTTGCACTGAGGACCTGGAGATTCCTAGAGAGGTATTCTCTTAGGTAAAGAGAATAGTTTTGTTTTTTTATTTGCAATTTTTCTTCACCCTCAACCCCAGTGAATGTGGAGGGACCGCTATAATTGTAACAACACCTGTGAGTGTCGTAAAAACATCATAAGTCAATAATTTTGTAAGGTGATGTCTGATTAAAATATCTCTGATTTAATTGGTTTACATTTTTTCTTCGTATTTTGACTAAATATTTGCTAAGATATTTACTAAATATCATTGAAATGATCATTTTGGCAGTCTCATTTAATGTTAATGAAATGCACATCTGCATATGTTCTTAGAATGTTTCCATAGTTTTGACTATTTTCATTATTGTATTCAATATGCTCAGTATACTGTAGTTAAAACCCTATCTAGTCAGGATTTTCAGGATATATATGGGTGTACTTTGTGATTATTGAAGCTAGTGCAAGGGAACAGTTTAAAAGCTACATATGTAAATAATTTTATATAAATATAAATAAAGGTATATAAAGAAATATTATTATGTACATGTATTTCTTAATATTTATCATACTATTTTTGCAACAAAATGTGCCTGTAACAATAACCCTATGTGTGTATTATTTGTTCATGTCTTGCAGCTCTCAAGTTTATTTTATGTGCCAAATATGTTAAGCAATTTTGGCCAACCCTTGCATAGATTCTAGACATTTCACCAATAAAATGGAAATCATGAATGATAAAATGGAGGCTGTTGAAAGAAAGAAAGCATGCATTTCAGACTGTTTTTGTTGTTGTTGTTGTTGTTTACTTGTGTTGTTGTTGTTATTACTTACTCTGGACTGTTTGTTTCACTTTACATGTGCATGATATTAATTTGGGATAAAAAGTTTTCTGAACTTTCTGAAAAATGTTGAACTACATTTCTTTTCTTGTGATGTAGGAACCTATCCCTATTCTTTTCAAGTCATTTCTGCCTCTGGTACCAAAGTTTTTGTTAAAGACGTAAAGCCCAGGAATACATCTGCTTCATTAACAGAAATAACCGTTCCATAAAAGGACAAATTTCCAATTTCCTTTTCTTGCTTACGGGGAAAAGAAAGTGAATAAAGGGAGTCCTAATGCACAAATTATACAGAAAAAGGCAACCAACACCATGAGATGGCTCGCACAACTCCCTTGCAAGGAAAGTTTGGGGCTGTTCGGCTTTAGATTAAAAAGAAGAGAGGTAGTTTTTGAACTACAAGTCCCAGTAGCCATTTATTTTATATTTATTTGGGGAGTCGTAATCCAAAACAGGAGCCAGTGTGGTGTATTGGTTTGCATGTTAGACTATAGAGATCAGGATTTGAATCCCGGCTGAGCCATGGCTACCCACTGGATGATCTAAAGACAAGTCACACTCTCTCACCCTTTGAGGATGCCAAATGACAAACCTCTTCTGAAGAAACTTGCTAAGGATTATAGTTGTGGACCAGGGTTCGATTTCTGGTTTGGCCACGAAACCAACTGGGTGACCTTGGGCAAGTCACGCTCTCTCAGCTTCACAGGATGGCTGTGGCAAACCCCCTCTGAAGAAACCTGCCACAAAAACCCTATGGAGTTTATCACACAGGCAAAAGAAATGGGATATTAATGCTATGCTCCCGTCCATATCCCATAAATATCACACAATAATGCAATTCTTTTCACACAACGTCATGTGACGTTGTCCTTATTACTCAATTGTCCCATGAATAAAGCGGCAAAATCGTGCCGCTTTTTATTTACGGGGAAATCCCACGCATAAAAAGCAGCGCAACTTTGCCGCTTTGTTCGCGAGATAATCGCACAACAATGCCGCCGTCGTCTGAAATGCATCGTCCTATTGCGCGATATTGATAGGATAATGCGCTAATATCCCGTTTCTTTTGCCCATGTGCTAAAACTCCCAAGACAGGGTTGCGATAAGTTTGAAACGACTTTGAAGGCACACAACAACAAATCCCAAGGAAGCAACGTTTGCAGCGCGCTAAAGATCTCTTCCCCTTTCTATCCACCAATTTCACAGTCCTAGCTGTTATCTCTGCTTGTTCAGGTGCCCCTTTTGAGAGTCCTGCCCCTTGTTTATCTTCTTGCTTTGCTAGACACACAAAAACACACACACACAGAGAGCCGTTGTTAATCACTCCGGCTGTTAATTAAAAAGGGGAGCAGATGGCCATCTCCCTGCCACTTCCTCGCTAATGAGTCATTAGTCCCTTGTGCCGCGCTGCCCAGGTGCCAGTCCATACTGGTCTACCTTCTCTTCTCCTCTCCTTCCTCTCCGCTAATGAGTTCTTCTCTGCCTCTGCCAGGAAACCCCCCAGTGCTCTCTCACCCCCTGCTATTGCCCCATTAAATCATTTCCAGAAAGAAAATTAAGAATCCGAAGGCGCATGGCACCAAGCGGCAGGGGTTCGGAGCAGTTTCTTTGCCAGAGAGGCTCTTGGCACCTCTGAGTCTTGGTCACTCCTTAAGATCTAAAAGTAAAGGTAAAGGGATTCCCAGTTGACAAGGTTGTCAAGTCATATCCGACTCATCTCCGTTCCTAAGCCGAAGAGCCAGTGTTCTCAGAGACTACTCTGTGATGATATGGCCAGCATGACTGCATTGGGTGCTGTTACCTTCCCACCAAAGTGGTACCTATTTATCTACTTGCATTTGCATGCTTTCGAACTGATAGGTTGGCAGAAAATGGGACTAGTGATGGGAGCTCACCCCATCATACAGCACCTGGGCCTCAAACTGCCAACCTTCCAATCTTATGATTGCCAGAATTGTCATCTTAACCACTAAAGGTAAAGATAAACATATTCCCCATTGACAATGTTGTCAAGTCGTGTCCGAACATAGAGGGTGCTACATCTCCGTTCCTAAGCCAAAGAGCCAGCGTTGTCAGAGACTACTCTGTGATCCTGTGGCCAGCATGACTACACCAATGCTGTTTACCTTCCCACCAAAGTGGTATCTATTTATCCACTTGCATTTGCATGCTTTCGAACTGCTAGGCTGGCAGAAGCTGGGACTAGTGACAGGAGCTCACTCCATCATGCAGCATTTGAACTGCCAACCTGCCAATCTTGCAATCAACAGAGTCAGCATCTTAACCGCTTGAGCCACTGCATCCCTTAAGTTCTAGCATCGAGCAAAGAAAAAGGTTCTCCTCTACTGGTTTGGATGATCTGCCATTCCACCTGAGGTTCCAGAGAGCACTGTATATACTCATATATAAGTCTAGAAATTTTAGTCAAAAAAATGACCCTAAAAACCTGGGTCAACTTATCCACAGGTCAATGTAAATACTGTACTTTAACTCATAGAAAAGGGGCCCATCCTCTGGTAACAGGCAAGAACGTAATGTGTTCTGGAAGCACTGAACCCTCTCTACTCTCTCATCTATCCAGCCTTTAGAGCAGGGTTGGCAACCTAAGGCCCGGATGCGGCCCCCCGAGGCCTTTGGACCGGCCCCGGGCCGGTCCTGCCGCCGCTACCGCCCGCCCTGATGATATTGATTATTGTTGTTATTACTTGTTCTTGGGTTTTTCTTGGCAAAATCCCACAGGGGTTTTGCCATGGCTTTTCTGAGGCTGAGAGAGTGTGCATGCATATTTTTTAATTTTTAATTTTTTATTATTATATTTATTTATTTATTTATTTTTGTTGCTTCGGCCCCCCAATTGTCTGAGGGACAGCAACCCGGCCCCTGGCTCAAAAAGGTTGCCTACCCCTGCTTTAGAGTGACCACAAACAGTTATGCCTGGCAGATTTTTGTAGGTTCGTTGGCATCATTTTCCTTTGCTTCATCATTTAGATCCTTTGTTGCATGCCCCTAAGTTTTACCCTCAACTTATCCATGGGTCATATCAAAATCCATAATTTTGGCCCCCAAACCTGCCCTTGATTTATACACAAGGTTGAGTTATAGTCGAGTATATGCGGCAATTACAGTCAGCCCTTCATATCCATGGATTTTTTTATCCATGAGTTTAAGCATCCACGGCTTCAAAAATATTCCAAAAAGGGATAAATTCAAAACAGCAAACCTTGATTTTGCCATTTTATGTAAGGGACACTCTTTTACTCTACCAATATATTTAATGGGACTTGAGCATCCACAGATTTTGGTATCCAGGCAAGGTCCTGGAACCAAACCCCAGCAGATACCAAGGGCCAAATGTACCTGCTGTTTGCTTTTTTTAAAAGTTGGATTTCTCTAAAATTGCTTTTATAATAATGCTGCAGGCGGATGCACCTGGCTTCCTACACCCCACCTGGAGAGCGGCTTAATGTCTCCTCTGCCCCATTGTACCCCTTGTTTGAAGGTATGATGTGATAGGCATGGTGCCACATGGCCACTTACGTGTTTCAGCTCAAAGAGCACATTCCGTGTCAGATCAATGCGCTTCCGGTTCACATGCTTGATGGCCACAAGGTTGCCCTGGAACGAAAGGCATGACAAACAGGGATGGGAGAAGGGAGAAAGGGGAATTGTTGAGGTTGTGATGGAGGGACACTTAACAAAGGGTGCTATTTTGAGCAGGGGATACCCACTCACCTGGGCCAGGGTTTATGTTCTCATGTAGAGCTGGTCCAAGACTTTTTGCTGCCTGAAGCCAAGGACCAGACACCAGAGGACACCCCCTTCCATTCCTTATCCAGCATTAGTGAGCAAAGGGCACTTGGGACTGCAAAGTGTCAATCTGAATACCCTCCCAAGCTTCCAGAACCATTTAGCTGATTTGGGGAGTGGGTTGCTGGAAAAACAGCCCAGTCAACCCAAACTTCAGGTGCAATTGTGGTTTACTCCCCAAACACCAAAGCTAAAAGGTAAATGTAAAGATAAAGGATTCCCATTTGATAAGGTTGTCTAGATGTTCAACAAGTGCTCATCTTCATTACTAAGCCGAAGAGACAGCATTGTCAAAGACGACCTCATGATCACGTGGCTAGCATTGCTGCACAGAACACTATTACCTTCCCACTGAAGTGGTACCTATTTATCTACTTGCACTTTTATATGCTTTCGAACTGCTAGGTTAGCAGAAGCTGGGACTAGTGATGGGAGCTCACTCCATCATTCTCCGCTTGGGCTTCGAACTGCAGACCTTGCGATCTTCAGAGACAGCATCTTAAGCAGTGAGCCACAATGTCCCGTGATCACCAAAGCTCCCACCCCCAGAAAAACCTGCCAAAAATGCGCTAAAAATCAGGCAAAATAATACTCATAAGTGATGTGGCGCCACTGTTGGCACAATGAAATGTGACGGTGCAACCAATGGAGGGGAAACCATAGAATCACAGAGTTGGATAAGATTGCAAGGGTCATCCAGTCCAACCTCATTCTGCCATGCAGGAATCCACAATCCAAGCACTCGCTGAGACAGGTGGCCACCCAACCTCTGCTTAAAAACCTCCAAAGAAGGAAACGCCACCACACTCCAAGGGAGTGCGTTCCACTTTGGGGATGATTTCCACCTCCTTCCCAGTTGCTCACTCCTGAAATACAGAACCATCTGGACTGACCGTTCAACTGTGCCCCAACACAACCGACAGGAAAGCATTTTGTGATACACCAGAGGCATCAGGCATATGATGATTGGAAGAAATTCACTGTGGAGGTTGCCATTACTGTCCTTCCACCTCAGCTCAACCTTCCCAATGTTACGGGTCAAACCAAACTTCAGCCTATTAAATTTTTCTCTCCCTTTGGCTCATTTGGAGCTGAAGGCAGGGAGGAGAATGAGGACAGTCAGAGCAAACATCTATGGGGAGCAACATACGGTAGAGGAGAAGGTTCAACCCTCATTCCCAGTACGTTCTTTCCGGTGGTAAAGCAAGGCACAAACCCATACCATATTATATATGAGCCAGGATGACAAATGCATCAGGCTATCCAAGGCATGAATGGTTTCTCCACCAGTTCCTAGTCTTATTGGGAAGAAATGGAGGTCCTTGAAGTGTGGAGGCCATGTCCCTTATCTCAAATGGTCTCTTCCCTAAACCCTGGTGTCTTCCCACCCACTAATAATGACTGAAACTGCTCTCAGACTTACTTTGTAATACGCAGTCTTGGCGTAAACCTGGAACTGTCCCTCGGTGGTGAGCAGGGAGCCATAGTTCGAACCTCTCTTAGGAAGGAAGGAGAGCAGTGAAGAGCAAACCCATCTCCCAGCTGTATATTTCAAACAAACCCCCCTTCCAGCCAGCAAGCACCCCTGGTAACACTGCGCTTGGATAAGTGACTTATTTGGGACCACACAATTCAGGGATTAGAAGGAGCTGTAGTCACAAATAAGTAACTGTTCCAAGCTCTGTGCTGGGGTCAGTAGAGACAAAAGCAGCAGGAGATTGTCCCTTTTGCTTAAATCCAGCCCTAGGATCTGCTGAATGTGCCGCCTGCTGAAATGAATTTCCAACCAGCTGCACTTTGCAATGGAGAATAAAGTGCCCAAGTTTTGGCTTAAATATACTTAAAACCTAGTTGAAATTCAAAATGCCTGCACCACTGTGGCTGAGGCTCAAACAAAGCAGAAAGGCACCAACTCTATGTATTGCTACGCTTATGTAACCAGATATGATTTTTTTCATGCCAATTGTTGCTATCATATATAATGGATGTATATTGTCATAAATTCTTTGATATGATTGTGATTGGGTTATAACAAAAGACAGACAAATGGGTCCTAGAGCAGATCAATCTGGAAACCTTCCTGGAAGCCACGATGACCAAACTGAGACTGTCATACTTCGGATACATCAAAAGAAGAGAGGACTGTTTGGAAAAAAATAATAATGCTGGGAAAGATGGAGGGAAGTAGGAAGGGAGGAAGGCCACATGCTGCCAGATGGAGGGACTATTATTAAGGAGATCACTATGGGTATTAAGGGGTTGCAAGATTTAAGCAGAGCAGAGGAGGACAAAGGATCTTAGAGAGGTCTCATCCATAGGATTGCCATGGGTAGAGATCGACTTGGGGGCAGTTAACAACAAAAATATTACATGAACACATATTTTTCTACGTTGAATAATTGTTTCTGTTTAGTATTTTGTATTGGCATTAAGGGATTTTGATAATAATAATAATAATAATAATAATAATAATAATAATTTATACCCCGCCCCTCTGTCAGCAATGGAGGTGGCTAACAACAGTTAAAATTCCATACAGTATGTATAAAACAGAACCCAATTCCCAAACGGATGGTTTTTCTTTCTGTATATTTTAAGTTTGCAAGCCTACAAGGAGAAGCTGCCTTCTTTTTGGTATTTGTCAGCTGCTGTGGGAGTCTATGTAGACTGAGGGGTAGGGTTAAGGGATGCTAAATAAATAAATCTACTTCATTTCCACAGTCTGTAGAGGTTAAGAGCTTTAGTGGCTAAGCGACTGAGCTACAAATCAGAGCAGCTCAGTTTTGATTCTCATTGCTGCTATAAATGAAGTGGCTTTTAAATCCACCCCTTTCTCTCTGCAATATAAGGATGGAGATAGTGATAACAATAAGGATCTACCTACATGGGTGTTGGATGTATTACCATAAGATAACATATGTAGAAGCCTGAATGCTCAAAAGGTCAGTCCAAACACTGAGACTGACTCCAGGGTTCAGATTGATTTGGTAGGTTGAGAAACAAAAAATTACACAAGCTTGTGTGATCTTGTGTGTGGAAGGGTTCAATAGGCATATGTTCCTATGTGATAGGGCAGGACAAAAAGAAAAAGGAGGCATACCAACGAGAGAGTGAGCTTGCTGCCCATGCTGCGTAAATTCTTCTCCAAATTGCTCGACTGGACATCCTCCCAGTGGATGCGCCACAGCTCTGAGGCCAAATCTTTCTCCAATTTCATTTTCCTATGCGGGGAAGGCAGGCAAAATTATTTCTATAGTGTAGATGTACCCTAAGAGCCAACATAGTGTAGCAGGTTTGAGTTTTGGACTTGAACTCTGGTAGATCAGGGTACAAAGCCCCACTCAGCCATGGAGACCCATGTGTGACTTCAAGCAAGTCATACTCTCTCGGCCTAAGAGGAATGCAATGGCAAACCTTCTCTGAAGAAATCTTGCAAATATATATATATATATATATATATATATATTGTTAGAACCCAGTGTGGTGTAGTGGTTTGAGTGTTGGACTTCAAAGTCCTGCTTGGCTATGGAAAGGTTACCCTGAGAAAGTCACACTCTCTCACCCTCAGACAAAGGCAATGGTAAACCTCTTCTGAAAAAAATCTGACCAAGAAAACCACATGTTTTTCAACAAATGCGTCAAGAGAATGCCAAATGGCCCGAAATACCCTGGTAAACTCTCTCCATGAAAGCCATTCTGCACACTCACCTGTAGACAAAGAAGGCAGCAATGATGATGATGGAAAGGAACAGGGTCATCCCCAAGGACAGGATCTCCAGCAAGGAGAAGGAGGCTGTAGCAAGAAAAATCAAAAGAGCATGGGAAGAAGACCCAACCAACCTCAACCAGTCAGCCATTTGTCATTGCAATGGGAAATTGGAGCACACCTGGGACTAAATGAAAGAAAGGAGCTAGTAGCATGAACTTTCGTAGACTTGAGTCTGTTTCCTCTGATGCATGGATCTGAGACTGACTGAAAGAAAGGAGCATGTAGCATAAGCTTTCACAGACCTGAGTCTACTTCTGCAATCCATGCATCTGAGGAAGTAGATTCAAGTCTACAAAAGCTCATGCTACCAGCTTCTTTCTTTCAAATCCATGCATCTGAGGAAGTAGATTTAAGTCTACAAAAGCTCATGCTACCAGCTTCTTTCTTTCATATCCATGACTCTGAGAAAGTAGACCCTCCACTCCATGCATCTGAGGATGTAGACTCTAAGAAGACTCCATTTCAAAGGAAAGTTGGCAAAACAACTTCCAAAAGGCAACCTGAAGGCACGAAGAAGTGAAATTCTCTATTTTCATTTTTTTTTAGGAATGGGGCAGTTCTTTGGAAGGTTTTTCAAAATTTTGTAATGAAGATTTAGAAGAAAATGGAGAGATGAACACCATGGGGTCCAAGGGAGCCTGAAAATGAGGCAGGTGAAACCCAGAGGTTCTCTGTGATCTCCTGCCAATGGCAGCTGTAGACTTCCATATCAGTGCAGGACTGAATCTATTTTGTTTTTCATCCCAAGTTTTAAAGGAGCCATCCAAGATGTTGAAAGGTAGGGTTAAGCATTTGGACAGCCATGGCTGCCTTATGTTTGCAAGACCTAAGCCCAGCAGTTGAGGATAAAGGCTCTTGGAGGTCTCTCATTTATAGGGTTGCTATAAATCAAAGTTGAATTGGCAGCAGATACAGTGAGCCATTGGTATCTACTGGGGTTTTGTTCCAGGACCCCCTATGGATACCAAAAAATGTGGATTTCAAATCCCATTGAATACAATAGATAGTAAAATAGTGACCCTTACATAAAATGGAAAAATCAAGGTTTACGTTTTGGAATTTATGTATATATATTTAATATTTTCAAGCTGTGGGTGCTTGAATCCATGGACAAAATATCCATGGATATGGAGGACCAACTGTACTTACCTTCCAACCTCTTTTAGAACAATAATTCCCAAAATATCCTAGGCAGAGAGAAATTTTACCCTAGATTTACACCTGAAGTAGGGTCATTAGGACACCAAATCAGGGGTTATAGAGCTAAGAATGCCCAACCATCAGAGATTAACATCAAAACTAGAGCTTCCTTCCTAATACCTTTATGACAGGCTGGATTGCTGTTCTCAAAACCACAGAACGGTACATCTCTGGGAATGGAGTTTCCTGGCCAATGGATGCTCTTTCCGGAAACCATCTTGATCTTCTTGGCGGTCCCATTGTAATTGGCAACGATCTATATAGAAAGAGGGGTGAGGGAAAAGGAGAGATGGAGAAGGATATAAAGACAGCCTCATGTCCATACTTTATGGCAGTGGTGGGCAATTGTCGGAGGGCAAGGGACAATTGTCGGAGGGCAAGATAGATACCATGGAAAGGCACGTCCCTCTGCAAGAAGTTTGTGCATATTTTGCCCCCAAATGCTCCAAATGCCTTCCAAAGGGGGGCATTTCCCCACATTTTTGCACTCCCTGAGCTACTTAGGCACAGGAGAGGTCTTTTTCCAACAGTCAAAAGGATCCCTTTCTGGGTCTGTTTTTTTTTTAATGGCCCAGAGAGAGCCAAAATGGGGCAAAATGCTCCAAGAGGCAGACCCACTTTACCACTCTTGCACTATGGCACAGGTGAGAAACCTCGGACCTTGGACCCAAATCTGGCCATATTATAATAATAATAATAATAATGGGAATTCTGCTCCAGATGGCCATGCACATTTCCCAATGAAATCGTTATTCAGTGCTTCCCCAGCTTTTGGATGAATTTCCCCACTATTCTAGAAAGCTGGGATGCCTCTCCAAAAGCCCCATTACTGACAATATAAGCTAAAATCCTTTTTTGTTTTTAAACTCTCCACCCTTTTGATTTTGGCCTGGGCCACCATTGGAAAGTGATCCCTGAGAACCTCTCTGAAACTGGATTCAGACCCCAGGCTGAAAAGAGTTCCCCAGTCTTGATCCAAATTTTATAGCTGATCAGAGTACCCTGTCGTACAATGAGAAATTGACACAAGAGTCCCAGGCCATTCCTTGTTTAAATGCCTCTATAAAGGGATCTGAAATCCAAGGACCATGAGTCAAACAAGGGCTAGTATTACCCATAACAGCAAAGTGAAACCTCCATGGACAGAGGCAGTGTATCTCAGAATACCAGATTCTAGAAGTGGGGAAATTTGGATTGGATATCCAAATTTCCAGAAGAGAAGAACAGTCTGAACAGAACAGTGTCTCTTTCTGATGAGTAATTGCCTTTTTCTTCATTTATTTTATCAGCTACATTTACCGGTATTTATATTTATATTGCATTTATTTATATTTATATTTACAGTTGGCCCTCCGTTTTTGCAGGGGATCTGTTCCGGACACCACCACCCCACAAAAACGGAGACTCACCAATATTCAAGCCCCATAGGCTTGAATGGGGCACACTCCTGTGGGTGCACATCCCATTGATTTCAATGGAGGTCACCCCTCCATGAATATGCAAAAATGCAGACTTCAAGTCCGCGAGAACGGAGGGGTGACTGTGTATTGCCCCTTCCTGCAATGATTTCAACGTGACATTTTTGGTTCTCTTCTTTCTCTCTAAGATTATCCCAACAACCACCTTGTGAGGTTGATCATGCTGAGAGAAGGTGCTTGGATTCCAACTGTCTTTTTCCAGCACTGACCTCAAATTCCCCCGATTTAGGGTCCATGTCCCAGAGAGAATAGTCTGTTTCCCGATCACCATTCTGATCGATCCTCAGGAGCCCTGTGACCCCTGCAAGGTAGAAGTAGACAGTACTCAGCATTGTTCAATCAGATTTTTAACAGGGGTGTGCCTTCTCCTCCACAGCACCCCACTTCTCCTTCATCGGGACTATTCTTGCCAAATCGAGAATGTGTTGCTGCTATATGCCTTCATATTGACTCCAACTTCTGGTGATCCTCTCCTTATGGTAAACCTTTTGTTTTCTTTGCAAGATTTATTCAGAGGAGGGTTGCCATTGCCTTCCTCTGAGGCTGAGAGAGTGCGACTTACCCAAGGCCACCCAGTGGGTTTCCACAAATGAGCCAGGATTCAAATCTTGGTCTCTCTAGAGTCCAAGTCCAACACTCTAAGCACCATACTATGCTATTGCCCATCCCAATTTATTCTACTCCAAAGTGGATCTCCTCATCACCAGTGACTTTTAAAGTGGGGATTGCAGAGACTGAACCTGGGACCTTTTGCATGCAAAGCAAGTGTGCCACCACTGCCTTCCATGACAATAACAGAGTACACACATATAAGTACACACATATAAACAGCCAAAAATCTGGAGCGCTTGAGAGACACTGACCATAGAAAGTGCGGTTCCACATCTGATGGGTGATGACTGTGGCATTGGAAATGGAGCCCTCCAGTTCCAAAGTCTCGTTCGCAGCTTGGGCATAGAGCATGACTCCATCGTGGAAGGCAGCAGCAATGAAGTTTTTCTGGAAGGGGAACAAAAGATCAGGCAGGCATCACTGGCAAGATGGATGTCTAGCAAGATGGATGGCATTGGAGTGGAAGCACGTTCTCAGCAAACCTTCCACTGATGATAGCCAGAGTTTGGAAAAACTGGGGGATTTGGGGTAGCCAAACCAGAATCTGCAATGAGAAAGTTCTAGGTGTTGTAGTCCCAAATCATAATTTTTCCAAATAGCAATAAAACCTCATAGGACAGGTTGAGTTTCCCTTATCTGGAATTGCAGAATCCTCCAGAATCCAAAGTTGCCCACAAAAGTAGCTGAAAGAGTGCCATTATTTTTATTTTTATTTTTATTGCTTTCTGATGGTTCAGTGTACACAAACTTTGTTTCGTGCACAAAATTATCAGAAATGTTGTGTATAAATATGTAGGGAGATCTTGTAGCACCTTTGAGACTCACAGAAAGAAGGAGGATGGCAACAGGAGCTTTCGTAGACTTCAGTCTACTTCCTCAGATGCATATAGATGCATGAATAGATAGATAGATAGATAGATAGATAGATAGATAGATAGATAGACCTATATGCATCTGAGGAAGTAGACTTTAGTGTAGGAAAGCTCCTGCTGCCAACTTCTTTCTTTCTGTGAATCTCAAAGGTGCTACAAGATCTCTTTATATACTGATTCTACAGACTAACATGGCTATACTTTTTAATAATAATAATAATAATAATAATAATAAATTGAGGAAGTAGATTTAAGTATAGGAAAGCTCATACTGCCAACTTCTTTCTTTCTGTGAATCTCAAAGGTGCTACAAGATTTCCCTACAGACTGATTCTACAGACTAACATGGCTATACCATTGAGTTCCAATGAAGCGTTTTAGGGTTCCCCCTTTCTCTTTTATTGAGTACATCCATACTTATTTATTTCCTACATGTGTGGACTGCTCCTTCTCCATAAGTTTTATCTCACAACAAAAGTAAAGCAGGCGGAGCATGGAAATAAAGATCTGGCATAGCATAGTGGTTTGAGTATGAGTGGTTGAGTTTGAGTGGTTTATATTTAGATTTATACAATATGAGAAGTGAACATATTATATAAATCACAAATCAGCTGAGAAGATTGACAAGGACTAGTCTCTAGTGATAGGATATTGTGAAAATATCTGGAAGGAATAGTTGGCATAAGTCAAGATGTAAAGAGTAAGAATAGTTTAGTAAGTCGAATTGTAATATACTGTAGAGACATGAAGAAGTTTACATATACACAGAAGTCAATATAATATAAGGATCAAGTTCCAGGAATTCAGGGAAACTATAGGAAGTTTATTGTGTTGTGTTTGTTTGGGTTTTTTTTGTATTAGGTTTGGTTTTGGTTTTTTTCTTTGTATGTATTTGATGTTATTATACGTTTGTCTGTCGGCTTGCATATGTTTATGTTATGTATTTCATGTCTTTTTATGTTATACACATGGGAAAAATAAAGAGAAATAGAACCTGAAGCAAGATAAGAGTCTGGAAAGTTACTTTGCAAAATAATGTGTTACTGTTACAGTTTCATGCCAGAACTATAAAAACAAAAAAATATTTAGAAGCTGCACTATCCCTTTTTTAAGTTAAATTGCAACATAATTCAGTTATGCTTTACATAGCACACACACAGAAAGGAAACTAGTAACTTGTTTCTCTATTTAAAAAGAGATCCTTCCCAAGATTTGGCAAAATAACTGCCCAAGGATAGACAAAGTAGAAGCCCATGGGGTGCATCTGCAAGCAAAATATTAGCCCTGGGAGTGGAGCCCAAAGCAAAATGGCAACTCATAAGGTGGACTCCGAAGCAAAATGGCAGCCCAATAAGGTGGACTCTGAAGTAAAATAGCAGCCCATGAGGGAGTTCAAAGCAAAATGGCAACCCCTGAGGTGGACTCTGGAGCAAAATGGCAACCCCTGAAGTGGACTCTGGAGCAAAATGGCAAATCCTGAGGTGGAGTCCAAAGCAAAATGGCAGCCCATGAGGTGGAGACCAAAGCAAAATGGCAACCCCTGAGGTGGACTCTGGAGCAAAATGGCAATCCCTGAGGTGGAGTCCAAAGCAAAATGGTAACCCATGAGGTGGACTCCAAAGCAAAATGGCAACCCCTGAGGTGGAGACCAAAGCAAAATGGTAACCCATGAGGTGGACTCCGAAGCAAAATGGCAACCCCTGAGGTGGAGACCAAAGCAAAATGGCAACCCCTGAGGTGGACTCTGGAGCAAAATGGCAATCCCTGAGGTGGAGTCCAAAGCAAAATGGCAACCCCTGAGGTGGACTCCAAAGCAAAATGGCAACCCCTGAGGTGGAGACCAAAGCAAAATGGTAACCCATGAGGTGGACTCCGAAGCAAAATGGCAACCCCTGAGGTGGAGACCAAAGCAAAATGGCAACCCCTGAGGTGGACTCTGGAGCAAAATGGCAACCCCTGAGGTGGACTCTGAAGCAAAATAGCAAACCCTGAGGTGGACTCTGAGGCATAATAGCAGCCCACAGGGTGGTACCCAAAGCAAAATAGCAGCCCATAGGAGTCCAACACAAAATGGGAGGCCCCAAAACAAAACAGCAGGCTCTGGGGTAGAACAGGCAGCACAGGAGAGCCCAGAGAAACAGCTCATAGAGCACCCCAAGTGCAATGGAAGACCTCCCCACAACTGACCTGCCCAGGTTTTTCAATACTTGGAGGAACCGGATATCTCCCACCCCAAGCCTACAATATGTTCCCCTTGACGGGAGCCAGCCTTATTCCCGCTGTCAGCAGACGAACCCAAAAACTCGACCCAGCCTCCTTACCAGCCCATCTTGCAAGGTGAAGTTGTACTCTTCCCGGGCTGCCTGCCTGATTTCCTCAAGGAATGGCCGGTATTCGGGATTCGTAGGTTCAGCATTTGTGATGATCATCACAGCCTGCGGAAGGTCAAGAAGGAAGGCAATGTCATGGCTAGGCTGAAAGCTTGTGCGTCTGTGTGCCTTCAAGTCATCCCATGAATCTCACTGGGTTTTCTTAGGCAAGGAATACTCAGAGGTGGTTTTGCTAGTTCCTTCCTCTGAAATGGTATCCTGGTATCCATTGATGGTCTCCCATCCAAGTACTAACCAGAGCTGTCCCTGCTAAGCCTCCAAAATCAGATGGGATCTGGCGCCTTTAGAGTATTTAGGCTGCTAGGCTGAAACCTGAATGCCTCCCAAATGCTTTCTTGGTTAATTATTATGCATATAATCATATGCATTTGCTATTAACCTTTATGCTATTTGCTATTTGCTATTAGCCTTTGCTATTAGGATTTGCAATCTAAAATTCAACCCAGGATAAGAAGAAGAGGCAGATGAAAGGAAGGAGAAAGAGGAGCTAAATAGTCTCTGGTTCCAACAGGAATTTCAGGTGTTAACAATACAGAACAGATAATATAGGAATGACAGTCAGGTATAGAAACAATGGAGTCAGCAAAAGCGAAGAGGGGATTGGAATACAACTCCCAGGATGCTCAAGCGATGGAAGCTGTAGTCCCCAAAATTATGTTGGCCAAGGTCTACACAGCTTGGCACTCTTGTAGTGCAAGAAGAAGGAAAGGTGTGACTTTCTATAGGTTGTCAAACTGCAACTCCCATCAGCCCCACCCAGCACAACCATTAGAGAGGGAGGATGAGAGTTGCAATGCAACTACATTTAGAAGGCCACATATTCCCTGTCTCTGGCATAGTATAAAAACACCAGTATTTCTGCCCCTGTCCCCCCATATTTAAGGCATACATCCCTATTAATGGAGTTTCAGATTTGATATTTTAAGAGTTTAAAGAGCTATTTTAAAAGCTGTTGTTAGAAGGAAGGAAGGAAGGAAGCTATCTAACTGATCATCTATCTATCTATCTATCTATCTATCATGCTGGGAAAAGTAAAAGGCAGTCACTTCTAAACAAACCATTAATAATGAATTAATGAAGATATCTGATCATCTATCTATCTATCTGGGAAAAGTAAAAGGCAGTCACTTCCAAACAAACCCTTAATAATGACAAACTCTTAATACTGAATGAATGAATGAACGAATGAATGAAGATATCTAACTGATCATCTTGCAGGAGGCAGCCACTTCCAAACAAACCCTTAATAATGACAAACTCTTAATAATGAATGAATGAAACAAGACATCTAACTGATCATCTATCTATATTATTCTATCTTGTTGGGAAAAGTAAAAGGCAGTCACTTCCAGCTGCCATTCTGGCCAATTTTTAGCCGCTTTTTCTTTTGGGGAAGTTTGGGGGAAAGCAGGGCTGGGGGGGGGGAGGTCAGAAGATATAAAATGCTAAATTTGTGGCCATTCTAGGGATAGGGTTGGGTTAGTTTAGGAGTAAAAATGGAGCAATGGGTCTGGAGGCTTCATAGATGGACTTTGGGGTCCCATGGGCCATATGTGGCCCACGGCCATAGTTTTCCCTCACTCACTTAAAAGCCTAGCAAATCCAGTGCCCTAGACCTCGTATCTTGGGACAGGCCAACTTCAACCCTCTCCCAGACCAACATTTCCCCCTCCCCACCTATTCTTTCTGGCTTCCAGATCCTTGGGGTTATTAATAGCTGCAACTCTGTCCGGGGGAATTATCTCGTTTCCTTCCTCGTCTTTGGTGGAAGGAGAAAAGCAAAAGCAAGCTGAGCACAATGTAAGGGAACCCCCCTTCCTTCACTTTCCCCAATGCCTATGGCCCCTGCCTCCATCAGCTGCGGGATCCAGAGACCCATCTGAATAGGCTCTGGGTAGCATTCGAATCCAAGACCTCATGAACAAAATGGCAAGGAGATGGGGAGGGAAAGGGGAGACCCTCGCCAATATTTTCTCAAGAATACAAAGAGCAACCATTCTTTGCATCTGAGGAAGTAGACTTAAGTCTACGAAAGCTCATGTTGCCAACGTCTTTCTTTCCGTTCGTCTCAAAGGTGCGGCAACATCTCTCTGAAAATAATCCTATTTGCAGTGAAAACTGGAGGGGGCTCCTGTACCTTTCATGGCAACGTTGTTGATGTTGTTGTTGTTGTGTGCTTTCACGTCATTTCCAACTTATGGCAACCTCCTAAGGGGTTTTCTTGGCAAGTTTTATGAGGTTTTTCTTGGCAAGTTTCTTCACAGAGTTTGCCATTGCTTTGCCCTGAGGCTGAGAGAGTGTGACTCAAGGGATGCAAACTACAGGCAAAGTGATTCCACCTCAACGTTAGGAGGAATGTCCTAACAGTAAGAGCTGCTCGACAGTGAAAGACGCTGCCTCAGAGGGCGGTGGAGTCTCCTCCTTTGGAGGTTTTTAAACAGAGGCTTAATGGCCATCTGTCAGGGGTGTTTTGATTTTGTATTCCTGCATGGCAGAATGGGGTTGGACTGGATGGCCCTTGAGGTCTCTTCCAACTCTATGATTCTATGAACCCAGTGGGTTTCATGGCCAAGCGGGGAACCAAACCCTGGTCTCCAGAGTCATAATCCCAGTACACCATGCTTGTCAAACCAATATGGCATGCTTGCTCAGAGAACCATTAAAGGCGCAAGAGCAGCCTCCAGTTTTCACTCTGGCAACCCTATAATGCCCAAGCCCTTTGCCAAATCATGCCCATCTCAGCTGAGGGCAGCTTCCAAACCAAAGAAAGCCTCAGCTTCCAAACCAAATAAAGGCCTTGGGCGGTTGCTGTTCGCTCATGCAAGTTGGTCAATCTCTGCATTGCCTTACTATGCTAGATCTTCCTGGGAGGAATGGCAGCAACACACCTACACACACACACAGCCTTGTCACCTATTTTTAGACTGTATGCCTTTGGCAGAGTTTTATTTCTATTTTATGCTGTGATTATATCTTTGCACAGCGCTGTGTATATTGACAGCGCTTTAGAAATAAACATTAATAATAATAATAATAATAATAATAATAATAATAATAATGGCAGGAGGAATTCAGGGAGTTCAGCTTTCCCCCACCTGGCAGCCTCCATGCCACACCAAAGAGCTTTCCTGGTTGAATTTCCGTCTGTCGTTTAGCAGCTAAGAGCTCCAAGGACCCATCAGGAAAGAAAATGCATGAATAGAGAGAAAGGTTATGTGTGCATGTGTGAAAGAGTGAATAAGGAAGAGAAAGAGGGTGGAATCACAGAATCCTAGAGTTGGAAGGGTCATCCAGCCCAACCCCCTGCCATGCAGGAACTCCCAATCATAGAATTATAGAATCCTAGAGTTGGAAGAGACCCCAAGGGCCATCCAGTCCAACCCCAGCCATGCAGGAACTCCCTATCATAGAGACCAAACAATTCTCCAACACACTTACCTTGTAAGCCTCGCGAGCAATGGCATCGTTTCCGTCCCCACGATGCCAGGGATGCCGACGGTCGGGAAAGTAGGAACTCTGCAAGCTCTCCCCAAAGAGGTCGATGTAGAAGAAGGCATAGTCGCCGGTGGTGAGCCCCTCGTGGTGGGCATGGACCATAAGCTCATAGAAAATCTCAAGGGCACAGCAGACATACACAACTGAAAAGCAAAGGAAGGGAGTCCATCAGCAGAGTGGATTGCCAAGCCATTTTGTGACAGCTGAGAACCCTGAATGGTTGCTTGCACTCCTCTTTGTGGTTAAAAAAAGCAAAACAAGCCACAATTTGCTAGCCTTAAATACAGGACTGGAAAACAATTTGGCCCTCTTATAAGCATTTAACCAACAACTCTTAGCAGCCTTGCCAACCACAAGATTTGTGAAAGTTGTAGTCCAAAAAAACCCAAAAACGCCAATACAATTCTAGGTTGCATCAATACAAGTATACTGTCTAGAATCAAGGAAAGCAATAGTGCCACTCTATTCTGCTTTGGTCACACCCAATTCTCTATTTCCGTTATTAGTCTCAAAGGTGCAACAAGATCTCTCTACATACTGGAAGACTTGTGTCCAGTTCTGGGCTCCACAATTCAAAAAGGATGTCGAAGAAGCTGGAGCATGTCCAGAGGAAGATGACCCAAATGGTGAAGGGTCTGGAAACCATGAAGCCCTATGAGGAGAGACTTAGGGAGCTGGGTATCTTTAGCCTGGAGAAGAGAAGGTTAAGAGGTGATATGACAGCCCTGTTTAAGTATTTGAAGGGGTTTCATATTGAGGAGGGAGCAAGCTTGTTTTCTGCTGCTCCAGAGAATAGGATCTGGAACAATAGATTCAAATTAGAGGTAAAAAGATTCCGCCTAAATATTAGTAGGAACTTCCTGACAATAAGAGTTGTTCGACAGTGGAAGATGCTCCCTCGGAATATGGTGGAGTCTCCTTTTTTGGAGGTTTTTAAACAGGGGCTGGATGGCCATCTCTTGGGGTTGCTTCAATTGTGAGTTCCTGCATGGCAGAAGGGGGTTGGACTGGATGGCCCTTGTGGTCTCTTCCAACTCTATGATTCTATGATTGGGAGTTCCTGCATGGCAGAATGGGGTTGGATTGGATGGCCCTTGGGGTCTCTTCCAACTCTATGGTTCTGAAATATCCCCCACAAAAACACACACCATTTGTCACCTGAGGAGGGCTACCTCACGGGACATCATATAGGGTTTCATCTTTATTTAGTTATCAAATTGGTACACTGTGAGCGAGTGATGCCTCTCCTTTCTCCACCTTTGAGGCTCTTTTGCTGCACAGGTGACACCGACTCTAGCGACGCCGTTGCACTTTCTCCACCCCTGTTGTAGTGCACCATTAGATAATTTTAGACTTAATGACCCCACCGCTGGACATGTTTTAAATGTTCCTTGCAATTACTTTCGTTTGAAAGCAGATGGAAGACTCAGAGAAATTATAGAATCCTAGAGCTGGAAGAGACCGCAAGGGCCATCCAGTCCAACCCGCTGCCACACAGGAACACAGAATCAAAGCATTCCCTTTCATTGAATCAATGAATCAATCAATGAATCAATCATTGAATCTCTTCTAGAACATGGCCACACAGCCCGAAAAACCCACAAAAAACTATGGATGGCGGCCATGAAAGCCTACGACTTCACAATCATTGAATCAATGAATCAATCACTGAATCAACGAATCAATGAAAGTGGATAAGAGGAAAATCAATTAATTTGAAATATGGGGCTGGAGAAGAGTGTTGAGGATACTGTGGATGGCCAAAAGGACCAGCAAATGGGTCCTTGAACTGATCAAACCTGAAATCTTCCTGGAAGCCAAGATGGTAAAGTTGAGCTTGTCAAACTTTGGCCACATCATGAGAAGGCACAACTCATTGGAAAAGCCAATAATGCTGGGAAAGGTGGAGGGATGTAGAAAGAGAGGAAGACCCCATGCCAGATAGATGGACTCTATTAAGGAAGTCATTGGTATGAATTTGCAGGACCTGAGCAGACCAGTGGAGGACAGGGGTTCTTGGAGATGTCTCATCCACAGGGTTGCCATGAGTCGGGATCAACTTGAAGGCAGTTAACAAGAACCACCATGACTGTGTTTACATTAAAACACAGCTAGCCTTCCTGCTCCTTGTCCTTCTGCTGGGATTTGCCCCAAAGTCCTGCCTTGATAGCAAGGAGGAGGAGAGGACAACCCTGGCGAGCAACAGGAAAAGCCAAGACGCGGCTTTTGAGGGCAGCCAAGGGATACCGAGAAACTGCCCTCGGCGCCTGCCAAATGGGGCAAGGAGTAGAGACATTATCACAACCCTAGAAGAAAAACACCCATCTATAACCAGGAAGGATGCCCCCTCCAGGAATGAGCAGGGCGACTCCTTCCAGAACAGCGCACAGACATCTGCTAGGTTCTTAACTTGGCACCCTTTTGCTAAGCCTCGTGCTTTCCTGGAAAGGACGCCTCAGCACTTGTGTCCTCCGAACCCAAGCTTCGGTCCTCCCTTTCACCCCCTTGCCTTCATCGGCCCCTTGCCTAAAGTTTTATATCTGTAAGCTCATTGCAAATGGATGCAGCAGGCACATCTCCCGCCACTGGATGTTGTTGTTTTCTGGCATCCCAAAGATTTTGGGAATGTGATTTTTAAAATAATAATAATAATAAAATGTATTTATACCCCGCCCCTCTGCATAGCAATCGAGACGGCCTCCAACATAAAAATACGATACAGTAAAATCAACCCTAAACCCCAACCCTCCCAACCCTTAAAAAATTATGAAACAACACCAGATTCAAAAACAGTTTAAAACAAATTACCCAAAAAAGATTTATCAATTGCAATAAATGACAATACATTTTTGGGGGATTGTACGGTTGCTCCAGAAGAAACAGATGCATGCAAACAGATGCTAACCCGTTGCAATCTCCAACAATGTTCTCTCGCTATCGGAGGTCAAATCTCCCCCGGGATCTCTGTGTACACTCTTCCCTAGATTCCTTCCTTGCTGGATGAGAAAGAGGAGAAGAAGAAGATGCAATCCTCCCTCCCGTCCCTTGCCTTTGCACACACACACCCACACACCAAAGTTGGGCTTTGCACACCCAAGTCCACCGCCAATTTCTCTCTGCTGGGAACCATTAGAGCGCTGCTGGAAGGTTGCGAAACAGCCCTGGATGTTCGTGGTCGGAGCCCAGCTCCGTCCCATTCCTTAGCACTTAGCCCAAATTCTCTCCTGTGACCCCGAATGAAGGAATCCGGTGCCTCCTCTCTCTCCTTGCTGGGCCCAGGCGGACCCAAAGCAAGCCCTGGAGGTCAGAGTCAAGCAAACAGAGGCAAATGGCCTAAGAATAACAGGGTCAGGCAGGCCACAAGGATGGCAGATCCAAGGAACAGCAATCCCATAGCCATTGCCTTCTGCAGAGTACTCCTCTATGCCCCCAAAGCCATATATGCCATACACACTCGACTATAAGTCGACCTCATGTATAAGTCGAGGGCAGGTTGTGGGGCCGAAATGATGGCTTTTGCAGTGACCCATGGATAAGTCGAGGGTGAAACGTAGGGGCGTGCGACGAAGGATCTAAAGCAGTGATTCCCAAACTCTGCTCCTCCAGGTGTTTTGGACTCCAGCTTCCAGAAGCCTCAGCCCTCTTCAGCAATGGTCTGGGATTGTGGGAGCTGAAGTCCCAAACACCTGGAAGGCCCAATTTTGGGGAATCACTGATCTAAAGCAAAGGGAAACTATGCCAAAGAACTTACAACATTCCAAAATTGTTCTTTAGCTCTCCCCTTCGTCAGCCTCTTCTGGCAGCCAATATTTCGTCGCATTTCATGCCAGCTGATCCATCATTCACGAGACAGGGATGCAGAAGCCAAGCTTAGAAATGTGACTTTTGGGGGTTACAACTCTCAGAATCCCATAGGCTGGTTGGGGGATTGGGGGCGGGGGATTGCCCCCAAAAGTAACTTTTCCAAGCTCTGCACAGACGAATACCCTACCTCTCTTCTGTTCCACTGTATCTCTGCTTGAGTCTTGGCTGAGCAATAGAACAACTCACTCTGGATACAAAAAGTCCCAAATTCAACACCCATCATCCCCAAATGGAAGGATCACATTTCACAGAATGGGGGAAAAAACTCCATTAGAAACCCCAAGAGCTGTTGCCAGACAGAATAAACAATATTAAATAGCCCCAAAGTCTGATCTGTATATAAGGAACGGAGCATGCCTCCAGCTATAATTGTTGTTGTGTGCCTTCAAATCATTTCCGACTTAAGGCGACCCTATCCTGGGGTTTTCTTGGCGAGATTTGTCCAGAGGAGGTTTGCCATTGCCTTTCCCCTGAGACTGAGAGAGTGTGACTTGCCCAAGGTCACCCATCGGGTTTCCATGGTGGGAACTGAACCCTGGCCTCCAGAGTCGTAAACACTCAAAGGGGAAAGTGAATGTGTCTCATTTTCAGATGCTTGGAAAAGGAAAATTGCCATTAAAGGACCCACTTCAGAAGGACAACTGTGGCAAGGCAAGATTGGCCCTAGGTGACCAGACAGATTTGTAAAACATAGTTCTCTCTTTCTTCCTCTTCTTCCCTCCTTTCTTTCCACATGTCACCAATGACAAATTGCTCGGGAAGATTATTTCTAAGGTGCAGCTCATTCCTCCTCTCAGGAGGTAGGAGAGAGTGGCCCAACATGATAAAAACCTAGCAACCCTCCTGCTTGTCCAGCAATGCAAATCCCTCCTGCATTTGGCAGGAAAACGGGTCAGAAAGGAGAGTTACTGCCCAGGCATGTCATGCAAGGAGTGGAGGAAAACCTCTATCTCTGCAAAAGATGGAAATCCAACAGGTTCCTCTTTTCCTCCAGCCGTCTGCGACTAGCAGCAGTTGCACCAAAAATACATAAAGTCTGGATGTTCGAAGTCACAATGGCTACGTAGCATCTCCAGATTCAGGAGCAGTCTACCACACAATACCAGCTCCCAGCCAAGGTTAGCAGAAAGCATGGGAGGACGCTTTCAGGCCTGGCTTTCCGTGCTTTCTTGAAGCAAGTGACGTTTCTAGAAATAGGATGCTCAACTACACTGAATTTTGGGACATGATCCAGCAGATTCTTATGTCCTAAAGCTAAGCAAGTGGACCAACCATCTTCTCCCAGGTACAGAGCAGCCCCATTCAAGACAATACAGTTGCGTTTCAACTCATTGGACACAGCGATTACATGCCCTCAAACTATCCCAGTTCGTCAGGGATAATCCCAGTTAATCCTCTGCTGTCCCACTTTTTTCAGCTGCTTTTGAAATGTCCCGGTTTCTCTCTCCTCCTCCCACTTTCCCTCTTTGTAGCCTACTTCCATTGCTGCAAAAAGAGTTCAAAGCACAAAAGTAGCTTGCACTCAATTGACTCAGGAGGAAAAGGCAGTATCTGATTGATTGATTTCATTTCTATGCCACCTTCCTCCTAGAAAGGGACCCAAGACAAATCTTGTCCTTTCCCAGTTGGCTCCAGCAAAAGCAAATTGCTGCAGCCCCGGCTCAGTCTCACATTTGGCATCTTGACAATCTGATGTTGCTTGACCGCACATGTCCTGGTTTTCATCTACGAAATGTTGGAGGGAATGCAATTAACAATACAGCCAGTGTGGTGTAGTGGTTTGAGCATTGGATTATGGCTCTGGCCATGAAACCCAATGGGTCAACTTGGGCAAGTCACACTGTCTCAGCCTCAGGGGAAGGTAATGGCAAACCTCCTTGGAGCACATCTTGCCAAGATAGGTTCGCCTTAGGGTTGCCATACGGTGGAAATGACTTGAAGGCACACAACAACAACAACAACAATTACAGGTGGAGGCATGCTGTAGCATTGTACTAGGGCTCCGGAGACCAGGGTTCAATTCCCAGCTTGGCCATGAAACTCAATGGGTCACCTTGGGCAAGTCCCACTCTCTCAGCCTCAGGGGAAGGCAACGCCAAACCTCCTTGGAACAAATCTTGCCAGGAAAACCCCACCATAGGTTCGCCTTAGGATCCCCATAAGTTGGAAAGGACTTGAAGGCACACAGCGCGCATGCACACATTGAACAATGGAGCCAGTGTGGTGTAGTGGTTTGAGCACTGGGCTACAATTCTGGAGATCAGGGTTCTTCTTTATTCCTTCTCCATTGGTTATGGAGGCCTTGCGCGAGTCACACACTCTCAGCCCCCTGATCGGTTCCCCTTAGGGTCACCATAAGTCGAAAAATGACTGGAAGGCATGCCCCGAGACGAACAAAAGCGCGATCAGCGCAGGCAGAGGAGCCCTGCGATGGAAAAAGCTGGCAACAGGAGGCCTCCCTCCAAGCAGGAGGATTCATTGCAGGGGTGTAAAGAGCCAGGGCTGGCCGTGTTCACTAAGTCGCCCTCCGCCAGGCCTCCAGCCAAGAGATTTCCTGTTATTTTCCTGCTGTGCTGTCCTTCCCCCACCGGCAATAGCCGAGGTCAAGGGACGCCTTCTGTCCACCCGGTTGGGATCATGGCATGCTTGGCCCCCCTGAGCCAGCATTTTTTCCTGTTTTGCTGACTTGCCATTTCCTCCTCCTCCTTATCCTCCAACTGGAGGGAATTTCAGCCGGTGATTTATAGCACAGTCAGGGATGCCCCACCACACTTTGCAAGAGCAGCCTCCCAAGGCTTACACCTTCATGTAGGGACACACAGCAACCATCACAATCCCCATCCCAAGCCAGCCTGCCTCCGACTGCAAAATGCGGACTCCCCGCTTGCTCTGTTGCATTTATTTATTCTCTGTCACATTCATTGATCCCACTGCCGCTCGTGCCACTGAAACGCTCAAACCTTTATACCATGCTGGCTCTCACTTACTTACTAAGAAATGGCCTTTCCATCCAATAACAAGGTTCTTGTTAACCTTTCCAAGCCGCCACAAAAGGTTGGGCGAATGCGTTGAGCCTGTGCCTCTTGGCACAAGAGAAATCATCAGAAAAATGATTGATCACCAGCCCTTGCAAAGTTGGAGGCTTGGTGACCGTATGAGAAACTCTGGGGAACATTCCTGGCAGGACTCAGAGCAGCCCCAGAAATAGCAGCCGCCCAGACAACAACAACAACAAAACCCACGCCAGGCGGAGAAAACAATCCCAAGGAATCAGTCTGAAGGGAGATCTTGGAGCACCTTTGAGACCTGCTGAAAGAAAGAAGTTGGCAACATGAATCACAGAATCACAGAGTTGGAAGAGACCCCAAGGGTCATCCAGTCCAACCCCATTCTGCCATGCAGGAACTCTCCATCAAAGCACACCCAACAGATGGCCATCTGTTTAAAGACCTCCAAAGAAGGAGAATCCAGTGCTCTCCAAGGAAGCATCTTCCACTGTCGAACAGCCCTTACTGTCAATAAATTCGTCCTAATGTTGAGGTGGAATCTCTTTTCTTGTACCTTGCATCCATTGTTCGGATCCTATTCTCCAGAAGCTTGCTCCCTCCTCAATATGACATCCTTTCAAGTATTAAAACAGGGCTCTCATATCAATCTCAATCTTCTTTTCTCCAGGTGAAACATCCCCAGTTCCCTAAGTCGTTCCTCATAGGGTTTTCTGGTTTCCAGACTCTTCACCCTTTTGGTTGCCCTCCTCTGGACACACTCCAGCTTCTCAACATCCTTTTTTTTTTTAATTGTGGAGCCCAGAATTGGACATTGGATTCCAGACAAGGCCTGACCAAAGCTAACTTTCCTAGACTTAAGTCTACTTCCTCAGTCGCATCAAATACATCTGATGCATCAAAGCATCTCAAAATGCATCTCAAATGCATCTGAGGAAGTCTATGAAAGCTCCTGCTGCCAACTTCTTTCTTTCAGTAAGTCTCAAAGGTGCTACAAGATCTCTCTACATATTATATATATATATATATATATATATATATATATATAGGGTAGACTTATTAAAGTCTAGGAAAGCTCATACTCCAAGATCTCTCTAGTTATTGTTGTTGTTGTTGTTGTTGTTGTTGTTGTTGTTATATCCAAATGCATCTGAGGAAGTAGATTGAAGTCTATGAAAGCTCCTGCTGCTAATTTCTTTCTTTCAGTGAATCTCAAAGGTGCTACAAGATCTCTCTACATACTATATAGGGTAGACATTAAAGTCTAGGAAAGCTCACGCTCCAAGATCTCACTAATAATAATAATAATATTTTTTATTTATATTTCCCGCATCTCCCTACGGATCGAGGCGGGATTACACAATATCCAAATGCATCTGAGGAAGTAGACTTTAGTGTAGGAAAGCTCCTGCTGCCAACTTCTTTCTTTCAGTGAGTCTCAAAGGTGCTCCAGGATCTCTTTTACATATCGATTTTACAGACCAACCCAGCTAAATCCTTGAATCCCAGGGAAGACAGGGGAGGCTGGATGAAAAGTGAACTATGCAAGGAGGAAAGTTGGAGTGAGAGCATCCCTTCTCTCCTGAGATCCCCATCCATTTTTATCATGGGGACACCGAGAACTGCTAAAACCGAAAGAGAGTGAGGGCCATGGAGGAAAAGTTTGCAAAAGAGACAAGGCAATATGTAGCTGCACGAAGGGGGCAACCCGAGGACATCGTCCCCCAGTTTGCTCCCCTAAAGTTGTCCTAAATACCCTAAAGGCGCCAGATCCCATCTGATCTTGGAAGCCAAGCAGGGTCAGTACTTGGATGGGAGACCACCAAAGAGTAGTCCCAAGTGCTTTGGGCTCCAGAGGAAGGAACTGTCAAAACCACCTCTGAGTATTCCTTGCCTAAGAAAACCCTAAGAAATCCATGAGGTTGCCATAGGTTGACTTGAAGGCGCATGCACACAGAAAATCTGTCCCTGATTTTAGCATTCAGGGATCAATTTGTATATTTCAGGATCTTGTCTCGTTCCTTCATAGCTGCGCTTCCGAGCCCTGGCCGCCTTCTCATTTCTGGTCTGCAGTTTCCATTCTGATTAAATGAGAAAACCTTGAAATATTGCGGCGTCTGCTCCAAAGCTACCATCTAAATCATCTGGGGTCATTATTTTTGCTTGCTTCGTGTTCAGCCGTAAACCTGTCCTTTGCATCTTAGTCCACGACTTTCGTCAGCAACGATTCCGAGTCCTCGCTCTTTTCTGCGATCAACAGAGTGTCATCTACGTATCTTAAAATTGTTGATGTTCCTTCCTCCGATTTACACGCCTCTTCCCTCTGACTCAAATCCTGCTTTCTGTCATTTAGAGAAATTTGGATATTTTTAAAGTGGATTAAAAAGTGCTATGACAGAGGACTTGATCAGGACTGTCCCGATCAAATAGGGAGAGTTGGAGGGCATGGAATCTATATAGGAAAGTGTCATTTTAAAAAGAAGAACAGCAATAAATAATCATTTCAATTTATGGGAGCAACATATTGGTGGGGAGAAAACTCCCTGATGCCCACTCTCTGGCTGCATCCGCACTGCAGAAGAAATCCAGTTTGATCCCACTTTAACTGCCACGACTCAATGCTACTATGCGCTGGGGCCTCGACAAACTACAGTTCCCAGAGTCGTGGCAGTTAAAGTGGGGATCAAACTGGATTATTTCTGCAGTGCGGATGCAGGCTCTGCCACCTAAGGTAGACTGCTGCTCTTCTGCTAATGGCTGAAGAGAAAGCCCAGATGCCAGTCCAGTTGGATTTTGTCCATGGAAGGGAACAGGCTGCCATCTTCTCCTTTGTCTCAGGCAGCCCAAACTCTTGGGCCAGCTCTGCCCTTCGCTGCAGGACTTTTGTTCAGTGCTATTATTCACAAAGGCCCTGGAAAAGGTTAAATCCCTCCTTGCAGGTTGAAGATCTAAAGATGCGGAAAAGACCCCTCAGGCAGAGAAAGAGAAAAGAAAAGGTCAAAATCACAGCAGGTTTGAAGCTCAGCTATTTAAATATAAAATAGCAAGCTCCTAGAGGCAGAGACCTGTCTTGTTTCCCCTGTAACACGCTATCTCCAGGGCTGACATTATAAAAACGTTTTTAAAATCTCAAGCAGGAATGGGCAAAGTGTGTGCTCTGGGTCAAATCTTGGTCTTCATCTTTTCCAGATTCCCCGGACTCTTCTTTTACAGGGCAAAAAAAGTGGGTGAATGACCTCCTTGCAGTATCTCACCTTTTCAATAGGTTGCAACTGTACCTGGCGCATACATCCAATGGTCTGGATTTGGCAGGGATAGTTCCCATTAATCCTCTGCCATCCCACTCTTTCGGCAGCTTTTACAATGTCCCGGTTTCTCTCTCCTCCTCCCGCTTTGTCCTCAGCTTACTTCATTTGCTGCAAACTAAAATCCAAAGTGCAAAAGCAGTGCATTCAAGTAAGGGACAGGGAGGGAAGATGGTGGGAGCAGAAACTTGCCCGTCCTCGTTTCTTCTAGTCGTTGTTGCGTGCCTTCAAGTCATTTCAGACTTATGGCAACCCTAAATGATGGGTTCCTCTTGGCAGGATTTGTTCAGAGGGGGTTTGCCCTTGCCTTCCTCTGAGGCAGAGAGAGTGTGACTTGCCCAAAGTCTCCCAGTGGGTTTCCATTGAGGACTTGAACCCTTGTCCCCCAGTACCCTAGTTCAGCACTCAAACTGTAGTAAAGTATAAGGAGCGGAAAGGATGGAGAATGAAAGCGAAGGAGTAGTTTAGTAAGAAAGGACGAAGGAAGATAGTCAGGGGATAGTGATGAGTAGAGAATAGGAAAGAAAGATAAGGAAAGGGGAATAAAGGATGAAAGAGACGGAGAAAGGACTGGAATGGAAGAGAATACGATGCTATAGAAGGAATTAGAATAGCACAATTATTAACTGATATATTGAGATAATTTAAGATAACTCCTCCTCACCTTGAAATGCCTAGATTTATTTGGACTATATTAGGAATACATGTTAAGAGGGCTTGATACAGTAAGATGATTTAGCAATATGGATTTAACATGTATTGACTATGTATTGGATGAATGTGTATTTTAAGGTTAATCAATAAAATAATATTTTTTAAAAGGACCTGGACCCCCCCCCCCCCAGACCCACTGCAATTGCACACCCAACGTCCAGTTTGTGGATGTCGGGGAGAAGAAGACAGACAGGCCAAAAGAAAGGGTAACCGGAGGAGCTCCTTTTCCCGGACGTGACCTACCTTTCGGCCTTCCGTCCAGGAGGAATCCCAAAATGTCCTCCATCTAGAGCAGTGGTCCTCAAACTTAAGTTCTCCAGATGTTTTGGACATCAACTCCCAGAAGCCCCAGCCAAGTCAGGAATCCCAGGAGCTGACATCCAAAACGGTTTGAGTGACCAAGCTTTGGGATGTGGAAAGATTGTGTGGCACCTTTGAGACCGACTGAAAGAAAGAAGTTGGCATCATGAGCTTCCCTAGACATCAATCTACTTCTTAGAATCATAGAATCCTAGAGTTGGAAGGGATCCCAAGGGCCATCCAGTCCAACCCCATTCTGCCAAGCAGGAATTCCCAATCATAGAATCCTAGAGTTGGAAGAGACCCCAAGGGAAACCCAGTCCAACCCCATTCTGCCATGCAGGAACTCCCAATCAAAGCATCCCCGACAGATGGCCACCCAGCCTCTGCTTCTTCAGACGCATACAGTTTGGGAACCGCCGATCTAGAGCAGGACTAAGAAGCACGCACTGATCTTTCAATTAGTGTCTTTAGCTTTGATGGGGGCATGTCTTCCACGGTTCTCAAACGTCCTCCACTTTGCAGCCTATTGTCCTCCTTTGTGGTTCGGGACAGCTGGTCACCCAAAAGAGGAGGAATGCCTCGTGCGTCAACCCAACCGTTCTTGGCCAAATTTCCCGGACTTGGGTTCAAGGCTCTCCTCCTGCCCTCGGTCACCTTTGAGAGGAAGATTATCGGAGCCAAGCCCTTCCTGAAACCCAGCCCTGTCCAAAACACCAAACTTATTCCAAAATCCACACCCGGCGACAGAGACGTCCCCATTCCTCTCCCAGCCGCTATCAGATCCAACACGGTCAACACCCATCCAAGGTCGGGACCCAGTTGGCCATGAAAAACTCAACTTGCTTAAGATTTCGAATCCAGGATGGTCAAGCTGGGTTCCTTAATATATTCTGATATTCCTCTCTATTTTTCTCATTCTTTCCACATTCTAGGTCTGTTTCACAATTTCAGTGGCTCCACATATTTTCGACGTTTTCCCTTTCTTCTAGAAATCTTAAGGAGGAAAGGAAACAAGGAAAATGGGGATCGATCAGACAGAAAAGGAAAATTAATTGAACGAAAAAAGTGAAATGAACTGATGAGGGTTACATAAAAGCGGATTTCCTAGATAGAAGGATTCTATACTGGCATCGTTCTTGTATTGAGAATGCAATAGAAAGCTTATGGACTCATATCCTTTTCTTTTAAGATCTATAAGTTTAGAGACCCTCATATTTGACAAATAAAAATCAGAGGACATGATGAAGATTTAGCTTAAGAAAGAAGACTATAACGCTTTGGGGAAGTGACTTAAAAGATGAATTTAAAGCTATGTTATTAATTGAATATATAAGACGATTTTCGGTGGTAGTTATGTGGATATGTTTTAGTTGGCATGTAATGTATTGTATTGTTATCTAATGTATGTAATATTTGTCTAATATGTTTTATATCTGTAGGGAGAGGCAGGAAATAATAATAATAATAATAATAATAATAATAATAATAATAATAATAATAATTTTATATGTGTTGATTGTAATAAAATTTATTTTAAAAAAACTCAACTTGCTTAGCTGACTAAGGAGAGGAAAGAGAGCAGGTCTCTGCCCCACGGAGCTCGCCATTTGCCAGCCTCAGAGACCGAACGGTCACCCTGGACCTTTACCAGGCACTGCATTCGGTTTATATCCTAACCAGGACTCAAACTGGATGGGAAACCGAGCCGCGGGACAAGGACCAATTCCCTCTTTTGTGCAAACTCTTGGTAGGCTGCACTGCCACGTTTTCCCCCAGAAATGTGGCATGAGGTCATTTCCACTTTCCATTCACTTTGGGCTATTTTTAGGGAGGTTGAGAGTGTGAGCAAAGCCAATCTGCTATATTTGGGAGTAGTCTGTACATGGGTTTTTGTGAGTTTTTCGGCCGTGTTCGAGAAGGATTCATCCCTGACGTTTCACCTGCATCTGTGGCTGGCATCTTCAGAGGATGGAGGTACGAATGAAGACTTTTGATTCTGCAGATCATAGAATCCTAGAGTTGGAGGAGACCCCAAGGGTCATCCAGTCCAACCCCTCTTCAGCTATGCAGGAACTCTCAATCAAAGCAACCCCAACAGATGGCCATCCAGCCTCTGTTTAAAAACCTCCAAAGAGGGAGACTCCACCATTCTCTAAGGAAGCATCTTCCACTGTCAAATTGAAGTTCCTCCTAATGTTGAGGTGGAATCTCTTTTCCTGTAGCTTGCATCCATTGCTCCTATTCTCTGGAGCAGCAGAAAACAAGCTTGCTCCGTCCTCAATATGACATCCCTCCAAATATTTAAACAGGGCTATCATATCAACCCTTGACCGTCTCTTCTCCAGGCTAAACATACCCAGCTCCCTAAGTTGCTTCTCTTAGGGCTTGGTTTCCAGCCCTAGAAGTTCCTCCTAATGTTTTCGTGGAATCTCTATTCCTATAGTTTGCATCCATTGCTCCATTATCTCCTATTCTCTGGAGCAGCAGAAAACAAGCTCCCTCCCTCCTCAATATGGCATCCCTTCAAATATTTAAACAGGGCGATCCTATCCCCTCTTAACCATCGCTTCTTCAGGATGAACATATCCAGCTCCCTAAGTCTCTCCTCATAGGGCTTTAGGGTTTCCAGACCTTTCACTGTGACTGAATGGGTTGGACAGGGTTCAAATCCTTGCTCAGCCATGGAAGTGCATTGGGTGACTTTGGGCAAGTCCCACTCTCTCAGCCAGGGAAGGAGACGATGCCAAATCTCCCTTGGAGAAACTTTGCCAAGGAAACGCCGCATGTCAACAGTCCGCTCTCATGCACAAAACCACACACGGCTAAAGGGCCATGCCATGGCACTCCTCTCTTGCGCTTGTCGGAAAGGGTCGTTGCGGGTTGTTCAAGGGTGCATGCATCTGGGGAAAAGGGGAATGATAGGAGTTTCTCCAATCCTATTGGGAATTCAACGGGATTTCACGGCACCGAGGCAGAGAATGTGAAAGATTGCAGGTCTTGTTTGTTTTCCAGGGGAGTCGATCCAAGGAGAAATGCTTGATGCAAAGAGGCAATGGAGATGAAGGAAAGAAGGAAGGAAGGAAGGAAGGAAGGAAGGAAGGGGCAGTTACAACCGAGGAGGAAAGGAAAGCAATTTCTGAACTGGATCCTGCTGAAAGTCCAGCCTGGAAGACAGTGTACAATTGCACCAAAGGTTGACGTTTCTTTGCTCAGAGGAGCGTCGTACTTTTGCAGGACTTCCCAAATCCCAGGATCTACGTAGGAGAAGGTCTTGGGCTCAAATTAAAACCCAAGAAGGTTGACCATACAACGTTCCTTGGCCCTATGCACCATCATTGGGCTGTCGATAATCCCCAGGGGACACATTGCCTCCATGGCATTAGTGACAGGTGTACACTCTGCCCATGCTCAGGAGCCCTAGGCTATATATATATATATATTTGGTTTTGGAATTTGTCTTATGGCCAACACATCTCCCACTGTTTTGGTTTTATATATATATAAACCAAAACAGTGGGAGATGTGTTGGCCATAAGACAAATTCCAAAACCAAAAAAAAAGTCCACATTATGGGGAAATGTTTGGACAGCTAGAAAGCTGGGGAAATACACGCAAACTTTGGAAGTCTCTAATTCTTTTCGTCAAGTGTTACCAAAAAATTTGATAGCGGAGGGTAACACAGGTTGTTGGAAATGTGTTGTTGTTGTGTGCAATCAAATCATTTCTGACTTATGGCGACCTTAAGGCAAACTTATCATGGGGTCTTCTTGGTAAGATTTGTTCAGAGGGGGTTTGCCCCTGCCTTCCCCTGAAGCTGAGAGAGTGTGACTTGCTCAAGATCACCCAGTGGGGCTTCATGGCCAAGATAAGAACCAAACCCTGGTCACCAGAGATATAGTCCGAAACACTGAAACCACTATGCCACGCTCGATCTCTAGTGTGGGAAGATTTCATCTTTTTATAGCGCCTGACCTGATGACAGAATATGGCGGAGTCTCCTTTTTTGGAGGTCTTTAAACAGAGGCTGGATGGCCATCTGTCAGGGACACTTTGATTGTGAGTTCCTGCATGGCAGAATGGGGTTGGACTGGATGGCCCTTGGGGTCTCTTCCAACTCTAGGATTCTATGACAAGAGCTACAGATCTCAGTTGAGAGAAGGCTGGAGGAGATGGAACTCAATCTATGGGCCTGAAATCCTGTTAAAAGCTTGGCCTCATCCAAACAAATGCAAAATCACATATCCTCCAACATTTCACAGATGAAAAGAGGGACACGTGTGGCTAAGCAATATCAGAGTGTGGTCAAGATGGCAAAAGTTATTAGAGAAGAAGAAGAAGACGCAAGCCAGGAGAGGCTGCAGCACCTTGCTTTTGCCTGATCCTTTTGGGAAGGTCTCCTTCCCTCCTTTTCACCTGAGTTAACTGTACGCAAAGTCTTTTTGCACTTTGAACTCAGTTTGTAGCAGTTAACAAAGGTTGAAGAGAAATTGGGAGGAGGAGAGAGAAACTGGGACATTTCAAAAGCATCTGGAAAAGTGGGATGGCAGAGAATTAATCGGGATTGTCCCTGCCAAATCGGAGCAGTTGGGGGGGTATGAAACCAATCCTGATGATAGGGTCTCTGGGCATGGGGGAAGTGATTTTGCACCACCACACATTTGAGGCTGAGGAACTGCAAAATATGTACACTGGGTCCTTGGTATCTGCTTGGGTTTGGTTCCAGGATCCCCCATGGATACCAAAATCCGTGGATCCTCAAGTCCCATTAAATACAATGGCATAGTGAAATGGTGTCCTTTATATAAAGTGGGAGGGAGGGGAAATGTTTGCTTTTGGAATGTATATTATATTTGAATATTTTCAAGCCTTGGATGATTGAATCGTCGAATTGGAAGAGACCCCGAGGGCCATCCAGTCCAACCCTGTTCAGCCATGCAGGAACTCACAACCAAAGCACCCCCTGTGACAGATGGCCATCCAGCCTCTGTTTCAAGACCTCCAAAGGAGACTCCACCACTTTCTGAGGGAGTATATTCCACCATCGAACAGCTCTTACTGTCAGGAAGTTCCTCCTAATGTTTAGGTGGAGCCTCTTTTCCTGGAGCTTGCATCCATTGTTCCAGGTCCTGTTCTCTGGAGCAGCAGAAAACAAGCTTCCTCCATCCTCAATGTGACATCCCTACAAATACTTAAACAGGGCGGTCATATCCCCTCTTAACCCTCTCTTCTCCAAGCTAAACAGACCCAGCTCCCTAAGTCTCTCCTCATAGGACTTTATGGTTTCCAGACCCTTCACCATTTTGGTCACCTTCCTCTGGACACGCTCCAGCTTGTCATTCTTTCTGAATTGTGTCCAGAACTGGACTGAATCCATGGATTTTTTTAAAAAATGCATGGATAAAGAAGGCCAACTGTATGTTGAGAAGCCCTCTGTTTTTTGGAAAAGATAAGCAAAGGAGGAAAAACCAAACCCCGGAGGGTCAGGGGAGCTAGCCGAGGGAGTCCAAACTTACTGCGGGCCTTTTGCTTGATGTCCCGGATCAGGGCAGTGTAGTTCCTCTCCTGGAAAGGAACCGCTTCGACGGTGATGTTCAAGGAAGGTAGTCTTAAATACAGCCCCTCCATGGTGAAAAAGCACGGGCGGTCGCCGACGTTGTTGTCCCAGTATAGCAACATGGCCCGGCTGGCCCAGTTGAAAAACTGGCTGAGGCACATCCCAAATTCGCCCAGTTTGTCGTGGCTGGGCCCGGTGCGGGTGGTCAAGGCGTACTCCGCATCCTTGTGTCCGAAACCAATGGCCTCGGCCCCAGCGGTCACCAAGGGCAGGCCCCAGTGCCGGGTGAAGCGGGCCACGGGAGCCGAGGTGTAGACGCAGCCGGGGCCCACGAAAACGTCTGGGTCGAGGCCCATCTTCATGTCCACCGCCGACAGCGGGGCGATGGAGTCGGAGCAGACCCCGTTGTGGTCCTCGCTGGTGCCAAAGGCCAACTGGACAGTGTAGCCTGGCAGAAGGTCCGGCCGAGCGTTGACTTTCTGGATGGCCAGCTTGATGGCCGGGCCGACCCGGGGCCAAGCCCATGGGTAGGTGGTGTTGTGCTCAGGCAGCACCACCGCAATGGTCAAGTTGGCTCCGGCCACCGGGTCCAGCTGGGAAAGGGCCACCAGGAGCCACCACATGACTTGGCTAATGGCGGCGCACGGCCCACATGGTGGTGTCCCCCAACAGGGTCGCCATTCGCCAAGGTCTGCGCCGTCTTGAACGCCCTCGGGCCACATTCCCCAAAGCGGGCCCAAAGGTTGCCCCCTCGCCTCTCCTTCGGGAATTCGTTGGGCTTCCCTCCCCTTAGGAAGACCCAGCGATGGGGGCACCCTCCTGCCCCTCATGGGCTCCCCACCAAGAAATGATCCCAACTCTGGCCCTCGCTTTCCTGGAATCTCTGCCAGCAAAGGCAAGGCTCCCCCAAAACTTCAGCGCACCTGCCAAGCAACTCTGGCTCGGCTATCTATCCCCCCTGCATTTTGGCTTTGGAAAAAACTCCCCCAATTCTCCCTTTCTGCCCCCTTTCCTCCTTCCTTAGCAGCCTCTCAGCCCTACCAAGGTCCTTTGCATGCACTGCTGGCACTTCCCAGCCCCTGCCAAGGCTTGTCCGAAGGCCCCCCAGGTCTAAGCCTACCCTTAGGTCTAGCCCTGCCCTAGGGTGCCCCCCAGATCTAACCAATCTCTGCTCTCCCCCAGATCTAACCAACTTCACCAATCTCTAGATCTAGCCATGCCCATACTGGACACTCCCCCCCCCCAGATCTAACCCTCTTCTACAGATCCTCAGATTTATCCTTGTCCAGCTGAGATCCAACCCTGCTGCACTGCTCCCAAGATCTAACCCTGCCCTCCTGCTTCCCCAGACCCAACCCTGATCCACTGATCTCTAGATCTAACCCTGCCTTGTTATTTCCCCCAGATCTAACCCTGATCCCTAGATCTAAACCTGGCCTCCTGTTCCCCCAGATCCAACCCTACTCCACTGCTCCCTAGATCTGAGCCTGCCTTGCTATCTCCTCCAGATCCAACCCTGATCTAACCCTGTCCTGCTGTTCCTCCCCAGATCCCACCTTGCTCCTCTGACCCCTAGATCTAATCCTGCCTTGCAATTCCCCCAGATCCCACCCTGCTGTACTGATCCCTAGATCTAACCCTGCCTTACCGTTCCCCCAGATCCCACCTTGCTCCCTAGATCTAAACCTGTCCTCTTGTTCCCCCCAGATCCCACCCTGCTTCCTAGATCTAACCCTGCCCTCCTGTTTCCCCAGATCCAACTCTTTCCCACAGATCCCTAGATCTAACCCTGCCTTGCAATTCCCCCCGATCCCACCCTGACCCCCAGATCCCTAGATCTCTAACCCTGCCCTCCTGTTTCCTTCTAGACCTAAGAGTACCCAGCTGTTGCCCAGGTAGATCTTTGCCCAGGTAGTCACCAACTTGGCCAGTCTTTTTCTTTCTTTCTTTCTTTCTTTCTTTCTTTCTTTCTTTCTTTCTTTCTTTCTGGAGACAGAAGTGAGCGGAGAGGAGCGGAGGGAAGGAGGTTTATCTCTCTCTCTCTCTCTCTCTCTGCTGAGGCTGAGTTGCTTTTTCCTTCTCCTGATTCAATGACACAAAAAGGGGCTGCGATCGCCTGGGCTTAACCCCTTCTTGCCTGGAGAGGTTGGGGGCAGGCAAAGTCCCCCCAAAACTGTCCCCAAAGGATGGACTGAGGGCTGGAAGCTCAGCAAGGGCCACCTGGAGAGATTGGCACTGGCCCTGGCCAAGGTGGACCTGCTGCCCCAAGAAAGAGTAATAATCAGTCAGATGAGGATGATGAGGATGATGAGGATGAGGATGAGAGGAGGAAGAGGAGGAGGAGGAGGAGGTTGTTATTTCCCCAGCTTTTCTGTCATTTCAAGTCCCTGATTTGTTGCCTTAAACATCATGCCCATACTGGACACCCCCCAGTACAACATCTCCAAGACTCCTTGTCTTCCATGCTCCCTGCAAGCAAAGAACAACAACATCCCAAATCCTCAAAACCAAAATGCATCTTGCCACTTAGGTTGGCCCAACCAATAAATCTGCCCTCCTGTTTGGTGGATTCAGGATGTTATTGTGCTTTCCTATAGGGGAGTGATGGGGAATCTGAACTCAGGACAAGAGGCTACTGTCAGAACAGAAGACAGAGAAACAGAATGGTTCCCAATTGGCAAAGGGTTCAGACAAGGCTGCATCCTTTTACCCTGTCTGTTAAACTTGTATGCAGAACATATTATAAGAAAAGCAGGCTTGGACACAAAAGAAAAAGGAGTGAAAATAGGAGGAAGGAATATCAACAATCTGAGATATGCAGAGGACACCAGAATACTAGCAGAAAACCTCACAGACCTGGAACACCGACTAAGGAAGATCCGAGAAGAAAGTGCTTACTTTTGAACGTAAAGAAAACAAAAATAAGGAACAGTGAGGACCTTCACAAGTTCAACCTAGACAATGAAGAAATAGAAATAGTAAAAGCATTCCCATACCTGGGATCAAACATGGATAGAAATGGGGACTGCAGTCAGGAAATCAGAAGACTAAAGGGGGGTGCAGACTGCCAGAAATAGTGCAAATTGAGTCCACTTTTAGGGTTAGGGTTAGGGTTAGGGAATCATGGGAACTGTAGTTTATTGTGGCACCAGAGCTCTCTGACAGAGAAGGCTCAATGTCTCAGAAAAAAAACCAATTCCCATGATTCCCTAGCACTAACCCTAACCCTAAAAGTGGACTCAATTTGCACTATTTCTGGCAGTCTGCAACCCCCCCAAGAATGAGGAGGATGGCTATGAAAGAACTAGAAAGGATCCTCAAATGCAAAGATATACAACTTAGCACAAAAGAATCATCCAAGCCATCGTATTCCCTATTACTACGTATGGATGGGAGAGTCAAGAAAGAGGATAGGAAGAAAACCAGTGCCTTTGAGAGAATGTGGGGCTGGAGAAGAGGGCTGAGGATCCCATGGACGGCCAAAAGGACCAACAAAGGGGTCCTAGAGCAGATCAATCTCTAGAAGCCAAGATGATCGAACGGAGGCTGTCGTACTTTGGACACATCATGAGAAGCCGTGGCTCATTCGAAAAGACCAAAATGCTAGGAAAAGGTGGAGAGATGTAGAAAGAGAGGAAGAGCGCATACTAGAAGGATGGACTCCACTAAGGAGGCCATGGGCATGAAGTCGCAGAGAGCGTGGAAGACAAGGAATCTCATCCATAGGGTCCCCATGAGTCCAGATGAACAACAGGGCTACCCTTGGATATGACAGCTCAAAATGGCACCATTCGAATGATCAACAACAAAGAATCACTCAGAAGACTTTTGATTCTGCAGATCATAGAATCCTAGAGTTGGAAGAGACCCCAAGGGCCATCCAGTCCAACCCCTTTCCTGCCATGCAGGAACTCTCCGCCAAAGCACCCCCAACAAATGACCACCTCAGCCTCTGTTTCAAGACCACCAAAGGATTAAATGCACTTTGGTGACAAATCTATATTTGTAAAATTTGATGGGTCCCTGAGGAGCAAATCCAAACTGGCCGACTTAACATTGATGGAAATCGCCCCAGAGAGGGTCAAAACAATTGCAAAAAGCTGCATCGTGTGGAACAGAATCCAAATCTGACTCTGAACCGGATCCAGAACCCAGTAACTCCCCACAGATTAGGAAAGCAATTATAGTCTCCCTCGGTGGAAAATTAGGCTTAAAAATGGGAATATATAATATAGTTAGTATATTGATGAGTAGACCATATTGTAAAAGAATAACCCAGCGGATATACCAGTCATAACAGCACAATAAATGACTCTTCTAGAACATGGCCACACAGCCCGAAAAACCCACAAAAACCTATGGATGCCGGCCATGAAAGCCTACGACTTCACAATAAATTATTGCCTATTTGCAGGGAGTCATCCAGTTTAAGTAAGGAGTTTATTAGGCAATAAATTCCTGTAGAAAATATATATATATCTAGATATAAATATGTCCATGTTTAGGATTTGATAAAGATATTCAAAGTTATTCAAGACGTTCTTTCCCCATACTTGGGGAGTATCTTGAATGCGCCAATAGATTGCAATGCTATTTTTGGATGTTTCAAATGGAGGGCTTGATCTTCCCCTCCAAATTTGCAATCTCTGTTACGGAGTAATTCCGGTTGCTTTGCAAGGCGTGCGTATCCTGCAAAGCACTGCGCAGAAATAACCCAAACGGAAAGCCGACAAAACCCGCTCCTTTTTTTGTTTTTAACTGTCGGGAAATTTGGATTCATTCGGGGTCGGGTTAAGGTTTGCGTTGTTTCAGGTTTGGGTTAATTTCCGCGTCGCTTCTCTTTCGCGCCGGCGTCGCCTGAAAAAACAACCCGCAACTGTTTCGCGGGTTTTTAAATCCTATTTCTGCATGGGATTTATTTATTGGAGTATTTCTATTTTGCCTCTGTGTGATAAGCTCCACGATGGGCCCAAAGCACCATAGTCTCAACTTGATCCTCTTTGCGTCCGAGGAGATTTCAGACTTGATCTGTTCAGGAAACCATTTGTTGGTCTTCTTGGCTGTCTGTGGGATCCTAAGGACTCTTCTCCAGAACCAAATTTCGAATTAGTTGATTTTCTTTCTGTCTGCTTTCTTCACTCTCCAGCTCTTGCATCCGTACATGGGGATGATGGGAAATATAATGGCCTGGACGATTCTGACTTTAGCGCTCAGTTGTATGTCTTTGCTCTTCATGATCTTTTCCAGTTCTTTCATAGCTATCCTTCCCATTCCTGGTCTTCTTATTTCTTGACTGAAGTCTTCATTCTGGTCAATGTTTGATCCATAGATATGGGAATTCTTTAACTATTTCCATTTCTATCCATCTTTCCCTCCTTCCTCTCTTTCTTCCTCTCTTTCTTCTGTGCTCTTTCGCTCTTCCTCTCTTTCTTCTGCCCTCTACCTTTCCTAGCATTAGTGTTTTTCCTAGTGATCCATGCCTTCTCAAGATGTGTCCAAAGTATGACAGTCTAGGTCTTGTCATCTTGGCTTCGAGGGATCTCTCTGGCTTGATCTGCTCTAGGACCCCTTTGTTGGTCCTTTTTGGCTCTCCATGGGATCCTCCGCATCTTCTCCAGCCCCACATTCTCTCAAAGGCATTGGTTTTCCTCCTCTCTTCTTTCTTAACTGTCCAGATCTTGTATCCGTACATGATAATTGGGAATACAGTCAGCCCTCCGTCTTCGCGGCGGATCCGTTCCTGACCTCCTTGCAAAAATGGAGACTCGCTGATATGCAAGACCTATAAGGCTTGAAGGGGGCACACAGCCGCACGCCCATGGAAGCACGCCCCATAGATTTTAATGGAGGTCGCCCCTCCGTGAATATGAAAAACCACGGACCTCAAGTCTGCAAGAACGGAGGGGTGACAATACAATGGCCTGGACAATTCTGACCTTAGTGCTCAGTTGCATGCTTTTGCTTTTTTCCTGTAGCTTGAATCCATTTCTCTATATGTCTTATTCTCTGGAGGAGCAGAAAACAAGTTTGCTCCATTCTCAATACGACATCCCTTCAAATATTTAAACAAGGCTATCATATCACCTCTTAACTGTCTTTCTTAACTTTCATAGCTGCTCTTCCCATTCCTAGTCTTCTTCTTATTTCTGGACTGCAGTCTCTGTTCTGGTCAATGTTTGATTCTAGATATAGGAATCCTTTAATAATTTCAATTTCCTCGTTGTCTAGACTGAACTTGTGTATTTCCTCCATGGTCATTATTTTTGTTTTCGTTATGTTCAGCATTTCAGCCCTGCCTTTGCACTTTCCTCTTTAACCTTCCTTATTCACTGTTCCAGTTCCTGGAATTAATGTAGTTAACGGACTACAAAATGCAAAACAAAGGTCAGCTTTGCAGCAACGGAAGTAGGCTGAGGACAAAGGAGGGAGGAGGAGGAGGAGACAGAGAAAAACTGGGACATTTTAGTAGCAACAGAAAAAGTGGGATGGCAAAGGATTAATTGGGATTGTCTCTGCCAAACTAGAACAGTTGGAAGGTAGTATATGGGTTAATGGTTAGATCTAAAGTGTGGCCATGGGGACCGTTGTGGCTCTCCAAGGATGTTTTTGTAGCTTTCAACCTATCCAGACTCCCCAAACTGGATTTTTTGGGGCCAAAAATAAAGAGAGGGTGAATTGACTCTGTCGTTCCATCCAGGAGCGTAGATGAATCCTTTAAACAAGTTGCAGAATGAAAAAGAGAGAGCGTGAAAAAGCCAGAAAAGTATGAGACAATGTCCAAAAGGCTGCCGATGCGGAAGTAACGGATGATGTTTTCGACTTTTTGGATGAAAACTATTTAAGTTTGTTGATTGACTTTGTTGAAGTTAATCAACAAGAGGGTGAAAGAAATTATCAATATAATTAATGTGAAGTCAAAACTTGAAAAGGAGAGTAGTGGGGGGAAAGGGAAAGTCTCATACTAAAATGAGAACGGAGAATATATTGTTGTTTTTTAAATATTAGAAAGAATAGAAAACAATTATCAAAATAAGACAAGAGAGAGAGAATGTAGTATGAAGCCAAAAATGCAGGAATCAAGAAGAAGAAGAAGAAAGAAGAATCATATAGAAGACAGAGAAATCTGGAAGGATAATAAAGAAGAAAAAGAAGAATGTATAAGTTGCTTAATGTTAGAATTTCCTTGTATAGTTTTTAATGTAATTTTTTTAAAAAATTGTTTAATAAAGATATTTTTTAAAAAAGAAGAAATTATTTAAGTTTGATTGTTTGTATGGATATAATTTATGCCTAGGGCTCTGAATGCGAGAAACGCAATGCCAATATCATGTCTGATGTGAATGTTCATCGCAATGCGAATGCATGCATCTTTCTTTAAATATAACTTTTAGTATGAATCCATCTCAAATCTCAGAACGGCGGTCGGTCCTTGAACACAAGAATTGCAAAGGCAGATTGGAAAGAGAAAGAGCAGAGGAAGAAAAGAAAGGAAAGGAGGGATAAAGGAAAGAGGGAAGGAGGTTGAAGATGGAGGGATTAAGAAATGAAGGGGTGATATAGAAAGGTATAAATTGAGAGGTATGGAGGGCAGGATAAGTAATCTATATAAGGTTTCCGTTGAGATATATATACATGTATATGCATATATATATATGTGTGTGTGTGTGTGTGTGTGTATATGCATATATATATATATATGCATACATATATGCATATATATATATATATATATGCATATATATATATATATATATATGCATATATATATATGCATATATATATATATGCATATATATATGCATATATATATATATATATATATATATATATATATTGTTGATTTTTACATGTGTGTAGGTAATAATGTGGTGTATGCAAATGCAAATAAAGATATTTATAAAAGGAAAGAGAAGCAGCAGAAATGGAGCTCACCCACAAACTATAGTCCCTAAGCAATGGATTGAACAAGGATAATAATAAGAATAGGGGCCATGCTTCTCAAATTTGCAGATGACCCCAAATTAGGAGGAAGAGCTAATACCCCAGAAGACAGGATGAAAATTCAAAAGGACCTTAATAGATTAGAAAGCTGGGCCAAAGCTTTTAAAAAAACGAATTTCAACACAGAGAAATGTAAGGTACTGCACTTAGGGCAAAAAATTGAAATGCATAGATATAAGATAGAGGACGCCTGGCTTAAGGAGACTTAGATATGTGAAAGGGATCTAGGAGACCTAGTAGAGCACAAGTTGAACATGAGTCAAGAGTGTGATGCCGCAGCTAAAAAGGCCAATGCGATTCTAGGCTGCATCAATAGAAGTATAGTGTCTAGATCGAGGGAAGTAATAGTGCCACTCTATTCTGCTTTGGTCAGGCCTCACCTGGAATATTCCTGGGTCCAGTTCTGGGCACCACAATTCAAAAAGGAGGTTGGAAAACTGGACCATATCCAGAGGAGGGCAACTAAAATCGTGAAGGGTCTGGAAACCATAAAGCCCTATGAGGAACGACTTAGGGAACTGGGGATGTTTAGCCTGGAGAAAAGAAGGCTGAGAGGTGATATGATAGCCGTGTTTAAATATTTGAAGGGAGGTCATATTGAGGAGGCAGCTAGCTTGATTTCTGCTGCTCCAGAGACCAGGACCCGAAACAATGGATGTAAGCTCCAGGAAAAGAGATTCCACCTCTACATTAGGAGGAACTTCCTGACAGTAAGGGCTGTTTGACAGTGGAATACTCTCCCTTGGAGTGTGGTGGAGTCTCCTTCTTTGGAGGTCTTTAAACAGAGGCTGGATGGCCATCTGTCGGGGGGTGCTTTGATTGTGAGTTCCTGCATGGCAGAATGGGTTAGGACTGGTTGGCCCTTGGGGGGTATCTTCCAACTCTAGGATTCTATATAAAAGTCTGTCCCTGGCTTTCCACTCCACCAAATGCATCTGAGGAAGTAGACTTAAATCTAACCTTACATGAAACCTTAAATAAAATTGTAGCTTAAGATGGCATTTGGAACTCTGATAAAATCCTTATTATAAGAATGTAATAATATAATATAATATAACATAATACAATATAATATAATATAATGCATCTGACGAAGTAGACTTCAGTGAGTCTCAAAGGGGCTACAAGAGCTCTCTCTGTCTCAATCCATAGGGATGCAACAACTTGTCCAACACTGCCACCTAAAGGTCAGCCCAAGTCATTACCACCGCCATTCAGCCAATCCTTAGAAACAGATCTCGTCTAGTTTGGGAAGCTAAGCAGGGTCAGCCCTGGTTATGACTTGGATGGGAGACCGACAAGAAATCCTAAAGAGGCCAGGGTTCTTTTTTTTTTTCTCTTATGAAGAAGCCTGTGGAGCTTCAAAGGCTTGCAGCATGAATTCTGTGCCTTTTGGCTGGTCCAATAAAAGTATCATATATATATATATATATATCCATTGTGCTTCCATTATTTTCCAAAGTAAAAGAAAATAAAGGCAAAAAAGGAAAAAAGAAGCAAATATAGTATATATTATATTATACAGATGTGTGTGTGCGTGTGTGTGTGTGTGTGTATATATATTATATATATATATATATATAATAGTAGTAAATTCATTGTGCTTCCATTAAACCCACATCCTGATTCTACAGAATAGCATCCAAAAGCCACAAAATAGCATCCAAAAATATATAATATATATATATATAGCACTAAATATAAAACATAATATATTATGCCATGCAATATATATATATATATATATATATATATAGGTATGTGTGTATAAATAATATACATTTAATATTTAGATGCTATTTTGTGGGTTTTGAATGCTATTCTGTAGAAGCAGGGTGTGGATTTAATGGAAACACAATGAATTTACTACTATTTTATACACACACACACATATATGTACTATAAGTACTATATTTACTTCTTTTCTCCTTTTTTGCCTTTATTTTCTTTCCTTTTCTCACAACACCGAGCACTTTATGCTAATTTGTAAAAAAAAAAATAATAATAAGGTCAATATGCCGTAAAATAATTGTTTTTACTTATTTCTAAATTATTATTATTTTTTTAAGGATGAAACAAAAAATTTAACTAGCAGAGGATGGTTTCGATCCATCGACCTCTGGGTTATGGGCCCAGCACGCTTCCGCTGCGCCACTCTGCTGCTTGGAACACCACTCTCATCTAAAGGGTATATAAAGGCTGTTTACTCAGGTTCGCATTGGCGTCACCATTGTAGTAATCTACATACACTCCGCCCCTTTTTCCTTTGCGTAGAGGCGCACAGTCCGAATGATAGGCACTTCTAGAAGCCAATGAAACAAGACTCTAGGAGAGGGCGGGCGAAAGTGGAATACGAGATGATGATTGGGTGAAAGTCGATGCTAATACCTGGGAGAGGGATGAATAGGATAGGCATAGAGGCGCACAGTCCGAATGATAGGCACTTCTAGAAGCCAATGAAACAGGAGTCTAACAGGGTGGGCGAAGGTGGAATACGAGGTGTGGCTCGGATGAAAATCGAAACCCGACTATTGGCTAATGCTGGGGGTTCAAGGCTAGGATAGGCGGACAGAACGGTCGCAGTGATAGGCAGTGAGAAGAGCCAATAGAACCACAGAGTTCTAATAGCGGGCGGGCGAAGGTGGAACGCGAGGCGCTGATTGGGTGAAAGTCGAGGAACCTATGAGGGAAAGGTTTACTGGCTCCGGGAGCCAATAGCGGCGACGCTTCCTGCGAGGTGGGCAAAGCGGCGGGCGCAAGGCCGGGTATTCTTCCATTTCGCCCCTCCGCGGTTTTGTTCGTAGGCCGGAGCCATAAGAGGAGGGCGCCATGAGGTAAAACCGTGAGGGAGAAGGACGGGAAGGGACTTAAGCGGGAAGGAGCGCTGGGGGGGGGGGGGGGGGGGGGAAGGAGGAGGACGTCGCCGGTTTGGGAAAGGAGGGGGAAATAAAAACACAAAATAAAAATAAAAGTGACTTTCAGTCTCCCGAAGAGCGGTTATTGATCCTATATTGTTCTTTTATTATTGCTGAGCCGCTCTCAGTCCCAGTTCTGGGAAGAGAGCGGGATACAAATAAACAATAGATCCACGGAAGAAATAATAATAATAATAATAATAATAATAATAATAATAATAATAATAATGGTAGTAATAAATATATTGCTTTGTAAAAGAACCGCCAGTACTTCTCTAGTACGACGGATCATCAATCCGCTTTGTTATAAAACATCATTGTCAATAAACAGGTTTATTATTATTAATATTATTATTATTATTAATATTGCTATCATTATTTGTCCCAAGATAGGGACTCCAAGCAGCTAACAGCAGATTTTAAAAGCAATCCAATTTAACAATAGTACAAAATTTAAAAAAAACATAAATGTAAAATTAAAAAAACACACAACCAAACCAATTTTAATTTTTTTAAAAGAAATCAAAAGTTAAAAACAGTTATGAATTAAAACATAACATGTTAAAAATGCAAACCTTAACATTTAAAACTCACAGTGTTTCAATCTCTCTAGGTTTCATATTGAATTTAAATTAAATTACATTTTAAATTAGATTTCATATTCACTTGTCCCTCCACATTCGCTAGGGTTAGGGGCACAGGACTCCCTGAATGTGAGAAAACCGCAGATAACAAAAAAAACTATGTTTTTACCTGAGAGAACACCTCTCTAGGATTCTGTAGGTCCTCCAGTGCAACTCTGTGGTCAATATCTGACAGACACTGACCATAGAGTTGCACTGGAGGAGCCACAAATGCCTAGTGGAGGGTTCTCTCTAGGAATCTCTAGGTCCTCCAGTGCGACTCTGTGGTCAACATCTGCCAGACATTGACCATAGAACTGCACTTGCGGAGCTATAAAGGCCTAGAGAAGTGTTCTCTCTAGGAATCTCTAGGTCCTTCAGCGTGACTTTGGGTTAAGGTTGACCACAGAGTTGCGCTGGAGGACCTAAATATTCCTAGAGAGGACATATTAATAAAATACGTGGATAATCAAATCCGCAAAAGTCAAAGCCACAAATATGGAGGGACGAGTGTAATCAGTCAAGTATTCCCTACAGAAAGCCAACAAGGGAAAATTGTAAGTGATAAAATGTTTTTATGGGGGGGAGCTAGAAAAATAATACGGAGCTAGAAAAATAAAAGACTCACATGAGTGTTGCAGTATAGCTGTTTCCAGGGATCTTGAGGAAAGATGTCATTCACTGTTGTTGTTATTGTATTTTAAGTATTCACATATTTTGTGCAGGATGCTCTTTCCGGACCAGAGCCTAAAGAGAACATATTAATAAAATATGTGGATAATCAAATCTGCAAAGTGTGGCTTTGGGCCTTTGCAGACTGCCAGAAATAGTGCAAATTGAGTCCACTTTAAGGGTTAGGGTTAGTGCTAGGGAATCATGGGAATTGTTTTTTTTTCTGAGACATTGAGCCTTCTCTGTCAGAGAGCTCTGGTGCCATAATAAAATACACTTCCCATGATTCCCTAACCCTTAAAGTGGACTCAGTTTGCACTATTTCTAGCAGTCTGCAAAGGCCCTTTGTTCAGTGTACATTGGAGAATTTTTCTTTTTTCCTTTTTTTACCAGGCCTAGATTGCACAGGAGTCCTTCCATTAGCTATGAGAATGGAGGATATAAAACCAATAATATTGAGCAATGCTTGGAGAAATCCACATTTGGCAGCAAGAAAGAAAGTTGTCGAAACCAGAAACAGCAGAATTATGAGAAAATGGAGGCATCCAGAAGAGGGCAACTAAGGGCCTTTACAGACTGCCAGAAATAGTGCAAATTGAGGCCACTTTAACTGTCCTGGCTCAGTGCTAGGGAATCATGGGAATTGTATTTTTTTCTGGGACATTGAGCCTTCTCTGTCAGAGAGCTCTGGTGCTGCAATAAACTACAGTTCCCATGATTCCTTAGCACTGAGTTAGGGCAGTTAAAGTGGACTCAAGCTGCACTATTTCTGGCAGTCTGCAAAGGCCCTAAAATGATGAAGGGTCTGGAAACCATAAAGCCCTATGAGGAGAGACTTAGGGAGCTGGGTTTGTTTAGCCTGGAGAAGAGGCAGTTAAGAGATGATATGATAGCCCTGCTTAAATATTTGATGGGATGTCATATTGAGAATAGAGCAAGCTTGTTTCCTGCTGCTCCAGAGAATAAAACATGGAGCAATGGATTCAAACTACAGAAAAAGAGATTCCACCTCATCTTCCTGATAGTAAGAGCTGTTCGACGGTGGAAGATGCTGCCTCAGAGGGTGGTGGAGTCTCATTTTTGGGAGGTTTTTAAATAGAGTCTGGATGGCCATCTGTTGGGGGTGCTTTGATTGAGAGTTCCTGCATGGCAGGGGGTTGGACTGAATACTCCTTGTGGTCCCTTCCAGCTCTATGATTCTGTGGTCCCTCCTTATGCTTAACTCCTCTCTTCTTCCTCCTTGGCTTCCTTCAGGGGTGACAGAGGCCGTGGCCGTGGCGGGCGCTTTGGCTCTCGGGGAGGTCCTGGCAGCGGGTAAGTCTCACACAAATTGAGGTGCTTACAGTCCCAGTGGTACAAGCAGCTTAGGGTGCAACAGTCTGAAGCCTTGAGGGAGGATGCAGATTGTTTTGTGCCATCAGCACTGGTCTTCCTGAGGCTCAGACTTCCGCAGCCTCAAGGGTTTGGACTAACTGGGATGCTTTATAGCAGAGGCATTTTAACTCTAAAAACTTTAAACAGCTTGTTTCTGTGTCTTGGCTGTTGTCCAGTATGGGCCTTTGCAGACTGCCAGAAATAGTGCCAATTTAGTCCACTTTAACTGCCCATACTCAGTGCTAGGGAATCATGGGAAGTGTAGTTTATTGTGGCACCAGAGCTCTCTGACAGAGAAGGCTCAATGTCCCAGAAAAAAATACAGTTCCCATGATTCCCTAGCACTGAACCAGGACAGTTAACGTGACCTCAATTTGCACTATTTCTAGCAGACTGCAAAGGCCCTATGTTCATTAGAGCTTTTCAAGGAACAGAGTAGAAGCAGCTGGTCATAGATTTTGTTGCCTTGGCTGCTTCCCTGCATGAGGGGCTTAGTCTGATTTGCAGAAGGAAAAGGGATTATCTCTGCTCTCCTGAATTCTGCTCTTTTTCTAGGTTTTCAGCCTTCACCTGCCAGCTTAGTACCTCTCAGCTGTGCTTCTCATGTTCTGTAGCAATAAGGGCCTGTTGCCTCATGGGATAAGAGCAGGGTCTTATCCTGATAATGCATGGCTCACTTTTTACATCTTTTTTGCTTCTGTAGCTAATTCATCTGTTTAATTGACAGCGTGTGAGGGAAAAGATAATCTCTTGGACTTCTGGGACTGTACATTTGATTTTAAAAATTGGAAGACTGAATTTGACCATAAGCTTCTAACTGGGAATTTTGCACCTTGTGTGGTATTCCTTCAGTGCATAAAAGTGGACAATTTGTTATCAAAAAGTGAAGGAACCAAACAGGACTTGGAGATCTATGTTGTGTGAGGATTCTCCATCCTGTCAGTTTTCTTTGATCCTGTGCTTTCTTCCCCAGTTCCCACATCTAAATAGAATGAATGAATTGACATGTTGGGTTTTATTCTACAATGAAACACAGCTATTTGATTGAAAAGATATTTCTTTACAGGATTTGGAGCATAGGTTCTTCTAGATGTTGGACTTCAATTCTCATGACCCCTCATTACTCCATATGTTGTCTAGGGCTTTTGGGAACTGTCACCATCTGGAGAGGCACTTAATTCCTACCATTTCCCAGTATGGTGTTATTTCCTCTTAGGTCAATTTTGACCTATGGCAACCCTGTGAATGAACTCAGTGAGAGACAATATGGAATAATAGGGGTGTTAAGATACTTGACTGAAAGGAACTTTTTCCAGTCTGAACACCTCAATTCTTAGATTTTTTTTTTGATTTTTTTTTTTTAAAGGGCTGTTTTGGCTTTTTTTTTCTCTGTGTGGGGCAAAAGGGTTGTCAAGAATCCCTAAGCATTGGCCATGATGGTTGGGATTTTTGGAAGTTGACCTTCATAACATCTGGAAGGCCAAAGTTAAAGGACTGCTCCCCATTATTCCAGCAGCCTGTGATTTAGGCCATTGGTTGGGGTTTAAGTGGGACTGAAATCTAAAGGCTCTCTTCTTCGTTAACTGTGTTTCAGGTTCCGGCCCTTTGTGCCTCACATCCCTTTTGACTTCTATGTGGTAAGTTGTCTTAAGTTAAGCAGGGCAGATTTTAGTTGAACGTTAGAAGGAACTTTTTGATGATCAAAGTGGTTCCCACTGAAAATTAATGTAATGGGGTCTGTGTGTGAGGAAGTCTGTAATGAAGTTGTTCTCCTGTCTTCAGTGTGAGATGGCTTTCCCCCGTGTGAAACCAGCTCCAGATGAGACTGCCTTCAGTGAAGCCTTGCTGAAGAGAAACCAAGACCTTGCTCCAACTTCTGCTGAACAGGTACAATTTGCATTACTGTTGCTGTCAGGGGTAGGGGACCACTTGTTCTGATACAGTCTGGAAACCACAGTGACTGTTAAACCAGAAACTGACCGTAGTTAACAAACAGTTTTGAAAATAACTATCCTCTTCCCTTCTTGCACAGTAGAGTAAAACATTCTTCTTTTCATGTGTACTGATACCATATGAGATGTTAACACAGGAATAAGCGGTATTTTAAAGGTTTTGTACTATCAAGAGCACAGTCATGTAATGGTCCCCTTTTGATTTTCCTAGGCTTCTATCCTCTCTCTGGTTACCAAGATTAACAATGTGATTGATAATTTGATTGTGGCACCAGGAACGTTTGAAGTGGTGAGTCTTCTGCCTCAGGGCCCTGGGGTTATGTCAAAACCTTGTTTGTCAAAGCAGCAGAATTACTAATGCCTCAGAGTTACTAATACTTGTTCATATATCCATGCACTCTTGTTCATACTCTTTCTCTCTCTCTCCTGACCAGCAAATTGAAGAGGTTCGCCAGGTGGGGTCCTACAAGAAAGGCACCATGATGACAGGCCACAATGTGGCAGATTTAGTTGTGATCCTGAAAATCTTGCCCACGTGTAAGTGTCCCTTTTCATTCCAGGGGGAAATGGGGCGAGCTTACACGAAGTATTCTTTGGTGGGTATTGACTTCTGCTTCCTTCCTCAGTGGAAGCTGTTGCTGCCTTGGGAAACAAAGTTGTGGAGAGCCTGAGAACACAGGATCCTGCTGAAGGTTGGTTCTGCAGCGTCTTCTAATACCTTCTTTAGTGCATGAGTCAACTAGTGCTTCTTTCAAAGCAAAATGGTCCAAGGGAAAAGACACACTTGTTAAATAGGCAGGAATCAGTGGGACACTCAAACCTAAGGAGGAACCATATTTTCAGTCCCAAATACATCTGATTGAATTGGAAGTCCAAAATGAAGCCCGAGGACTTGTGTAAAGTACAATACTCAGAGGAATATGAAGTAGTAAGAGCTTTAGTGATTTTAAAGAACTTTTTGTTTCTCTTCTCTGCTCCTGGTCCACCTTTCTTGATTTTTCTCCCCTAGTACTGACTATGCTCACCAATGAAACTGGTTTTGAGATTAGCTCTGCTGATGCAACGGTGAAGATCCTGATCACCACTGTGCCCCCCAATCTCCGCAAACTGGACCCAGAGTTGCACTGTAAGGAAACCTGGCTGTTGTCTTTTTTTGGGGACAAGTAAAGGATGGGATGGGAAGAAGTTGAGACTTGGGCTCAAGCTATTGAAAAGAAAACGGCAATCAGGCAAAAAAAAAGACATTATGCATTGTTTGTGGTGAGCTGGGAGATCTCCAGACTAGGAGGTAGGACCTGGGCCCTTACTTTCCTTTTTTATTCTCTTCCTCTACCCTGCCCCCAACTAGTGGATATTAAAGTTCTGCAGAGTGCCCTGGCAGCTATTCGACATGCCCGTTGGTTTGAGGAAAACGCCTCTCAGTCCACGTAAGTCTCCACTTCTCTTATGTTTGGTAATTAGTTTTTATCCCCAGGTTTGGAGTTGTGTGGCCCTTGCTCTAGATCAAGGTGGGCAACTAAAGGAGGGGCAGCCAAGTGGGCCACATCATTATGTTTTGACATGCCAGAAAATGACGACATGACATTCTATTGTCTGATTTGGGAATTTTTTGTAGGAGAGTGCTCTGGGGGCAGGGGAAATAAACTGCTGCATTTGCGACAGTTATAGGGTAAATTTGGCTGGTTTTCTAGTGAGAATCTGCTTGGGGAAAAAAATGGGCTTGGAGAGCTTCAAGGGCTTCATTTGTGGTTCCCAGAGCTGTATGCATCCTGTGGGTCACACTTTGCCCATCCTATTTTGGGTGGTAATGTACTACAACTCCCAGTAGCCCTAATTAGTGTCAGGAATACTGGTAGTTAACAGTTCAGCACAACTGGAGAAACACCTGGAGTTCCCACCCCTGCTTTCTTTACTTGTGTGAGAAAAAGAGAAAGGCTTCTGCCCTGCTTTGTTTGGGTTGTGTTACATTCTGAATCATCCTTCAACTTCTTGCAGCAGGAAACGTTACTGTTATCCTACCCTGAGTTTAGTGTTTGCTTTGACTACTTCATTCTGGTATTGTTGATCCAGGTCCTACTCTTTATATCTTGGGGGTTTAAACACTGGCAGATAGATCCTACTGGTACTTAAAGTACCAGCCTGGCTGTGCTATTGAGATCTTTATTTGAGGCAACAGTTTCTCCTGCCATCTCATGGGTAGCTAATGAGGCAAACTGCTTCTATCATGGAGGCTCCATGTAATTGTCTTAGCTACCTTTCTTCTTTCATGAATATGCCTAATCCATTAGTGTGGACTGGTTCCGTTGTGCAAAGAAGTACTTTCTTGAGCTAGTTATGAATTTACAGCTGCCCAAGTTTCTTTGTGAAGGAGAGGGAATGCATAGCATCATAGAGTTGGATGAGACCACCAGGGCCATCCAGTCCAACCCCCTGCCATGCAGGAACTAGGCATAGCTTAGTGTTAGAGAATAGTCACCATCTAGGAGTAAAGGAGTAAGAGGTTTGTGTAGGAGTAACATTAAGAAAAAAGATCTTACTCTAAAGTAGGACAAGGAATAACCCCAAAATCACTATTCTCCAGCCCTGGGAATGACATTGCTTTCTTCTTTCAGGGTGAAGGTCTTAATCCGTCTGTTAAAGGATCTTAGGATGCGGTTCCCAGGCTTTGAACCCCTCACACCCTGGATTCTTGACCTGCTTGTACGTAGGATTGGGGACTATGGGGAGGCCAGGGTCTCCAGTTGAAGTTAGGTTTTGTCATACTGGCTGCATCTTTGGGTTGTGCCATAAAGTATCCCATGTATGTGGTTCAGAGGGTATGGGAGGTGGAATGGAAGAGCCTGAGAGACACCTTATTACCCTGGGAGGCAACACTCATCCTTCTGGACTGGGAAAGGTTGTTTTCCAAACAAAATGAAGAAATTGGTGTCAGTAGAAACAAACTGAATAGTTCACTTTATGCACACACTGATTGTATTTGGAGATTATTGCATCTTCATGCTCTTCTCCCCATTGTAAATGTTTGCCCCACAGTGGAACTGCTGAAGACTGGCAATAAAATGTTTATTCGGTCAGGATAGGCTGCATCAAACTCTTTGGGATTCATTTCTAAGTAGAGAGAGATAGGATTTTATTTCTGTTGATTGAGGAGCAGAGAAAAGATAAGCAAGCTCTAATGTCTATCCCTTACTAGAGAATACTAATCAGCTTATCACTTCTTTCAGGGGCATTATGCGGTGATGAACAATCCAACTCGGCAGCCTCTGGCTCTCAACGTTGCCTACAGGTATGGCTGAAAGCTGCATCATTTTCCTGAAAATTCACACCGGAGAGAAAAAGAATCTGTCCTGCCTGAAAAGCAGAACTATGTGGTGTCACACTGCAACTCTCAGCATTCTTCACCATTAGTGAAGACAGCAACTCTTCACCATCTTTACCTATGCCATACTCACACTTGTATTCGCTGGTTTGCTCAGTGACCACTCCTCCTGGGAGAAAGGAGGCATACGAATGAAATAAATAAAATAAAAAGGAGAGACCAAGTGCTCCCCAAGATCCTAATGTTGTTGCTTTTTCTTAGGCGCTGCCTTCAGATCTTGGCAGCAGGGCTCTTCCTTCCTGGATCTGTTGGCATCACTGACCCCTGTGAGAGCGGGAACTTCCGAGTCCACACAGTCATGACCCTGGAACAGCAGGTAATTCTGTTCTCCCACCATTGCCTTTGTTACAAGGGACAGCAATGAGGACTGCTCTAGCGGCTAGGAAGTCTATAAATTATCCCACTGGAACAGTACACTCCAGCTAGTACAGTTCTTAGCTCATGTTCCAGGTTAAGAGTATAAAGTAAGTGAAAACTTCCTACAGCACCCTTCCACCCCCCAAAATACAGACAGCTCCATGGGTTTGGGCTTTGGAAGCTGCAATTAAATGGAAATTGAGGGAGTTGCAGAACAGAATTGTAGTCTGAAAATTTTATTCCTTTAAATAAATGCTTGTTCTCTAGCTTCTTATCTGATTATCACAATTTTGAAACCAGTTTCATATTGTTAAGCCATTTTTGGAGTATTTAGTAAATTTTGCATCTGTTTGTTTTGTTCTTTTTTTGTCACTGCTGGTTGTTTACGGATTGCTTATATACCAAAGTTTCTATCTTGATATTTTTTTTAAGTTTAATTTCAGCATGAATGTGCCTCAGTTAACAGTTAATACATTCAACAAAGTTCATATTGACACTATCTTGACAGAAAAAATGCATTTCAGTACGTGTGTGTTTTTAAACCATTTAATAGCATTCATGTAATGCAGTCTATGATGATGATGGTGATGATTTGGATGATGGTCAGGGAAATGAAAAATAAAATATTGGTGGCAACCCTGTTCTAGCACTTATGACTAAAATAGGCTGCATATAATAAAGGATTGTAGGGCAGTTGGCCCACAGGTTTAATATATGTTGGCCTTGGGGCTTCTGCACATTAGAAAAGCACAAGATAGAGCCAGTATGTAGCCCTGCATATTATTAAAAACAAGCATGCTGTTAAAATGGGCTGTCTTCTCACAAAGTACTGATCATACTACTTACAAGTCTTGAAGGCATGCTGCAAATGCTGTGATATTAATGGCATGTTAATCCCTCTGTCTTTCTTTCTACACTTGCTAGGACATGGTTTGCTACACAGCTCAAACCCTCGTCCGCATTCTGTCTCACGGCGGGTACCGGAAGATCCTTGGTCAAGAAGGCGATGCCAACTGTAAGTGGGGAACCTTGGATGCTGGAAGTAGGAAGGTAGCATTGTTGCACATGTGTGTACAGGCATTGGGAGGTATATAAAATTGCGTACAGTATGAAATACCCATATATGGGCAAAATCAAAGAGGCTTCTTAGAGTACAGGACCTTGTAGCACCTTTGCAACAAAAATAAATATTTAAAAAAGTTAATTTGTAATTATTGTTTAAATAAACTACTTCTCAAACATTTCAGGGGATCTAGAGAAACCCTTTTCACCCATGGCTTCTAAATTTCTGGGAAAGTTATAGCTTTATGGCTATTTTTGCACACCCTTTCCTTCTGAAAAAAAGTACATCAGAAACCCCTCACGATTTTTCTAAACCCCCCCCTTGTTTCCATGGCATCAAAATTGGGGGACTTTTATGCTTCTGTCGATGGAAATAGAAAACATACTGTAACACTGGGGTTGGCAGTATAATGGCCCTCCAGATTTGGGACTTGGATAGCCTAGCCAGCATGTAGCCAGTGCTGAAGGGATCATGGGAGTTGCAGTTTGATAGTGCAGATATAGCTTGAATCTCTAGAGAATCCCCACAACCTTTGTGGTTTTGCCTCAAAGATCTGGCGACTGAAATGTCTACCTGGGATGGAGTGATTGTAACCCCATCAGAGAAGGCCTATGAGAAGCCACCTGAAAAGAAGGAAGGGGAAGAAGAGGAGGAGAACCAGGAAGAGACAGCTACTGCAGAGGAGGAGGAGAGCATGGAAACTCAGGAGTGACATCCCAGGTATGATTAACATTGTAGTAAAGCTAGGAGGGAACACTGGAAGTATAGATGGAACTACAACTCGTCCAGCACATCCAAATGGCTGCTCTTGGCCAACATTTCACTGCTTCTTGTGGCGGTCAGGCTATTTATCTCCCACCCAGCCACCCCAGTCTATTAATCTGTTGCATGCATTCCAGATGTTAGTACCGTGATAGTTGCCAAATTCATGTGAGCAACAAAAGGGGTTGAATGTTAAAGATTGCTGTCAAGTTTCTCAAAGCTTGGGTATCTTAAGATTTACTCTGCCCTTTTAACTACTGGGAAGAATGCATACAGATGTAATCATGGTTTTGTATACTAATGGGCAAACACTGAGCATGTATACAAATCCTCCCCGCGCCCTCCGATCCTCTGGGAGGAACTTGCTGCAGCCTCAAAGATCTAGGCTTGCGGCGACCTCCCAGAGGGCTTTTACTATTGTCGCTCCCAGACTCTGGAACGGCCTGCCGGATGAGATCCGTCAATTAACATCCTTACACAGCTTTAAAAAGGCTGTCAAGACGGATCTCTTCCGGCAGGCCTTTCTGGATTAGATAATTGGCCCGGGACCCTCTGAAAGCCGGGGATAGGACCCACTGCAATTTCTTTAAGCTGATTGCAGGGACTGTTACGCGTGCTGCGTCGTGTGTTGCGTGTTATATATGTTAATGTTTTTAGATTGTTTACTGCTTTATAGCAGTTGTTTTAATAGTCAATTGTTTAATAACTTTTTTAGGGGAGGAGGGATTGTTGTTGTTTTAATTTGTAATTTTATAAATCTTGTTCACCGCCTAGATTGGTTTTCCATTGTAATAAACCATATTATTATTATTATTATTAAGATTTTTTGCTTCTCTCTTTCAGGGGAATTCTCCCTGCCCTTAAAACCTGATGGACAAACCAGACGATGAAGTTGTAGTTCAGGACCAAGCCTGTGTCCACCTCTTGTGTTATTTCTATTGTTTTGTTTTTATAGTTCTTGCCATTAAAATGGTGTTTTCCTTTTAAAAGCTATTGGTGGTTTCTCAGTGTTGGATCTCAAGTTCTGTATTGTTGTCCAGCTTTCCTCAGCATGGCAGTTTCCTCTGTATAGGATAGGTTGTGTTTCCTGGCTGTTTCTTTAACTGAGTATTGTATTCTGCTCTTGAGAACTAAACCTTACCTAAAGTTTTGCATCTTACTCTGCTTTTAGCATAGTAGACACCCAGATAACTTTGGAAAATAGGAGCAAGCTTGTGCACAGTGAGAGCTAGCACAACTTGTGAGAACTAACTTTCTTTTAGGGAGAGCTTAGAATACTTATTTGGGGTACAATTCCTAGTGGCAACACTGATTGGGGGAATTCTAATTCAAGAAAGAAATGTTTTTGCACTCTGATTTTAGTGGAAATGCTAAACCAAGGCTTGACCCAATCCTAACAGGTAGGGAAAGTTGAGGAAGGGGAAGATCTCTAGGCTCCTGCTACTATTTTGCCCTTCCTGCCTGCGCATGTACACAGATTTTTTTTTTTTGGCCCTCACATTTTGCCTGAGAAACAGGTCCACATTAGTTAGCAGTGACTTTTATTGCACCAATAGGAGGCAGTATTCTTGCCCATATTGTGTTACCTAAGAGCCTTAGCCAGACTCAAATTGCACCAACTCTGTGTTAAAGAGTATCTCGGGGAAGCATTTCAGGGATTTGCAGTGGCCAAGGACATCCCAACCCCAGGCAAGCTAAGAAGGGTTCCATGTGTAGCACTTTCGTTCTACAGGCGGGGCTCCTTGCACTATGCAGTCCAGTTCGATTCCCTCCAGCCTGTGATCACACAGCAGCAGTACCTGCAAATAAAAATGCTGCACTGGCAGGAACAGCACATTCCTCCAGTGTCCATTTCCCTCGGCATCCTCCTCACTTACTGGGAGAGCCCTGGGGATAGGTGCCACTTGCTTCAAGCATGGCCTTCCTGCGGGCAGTTTCCTTGCCCACATTGTGGTTGAGCCTTCTCAGGCGTTCCTGTAAAGAAGAATTCAGGAAAAGTTTTACCATGCGATTAGGTCAGACATCTGTTAGTTTGTTTCTAATCCTTTTGGAAAAAGTCTTCTAGCAGGAAAGTATCTAAAGCAACTGGAATTTGGAAACACTCTGCTCCCTGCTGCAGCCTTCTGTAGCACCTCAAAGCTTAGATGAATTTCCTAACCATCTAGGTCAGGGGTAGGCAACCTTTCCCCTTTAAGGGCCGAGGGACTTCAGCTCCCAGAAGCCTCAGCCATGTTGGCCAATAGTCCCATGTTGGCCAATAGCTCCTGGGATTCTGGGAGCTGAAGTCCCTCGCCCCTTAAAGGGGAAAGTTGCCTACCCCTGATCTAGGTTTTTAGGGTGCACTGGGGATTGCAGAAGGAAGAGATTCTGGACACAGCAGGATCGACCTGAAGAGCATGACTATATTGTGTCCATCAGAAGTGTAAATATCCTAGACCCTATGACTCTCACATGCAAGAGTAACAAATGGTACAAATTCCAATGTATATCTATGGCAGGGGTAGGCAACCTCTCCCCTTTAAGGGCCGAGGGACTTCAGCTCCCAGAATCCCAGGAGCTACTGGCCAACATGGGACTGTTGGCCAACATGGCTGAGGCTTCTGGGAGCTGAAGTCCCTCGGCCCTTAAAGGGGAAAGGTTGCCTACCCCGATCTATGGTGTAGAAAAGCTAATTTTTGCACTGAAGCTACTAAAGAGAGCATACCTGGGCGTTCTGCAGTATGTTGTTCACAAGGACAACCCTGCGCCGGGCATTGAGCAGTTTCTTGACATAAGGGTCCAGGTCAAGGGCAACCTTCTGGTCCTCGTTGATTCGGCAGAGTTCTGGCAGGAAAAGAGAAATGAGTGAGGAACATCTTCAGCTAGTAGGCTATCAAGTTCCAGGCCTTTAACAGGATCTAAATTAAGCTCTGCTCCACCTAGAGCAGAGGGAGAAATTTTGACCATGCAGATTGTTTTGGAGAAGTCCTATTAACACTGACTGTACTGCAACAGATTCCCATCTATGACCCACAGCAAAGGCACATCTCTGACTAGGATGAGAATCATAAACACAAATGAGTTTGATACAGAACTGGGCTACTAGCCTAACTATTCACATGGCCACTTTCCTTGTGCCAGGGAAAAGGACTACTATAGGTGGGTTCACAAAGTTTTGCCAGGGAAGCATTGGGGGGTGGGGGGAGAAGGGAGGTGGATAGTTTCTAGAAGTACAGTGGGCCCTCCATGTTTGCTGGGATTAGGAGCACAGGACTCCCATGAAAGTGGAAACTGCAAATAAGAAAACTTTTTTTAACTCGAGAGAACACTTCTCTAGGAATATCTAAGCTCTCTGTGGCACTGGAGAACCTACAATGCATAGAGAAGTGTCTTCTCTAGGGCATCTCTAGGTTTTTGAGCATGACATTTGGTGGACGTTGACCATAAAGTCACACTGGAGGACCTAGAAAGATAATAATAATAATAATAATAATAATAATAATAATAATAATAATAATAATAATACAACTTTATTTTTATACCCTGCCTTTTGCCTTTGGGCAATCAAGGTGGCTCACAACAACTGCATATAAAACAGATTCCTAGAGAGGACATATTAAATCCGTGAATACTCAATTCCACAAAAGTCAAAGCCGCAAACGTGGAGAGTCAACTGTATAATAGTGCTAGGAAGAGGAAATAGCACTCAAACAGAACCTTCCTAACCAACACAAGGAAACATGGAACCAGCTACATCTGCTTCGGCAGCACAGAGTTCAACCCTCAAGTCATGTGGAAATAAAGTAATTTTATTACGTATCACAAAGTTACTGCTACAGATCAGGAGAAGGTGAAGTATGGGTACAGTGTAGAAAATGGCAGTTCCTGGTTGCCTAACTTACTTACCTGTGGCCAAGCTGTCAATGTGTTCGCGCAGCTCCACTTGACTTTCCCTGCCAGAATAAAATGGATTTAATAGCTTTGTCAACATTTCAACAAATTATTTTATTTTACAGCATGTCTAAACCACTCCACTGCAGGAAAGGGTCTCCGAATGGGTTGCTTATCCCTTGAAACAAATCAGTTCCTTCCTTGAGGACTGCAAATTAATAAGACATAAAGAACAAGGTAGGGAAAAGGAAAACTTACAAACAGCTTCTCAACTCAAAATGACAAAATGGAGATTCACTAGCCTGTTGTCCCCATACAGAAATAACAGTCACAAAACTATAATATGATGAGAGGGACTATTCCCTCTGGATTTCATTTGCTGTAAAATAGTTGTGACGTCTAGAAAAGGAGGAAGGGGAGAGGGAAAGTCCCATTTCTCTTGAAATTCTGGCTTGGCCCGCTCTGCCAATTTATACACCAGCACTTCCGTATCTTATTTCTCTTTTCTCCTTCCCATTCATTCCTCATCCCTTCTGCATTTCAAGATGAATCCAACTTGCCTCCAGTGAGCTGTTTTAAAATTTCACTCCTTCCACGCACCTCTCCTCCTTTTGTGACAAAGAAAAGGCAGAATTTAAGACCCAGTTGTTGTGTGCTTTCAAGCTCTTTCCAATTTATGGGGACCCTAAGTGGGATTTTCTGGGCAAGACTTGTTCAGAGGTGGTTTGCCACTGCCTTCCTCTGAGGTTGAGAGAGAGTGACTTGCCCAAGGTCACCCAGTGGGTTTCTGTGGCCAAGGAGAGATTCAAACTATCATCTCCAGAGTCATCCTACTCTCTAACTCTAATTGCTCTGCAGAGGGGTGGGATAAAAATAATAATAATAATTATTATTATTATTATTATTAACCACTGACTAGTGTTAATCTGAACCATGGCTCAATGCTTTGCAATTCTGGGATGGGTAAGTTTGTAAGCTATTTAGCCTTCTCTATCAGAAAGCTCTGGGGCCACTATAAACTACAAATCCTAGGATTCCATAGGATGGAGCCATGACAGTTAAAGCAGTGTCAAACTGTATTAATTCACTGTGGCAGCAGCCCCCCCACTTCTGGGATACACTTCTGCTTTTTACACAGCTATGAAGCTCATTATGGGACAGGAAGAAATCTCTCTCTATACACACATAGAATCCTAGAGTTAGAAGAGACCCCAAGGGCCATCCAGTCCAACCCCATTCTGCCATGCAGGAACTCTCACACCCAACAGATGGCCACTTCTTTGGAGGTTTAAAAACCTCCAAAGAAGAAGGCTCCATCCCTCTCCAAGGGAGTGTCTTCCACCGTCAAACAGCCCTTACCATCAGGAAGTTTTTCCTAATGTTGATCTGGAATCTCTTTTCCTGGAGCTGGCTTTCATTGCTCTGGGTCCTATTCTCTAAAGCAGCAGAAAACAAGCTTGCTCTATCCTCAATATGACACCCCTTCAAACACTTAAGGCTATCACATCACCTCATAGAATCCTAGAGTGGGAAGAGACCCCAAGGGCCATCCAGTCCAACCCCATTCTGCCATGCAGGAACTCACAATCAAAGCACCCTGGACAGATGGCCATCCAGCCTCTGCTTAAAGACCTCCAAAAAAGGAGACTCCACCAAAATCTTTGAGGCATTGTCTTCCACTGTCAAACAGCTCTTACTGTCAGAAAGTTCCTCCTAATGTTGAGGCGGAATTTCTTTTCCTGTAACTTGCATCCATTGTTCTGGGTCCTAACCAAGCTTGCTCCATCCTCACTATGGCACCCCTTCAAATACTTAAACAGGGCGAACGTATCACCACTATGGGGTGTCTAAGCGGTTTACAACGGTGAGCTGATTGCCCCAGCTTCTTGGGGGGCAATCAGCTCACAGTTGTAAACCGCTTGGACACCCCATAGTGTGGCATGAAGCGGTATATAAATGAAGCTGCTTTGCTTTGCTTTGCTCTGTGTCAGAGAGTTCTGGGGCCACCGCAAACTACAATTCCCAAGATTCCGTAGCACTGAACCAGGGCAGCTAAAAAACCTGGGTTATTTCTGCAGTGTGTTTTGGACCTCAGGGAGCTCTAGCGCCACAACAGACTACAAATCCCAGGGTCATTCCACAGCATTAAAGCGGTCTCAAAGTGCGTTCATTCTGCAATGCGGACGCAGAATGGACTCTGGGCGGGAGGGAAGGAAGGAAGGAGCGGAGCCTGAGGGAGGGAGAAGGCGGGAGCTGCGCCTGACGGGGCACCGAGGCCGGCCCTTACCTGACGGCGTGGACGTGGCTGTCCAGCTGCCTCACGGCCGGACGCAGGAACTCCAGCAGCCCTTCGGCGAAGAGGTCGCGAGCCGCCGGACCGGCCGGGCTCGCCGGTACTGAAGGAGCCGCTGCTGCCGCTGAAGCAGCCCCAGCCGCCATTTTGTCGCTTTTAGCCGGACTGAGGCAAAAGCGGGCACCGCAAAGGATGACGGGAAAGAAGGAAAACAGCGCGGCGCTGAACGAGGGAGACTATAGTGGAGGTCTCGCGAGAACTGGAGCGGGAACTCCTGAGGGGACGCGCTCACGCACGGCGCAAAGGACTGTGGGAAATGAAGTCCGTGATGGGGAAGTCCACTGAACATTCAAAATCCTCCCAACAGTAATATACCTTTATGAAGCCAAAAAAAAAAATACTATTATCATCGTCATTATCATTATTATTGATTTATCATCATTAATTTATTGTATTAATATTTTTATTGATTTATCATTTTATCAATACTTTATTAATTGTAATTTATTATTTTTGATTTATTATCATTTTATTATTATTGATAATGTAGTAGTAGTAATAATCAATCAATCAATCAATAAATAAATAAATATTATTTTATGCCTGCTTAACCCTGAGGAGGATTAGGAGAAACAGAACAGTTTCCTTTTACAAATATTGACAATTTCTTCTATTTTCTTTTGTGTGTGTGTGTGCAAGATTGTGCTTTTTTAAATTTTTATTTACTTAATTATTGTTAGAGTTTGCTTTTAAAATATTATTTCATTTTCCATTTCTTTCTCAGGTTACATATACATTTCCAGTTAGCTGCATATAAGAATTTTCTTTCGGTAGAACTTTCTAAACTTGAAATTCTATTTTAACTGGTTTTGTTAAGTCCAATAAACATTTCAAATCCTCCCTGCTTAATTTTGGCGGCTTTGAAAGTGGATCATTTATCCCCATTTGGGGCTGTGGGAATCAGCTGGTTTCCTACCCACCCCTAAACCTGAGTTTGCGTCCCCGCATGTCTGGACAATACAAGTTATGAAACACTAGATCTGAAGGTGTGGAGTCTTGAAATGGGTTATTCTATGCCATTTCACAAGGGAAGATGTTCAGAAACAGGCATCAGTCCCATGCTTGCAAAAGCAGTAGGGGCCAGACTAGGCTTTACCACTAGGCTCTCAACCTTAACATCTACCTGTGCCAGAAACTTCCAACCAACACAAACAGCTAGCGGCAAGGGTAGGGGTTCTTAGTAGTAAAAGCCATACCTCTGAGCAAGTACAAAGTACATTTGGCTGCATTTAAGGAGGAAAGTGACCGTTGGGTTCTTTTATCCCAAACTCAGGATGGACTTCTCAGTTATCCCACGAGACAAAACTGTTATTTAGCTATACATTCCTGCAAGGAAGGTTAAAGCAAAGCAGCTTATTTATATACCGCTTCATATCGCACTATGGGATGTCTAAGCGGTTTACAACTGTGAGCTGATTGCCCCCCAACAAGCTGGGTACTCATTTTAGCGACCTCGGAAGGATGCAGGCCTGAGTCGAGCCTCAGCCCTGGCTGGTATTGAACTCGCAACCTTGTGGTCTATGAGTAAGTGGCTGCAGTACAGGCATTTAACCACTGCGCCACCAGGGCTGTTAGGCAGAGATGGGGAGAGGAAACAGTTGCCAGTGTCTCTTCCTCCCACCCCAAAGTCCAGGAAGATTTGTTGGCACTCTGCACCACTTTAAAAGCCCACATTCTGACCAATACTGCTTTCCTTTCCCTAACTTCCTTGCTCATGGGTGTGAGGGGATACTACTTTCAGAAAGAGCTCCACTTCACCTTAGGCCTTAAAACATTTAGAACCACTTTTGAGTGCTGGACTACAACTCAAGACAGAACCATTTCTGCTCCTGAACTGTGTATAACCCTATATACTCCCATAAAAAAAAATATTCATGAATTCCATGTAAAATAACCCTTGCTGTTGTGGTGTATGCCTTCAAGTCGTTTCTGACTTACGGCAAATCTATCATGGGGTTTTCTTGGCAAGATCTGTTCAGAGGTTTGCCACTGCCATCCTCTGAGGCTGAGAGACTGTGACTTGCCAAAGGTCACCCAGTGGGTTTCCATGGCACAGCAGATTTGAACCTTGCTCTCCAGAGTCACAGTCCAATGCTCAACGCACTACACCACAACTCACCTTCAATATATTCCTCCCATTTGACTCCCTCCCTGGTGCTGACAATGGGGTATTTGCTCCAGATGGTAAGAAAAAGGTAACACAAATGGCAAGCCCGCCAGGAATAATTAGACACACTACAATAACCTGATGTAATACCTCACTTATCAGACCTATCTATACTATTCTACTAAATTTAAACCTTTCAAGATTCCAAATAACACTGCTAGTGCTGATACAATGGACTGACAAAGGTACACTTCTAGAGACTTTTAGGAATAATTCAAAGACATAGCCATGTTAGCCTGGAAAATCAGTATGCAAAGGGTTCTTGTAGCACCTTTGAGACTAACTGAAAAAAGCTGGCAGCATGAGCTTTCGCAAACTTGTCTACTTCCTATGATGCATGAGTGAACTATGCTGAATTAGGTATAGAGTAGATGGAAGCATTGTAGCAGACTGCTCACTTCAGCCTAAACTGGCCTTTATGTTTCTAAAGGCCCTTTGGCAGTCTCTTGAAAAAGAAGAACTAAAAGAACAAAGAAGATTAATTTAGGGAGGTTTAGAATTCAAGAGACAAGGACCGCGTGAAAAAATTGTGACTACAGCTTGATAAATTAATATATTAGGAACCATCTGTTCATATTAAGCAGTCGATCCTGAGGTGTAGATTTTCAACAATAAAAAGCACACACGTAGTCAATTTTTTTCTCTTCCCTGCATTTGTTTCTTACAGTAAAGCAGAAAATACAAGATGCCATTCAAAACTAGAACTGAACAGCTGAACTCACAAAACTCCAGTTGGCAGAGAGACAAAGCAGGTGCCTCCTTGGTGTTTTAAACATGGAAAAACTCAACCAGCAGGCGGCAACAAAAGCATGAACATCAAAACTAAGGAGTTTGAAGCAGGCCTTTCAAAAATAAAAATAAATCACAATCATTTTCAGCCACATCAGGTTTTTGTTGAATTAAATTCATTGAGACCAATTTGGTTTTCTGGGTATACCATCTAAGATTCATTCACTGACTGTGGGGCAGAAAAATCCCATAACCGTCAGAAAGGAACTGGGATTTAGCAATACAATGGCAGGAGCAGCTACCTCTAACACTGCAGCAGCTGTAACTGCTACCTCTCGCAGCTCATAAGCACCAGAGACCTTCTATGTATAGTAAGGCTCATTTCTAGGAGAAGTGGGAGATCACACATGCAATGTTTTCCAACTTAAGAGAGAAGGGGGTCGAGTAGGTCTCAACCCATCTGCTCTACTAATAAGATGGATGCCATCTCTCGATAGCCCACTTGTCAAATTCAGTTTCAGAGTCATTTAAGAAATGTGTACATATATGTATAAAAACACACACGCCCAGTTTCATACAACACAAGAGTATCAAAATGTAAAAGGAACACATTAATGTTGTCATCCCCTGCCCTGACCCACATGTCAAGTCTGCAGATCATCCCCCAGCACTATCAACATTTACTGGTCTTGGCTTACAGAAGGGGAAAGACCAGCATGTGTGCGTGCACACACACAGCACCTCAACAAGTATCTACAAGAAGATGTGTCAGTCATTGGTTTCAGGGTCTGTCTGGGCCATGTAAGCATCCAGCTCGGCATCCAGGTGTCCTTTCGTTTTTGACATATACGCATCGAGTTGGTTGTCCAACTGTTCCTTGGTCAGCGCTGGGCGGGTGGCACCTCTGCCACGTCCTCTGCCTCTCCCCCGGCCACCAAAGCCGCCTCTCCCACGGCCTGCCATGCCACGACCTGGCCATGAAAAGGAATAAGGAGAGAGTTAGCTTCTGCAAGAGCATGATGGTTGAAGCTGCAGCCCTCCCTGGATTTCATCTGTTTTTTCTCCCCCTAACCATAATGGCTTGGGCAATTCTGGAAGCCACAGTTCTAAACTCAAGTAGGATGCTGCCAAGCTGGAGCGTATCCAGAGGAGAGCGAACCAAAAAGTGAAAGGTTTGGAAGCCATGAGATATTGAGGAGCTGCTTAGAGGAGCTGAGTATGTTTAACCTGGAGAAGAGACAGTTAAGAGGTGATATGATAGCCCTGTTCAAGTATTTGTAAGGATGCGGTCTCAAAGTGCATTAATTCTGCAATAGAGGATAGAGCAAGCTTGTTTTCTTCTGCTCGAGACTAGGGCACATAGCAATGGATTCAAACTACAGGAATAGAGATTCCACCTTAACATTAGGAAGAACTTCCTGACAATAAGAGCTTTTCGACAGTGGAAGATGCTCCCTCGGAATGTAGTGGTGTCTCCTTCTTTGGAGGTTTTTAAACAGAAGATGTGTGGCCATCTGTCACAGGGAGTGTTTTGATGGTGTCTTACTGCATGGCAGAATGGGGCTAGACTGAATGGCCCTTGGGGTCTCTTCCAACTCTATAATTCTACAAATGCACTTCCCTCAGAACCCTGGGCTCAAGATAAGGCAGTGTAGTATGCACATACGCATACATCAACCTTTAAGTTATGGTACTACCTCCTTATAAGGGCAATCTGTACCTAACTTTTTTGCTAACCGTTTTCTGCAAAGGGACTGTCATGAACATTAAGATGCCATTTTTCCTTTTCCAGAGTACCCCTCCAGGAGGAATCCTACTCTAAGGACAGCAATCACTCTCAGCTGGAGCCCCAGCCTGGATTTCCTTGAGGAAGTCACACCTCCAAACTTAAAAAAAAAAAAAATAGCCTGAAAGTAATGGCAAGATTGAATTGGGTATACAGGGCTCTAGGAAAGGCTTGACTTACCCAAGACACCAGTTGAGAACTGTATCAATTTAAAGAGGTGTGTGAAGACCCTATAAAAGATTACTCTGGGCAACAGTGTGATGTAAAGATTAGATTATAATGACTTGGATTTGGAAGAACTGTACTCCTGTCCCAATCGAGGCATGAAACTCCCCTGGTGACTAGATCAATTGCCCATCCACCTTCCCTCTCCATCTGTCCCGTCAGTTGTGAGGAGTGGAGAGGAGATGAACCCTGTCCACCACCTTCAACTCACTGGAGGAAAGGTATGATGTAAATGCAAAAAACCCAACCAACAAACACCACCACTCCAAAAAAAAAACTAGACTGGTACTCCCTTCTCCACATCCACAATGAAGTTCACTGGAGAAATGAATGAATTAACTGGACTTCACTATATTTTGTAAAATAAACAAAACATGCAAATACTGTTAATATGACATACAAAAACAAATGCATCATCTCACTCACCTCTGCCACCAATTCCACCACGCCCCATGGCACCTCTGCCAAGCCCACCTCTGGTAGGGCCACCTCGGCCTCTAAGGCCTCCTCTTCTCAGGCCCATCCGAGGGGCTATGCCACGGCCTCCCCGAAGTAAGCCCTGTCCTTTAATAGAGGAGGGAATTTTTTTTTAAAAAAAAGGTTATTTGACAATACTTTTATCTCTAGACTGCTTATCATTACAAAACACTGTATTAGCTACTTAATCAGTGCCTCTAAGGAAAAAACAAAACAAAACCAGATTCAGAATTGTTAGGGCATATTAAATCTTTCCTGGGATTTTTCATCCCCTTAATTGATCAAGGGCTCCCCTCCAACTAATCCTAGTTTTTTGTTTTGTTTTTTAAATTGAACGCTTTTTGATATACAGCAAATGGCATTCCGAGTTACAAAAATCAAGAGTACCAGCTCAAGATTCCAGTATTTAAGCTTCTAGATGTGTAGCCCGCTTGACATTATCTCCTCCCTTCCCTAAAGTTTGCATTATATGTTTCTGAAGTTACTGATAAGACATTACAGCAGGGGTAGGCAACCTTTTTGAGCCAGGGGGCGGGTTGCTGTCCCTCAGACAATTGGGGGGCTGAAGCACCAAAAATAAATAAATAAATATAAAAATAAAAAATTTAAAAAATTTAAAAAATATGCATGCACACTCTCTCAGTCCCAGAAAAGCCATGGCAAAATCCCTGTGGAGATTTTGCCAAGAAAACCCCAAGAACAAGTAATAACAACAATAATCAATATCATCATGGCAGGCAGCGGCAGCGGCAGGTCCAAAGGCCTCGGGGGGGGGGGCCGCATCTGGCCCCCGGGCCTTAGGTTGCCTACCCCTGCATTACAGCATCAGAATTATCGATATTACTACCCGGACTGCAGTGAGACTGTAAGAAGCTGCATAAAGAGAAGAGGTGTTTGTGGAAGACATTGCCCCAAAAGTGTATTGTTCAAAAACCAAAGCATCAAGCTGGTATACCTTAAATGTTATTTGGTAGTTCTCACCTTGATCAAGCCAGGACTAACCTCTCAGGGGAATTCCTCCTCGTAGCAAGGCTCTTGCTCCACGCCCACCACGCATCGCTCCTCGGGGCAAGCCTCGCTGACCCATGGGCAAGCCTCGCCCTCCTAATGTTCCACGAGCCAGGGGTCCTGCTGGCCGGCCCAAACGTGCCTGGATGTTACTTTTTCCCAGGCGCTGTTTCAGGCTCTTCTGGGAGAAGAGAGTGTTAAAGAGGGAAAGGCTATACACAAAAAAGCAACAGGCACAGAGAGAGGAGCACAAACCAACAGGAGAATCTAAACAAGAAGTTGTACACTTCTTGTCAAGAAGCTCATAAAGAGCTGAGAAGAAGAGAGTGAAGTAAAACATTTTTACTGCTGGAGAACTAGAAGATGGAAATATTGCAATGTTGACTTGTTATGTAACCTGCGAAGCAGCATTTCCTACATTAGTGCCATCAACTACACTTGTGAGATTTACAGTATTAGCAGGACTTTCCAGCTTCATATAATTGGTTCAGAAAACCCAGCTTAGGGAGCAATGATAACCCAATGATACCAGAAAGACAAGCTTTTAGGTTTTACATTAACATTTGCCTTTACATTAACATTGTGGTATTTGGGGGAGGGGGGACATGACCTAAGTAGAAGTATTCAGTAAGGGCTACATATGCCCATGGCACTGTATGACAAAAATAATTTAGAAGATTTGACAGTCCTGTGCCCTGGAGAGTATGACAGAGTTTAGCCTAATATTGTTTCCTCTTTCCTCTGAACTCCTGGTCACTGGCAACTAAGGTCCAGTTTCCACTTCCAGTTGTTTAAAAGATTTCTTCCAAATACTTCCTTTAGATATGATGGGCAACATCTGATAAAGCTTCAGAACTGTCTGTTAGGATGGCCTCTTATACAACATCTATTTCAAGCATCGCTGGTATTCACACAACTGCAGAGTGTTTCTGAAAGAGCAACCCTCAAGGGATGTTCTGGAAGGAGATATAAAAGATCTAAGAGACCAAACACCACTGAAAGTCAGAAAGTGCCAGGGCAAATGCTAGCTAGGCAGGAAACCGCTTGAGGGTTTCATGCCACATGCCAAGGGTTTAGGGCAAAGGTGCTATATTTAACCATCACCCTGAGTCACGCATGGCTCCCATTTTAAAACAGGTCATCCAAATATGTAGTGCTCCAGAGCATGGTGACTTTTCTTTGGCTTGGCATTCCACAGTGGGAGCATTCTCTCACTCTATGGGGAGTGCAGGCATTTTGAGATGGAACACAGCCATCTTTCATGAAGAAAGATATCTCTTTCTTACAAGAGCTGTGCTTCACTTTATTTCATGGCCCTTTGGCTGTGAAGATATGACTCAAAATATGATGGGCAACACCTGATAAAGCTTCAGAACCCTGCGATGAGCAAGAACTGAGTAAGACTGCCAGCCTGGAAAAATTACTTTTGGACTACAGTTGTCAGAAGGCCACCAGCTAGCACAGCTTAAAAAAAAAATCAAAGCCTCTGATCCATGTTCTGGTCCTGCCCTCACGCTGTTAGGACTAAGAAATCCAGACAAATCCAACAAATCAGGTATAATATATGCTTGACCAATTTTACATGGAGTAAAAAAAAAATTCTTAGGGCAAAATCCAGACTGCCTTAGCACAGAATTTCTAGCTTTTTGTTTTCCTTGGATCCTTTGCTACATGCCCCTAAGTTTTAACCTCAACTTATCCTCAGGTCATATCAAAATCCATAATTTTTGCCCCCAAAGCCCTCGACTTATATAGAAAGTTGATTGATAGGTCAAAAAATTGACCCAAAAAACCTGGAGTATACTTATCCACAGGTCAACGTAAATGGTGTATCTTATCTCTTATTTAAAAGAAGAAACTATTCCCTGGTGAAAAGCAAGAGTATAATCTGTCCTGGAAGCACTGACCCCCTCTACTCTCTCATCCATCTAGTCTTAAAAGTAAGGACAAAGAGTTATGTCTGCTGGAATTTTGTAAATTCTTTGACATTGTTTTGCTTTGCTTCATCCTTTAGATCCTTTGCTATATGCCCCTAAATTTTAATCTCGACTTATCCATGGGTCATAGCAAAATCCATAATTTTGGCCCCAAAACCTGCCCTCAACTTATTACATGAGATCAACTTATAGTTGAGTATATACGGTACGTATTTGTATAAATGGATATAAATGTATAATTAATCAAGTAGTAAAATTATATTTAATGGGGAGATCCCTCCAGCCTGCCCACTCTTCTGCATTGGTCTCACCTGCTTGAGTTTTAAGGCAGCCTGGACAGAAGGTCTATTCTCCATCTGCTGGGCCAGCCTCCTGTTTCGGGCACTGGCTAGCTGTTGCTGCTGCATGGTGGCACGAATGTTCACAGGGATCGGCTGTTTGTTCTTCAGCATGTTAGTAAAGCTTCAAGGTCGAATAAAATGGGTGTTTAAATAAAGTTTCATAACAAAAGCATTTCAATCGGCATTTCACAGCCCTTAAGAGCAGGGCAGCTGCATCCCATGAACTTTTACGCAACAACGTGGTACACACTTAAGATGTCACGTTAACGAGTTACTGATTTTTTTCTCATTTTTTTTCCAGAAAATGTGCAAGGACAGAACATTCAAAAGGTGTGGATTAGTACAGTATATTAAAACCAGATGTAGAAATATTTACAAAGTTTCTATGATTTCAAAAAATAAAAGCAAAGATGAAGACACATAAAGCAGTAAGCAGAGATGGTGACAAGAATGAGGACAAACACAGACAGGAGGAAAAGCAATGCCAATATAAACTGGACTGGCAGTGGCCAAGAGGAGTCCAAGAGAGGGTTGCCAAACCAAACCCTGCTGAGCCACTAGTTAACCTGATATCTTCCATTCTCAACTCTTGTAGACTGCGCAACAAGATTTCTCTAGTCAGCTATATTCCAGACCTTCACAAAACTACAATCCCAGCATTCTAAGACTACACTTGAGAAGTCCTTGATGCCTCCATTTTTTTAACATTGTAAACCTTAAGACACCTGCAGGTTATTCAATTGTGATGAGATTGTTGCTCTTAATGGGCACAAACAGCAACACAGCTCAATAGCACGTTATCATCATATAAGGTTTCCATAAATTCCATACCACTGCTCAATTAGAGGAACCTTTCCCTATAAGCCACATAAGTTATTAGCCACAATCCTGAGTACAGAAACAGTGCCTTTTGCAAGCTACTTTGACATATCCAGTCTGCAATTATAAAAGGTCCAGAGAGACACCTTGATATCCCTATATGAGAAGAGGCTCTCCACTCTTAAACAATTGTGTCACAACTGGTGTAATGTCAGAGTTAGGAATCATGGCCTCTTGCTTGATCAAGGCCTGGCCAGGTTTAAAAATAAATTATTCAAATCTATTAAAAAGATGGACAATGGCTAGCTAGTGCTGTTACCTTCAGTATCAGAGATGGCAGTCTCTGTATACTAGATTCAAGGGAACATGAATACAAGAATGCTATTACACTTATGCCTGCTTGGGGGCATTCCAGGGCATTCAGCTAACCACTGTGGAGACAAAATAACAAACTATTAGGCCTTTGGTCCAAACCAGCACAACTCTTTCATAATTGTAGACCTACTGCCCTATCTGTCAAAGAATGTTCAGTGCTGAAGTGTTCAAATTCTCCAAAAGACCTGGAAAGCCCCATTACCTTCCTCCCAGGCCTTCTTTTGGAACCAGGTCTGACTGCCCACTGAAGAAGATGGTTAATTTAATTTAGATTTAAGGATAACACTTTACCTAGAAGGGAAACTTTGCAAAGAAAGTCAGTGCAGTGTAAACTTCACCCATTAGTTGGACACAGATGTACAGTGCAATGCACCAAAGAGGAGAGGGAGAAGGAGGCATGCAGAGGAAAGGAAGGAGTTGATGGATGGAGCAGCAGAGCACTTGCCTCTTACAAGGTCCAAGGGCAATGCCAAGGAGCCTTTGGGCCGATCAGAGTGGCCAGCTGCCTGCCTCTTACAGGCCAGACCACACAAGCTTGTGTGTCTGCCTAGGACAGCGCAGCAAGCCTCCTGCAGCTTAGGTCACATGCTACCGCACTGCAGGGTCACCTATATATATATAATATATATAAAATGTGAACATATGTGGAAGAAAAAGGAGGATACGAGGTTTCCTTAAAACACATCCCACCATATCAATGCTTTCAGCTTATCATCAGACAGACATTTTTGCCCTTTTAACCTCGTGTACCACTGTCTGCTGTGGGATTTAAGGCAGAAGTGAGCTGCCCCTTGTTTGTTTGAACAGGCTAAAAGTAGGGCAAAGACCATGTTGGTTCTGGATACTGTACACAGTAATAATTAAGCAAAAAAAATTTAAAAAATTAAAAATCTTATGAGCTGAAGTTGGCCGTTGTGTTCCTCACCGCTCGTTGAGGGACATCTTGGTGGTGCTCTTAAGCACAACTTTCGGTGCTGACTGTGCAGCCATCTCAGGTCCCCAGAATCTACAAAAGAGAGACAGGAGGAGGTTTAAAATGGAGCAATTGATGTCACATGTTATATTTTCAAGGGGCTCAGAACCATGAGGAGCGACTTAGGGAGCGGAGTATATTTAACCTGGAGAAGAGACAGTTAAGAGCTGATATGATGGCCCTGTTTAAATATTTGAAGGGATGTCATCTTGAGGAGGGAACAAGCTTGTTCTCTGAGGCTCCAGAGAATATGACCCGGAGCAATGGATACAAACTACAGGAAAAGAGATTCCACCTAAACATTAGGAGTAACTTCCTAAGAGTAAGAACTGTTTGACAGTGGAACACACTCCATCAGAGAGTGATAAATCTTCTTTGGAGATTTTTAAACAGGCTGGACAGCCATCTGTCATAGGGAGTGTTTGGATGCTGTCTTCCTGCATGGCGGGGATTGGACTGGATCAGCAATTCCCAAACTTTGGTCCTCCAGGTGTTTTGGACTTGAACTCCCAGAAGACGTAGCCAGCTTGGCCAACAGTCAAGAATTCTTGGTCCTGTTAGTCTGTAGAATCAGTCTGTAGAGAGATCTTGTAGCACCTCTGAGACTCACTGAAAGAAAGAAGTTGGCAGCAGGAGCTTTCCTAGACTTCAGTCTACCTCCCCAGATGCATCAATACAGACCTATATGCATCTGAGGAAGTAGACTTTAGTGTAGGAAAGCTTCTGCTGCCAACTTCTTTCTTTCAGTGAGTCTCAAAGGTGCTACAAGATCTCTCTACACATGAATGAATGAATGAATGAATGGAGGCTTGAGGAGGAGACGCGTGCGCGAAGGAAAAGCGACATCATCCGGGTCTCTGGCGACCAACGTTCCAAGCAGGCCACGTGCCGGCCCCCAACGGCCGCAGAGGCTACGCCCCCTTCCCCCTCCTCTTTCTCCCTCAGCCACAGGCAGACATGTTCTCGGGGACTGTTCCTGGCTTACTCACCGTCGGGGTCGGGGCTCGCTCTGCGGCTCCGCTGGCGCTGTAGGCGGCGGGAGGCTCCGGTCAGGCTTGGCCCGGCCTCCCCCGTCTGGCGCCCCGAAGGCAAAGATGGTGGCGGCGGCTCTCTCCCCTTCCCCTCACAGACCTTCCTCCCCGCCTCCTCTTTCGCCCGCGCTACTACGTTCCGATGCCGTTGGTCTCCTGCCTCGACTTCTTCGGGACTCGCTCTCTCGGGTCTCAAATCTCCCCTCAGAAAGAGCCCGGCCAAAATGGCGCCCGCGTCGTCCCTCCCTCGAGGCCCCTCCTGTTTTAGCCTCACTTTCAAGTCTGCGCATGCGCCACGAGGGGGGCGGGGAGGAAAAGATACTGCTGCGCAAGCGTACAAGTACCTCATACATGAGGCAGAGCTCTGGCTGAGATATATATTGCTGTCATTCAGATAGAAAGGGGGCGGGGTTCAGTTTCATTTCCCAGTTTGCGCATGCGCTGTGGGGACGGGAGGAAAACTACCGATGCGCATGCGTACAAGTGCCACATAAGGAGGCGGAGCTCTGGCTGCGATATATTGCTGTCTTTCAGAGGGAAAAGGGGCGGGCTTCGGCGTGTGGCGGCAAATGATTGGTTAACTCTCTTAGCCGCTTATAGACTGCGAGAAGGGGTTGGTTCTTAAAGACAAAAGGGGCGGGACTATAAGAACTCTCAAAGGGACGGATTTTGTGAGTGATTGGAAAGCGAGAGGCCCAAGCTTGAGGGGGCGGGACTACTATTTGGGGCGGGGCTTGAAGATTTAATTGACAGCTTTGCTTTTTTATTGTGAATGAGATATTGCATTTATTTAAGTATGGAAATGTATATATATATATATATATACACATATATTGTAGAAAATTTTTAAACAAGAAAGCAGTATACGGTGATAAACAAATGGTGCTGTGTTTATTATTTATTTCTCATTACATTTATTAATCACCTTATTATATTTATTATTGATAATAATGATAATTATTATTTTTTTCAAAACCAGCTGAAAAGGGTTCCTGCAGCTTACAAAGACAGCTGACGAGGCAGATCTGGTGCTACGCAAACCGGTGGTCCAGAGCCAATCTACAGCAACTTTGCAGGAAAGGATGCATCCAGTCAAATGACAGCAGTGTGATGCGGCAGCCAAAAAGGCCAATGCGATCCTAGGCTGCATCAATAGAAGTATAGTGTCTGGATCGAGGGAAGTAATAGCGCCACTCTATTCTGCTTTGGTCAGGCCTCACCTGGAATAATCCTGTCTCCAGTTCTGGGTTTGTTGTTGTTAACTGCCCTCGAGTCGATCGGGACCCATGGCAACCCTATGGATGAGACCTCTTCAAGAAGACCCTCTGTCCTCCGCTGCTCTGCTTAATTCCTGCAAGCCCTTAATACCCAAGGTGACCTCCTTCATAGAGTCCATCCATCTAGCATCCTCTCTTCCTCCTTCCCTCCATCCTCCCCAGCATTATTGTCTTTTCCAAAGAGTCCTCTCTTTTCATGATGTCTCCAAAGTATGACAGTCTATGTCTTGTCATCTTGGCTTCTAGGGATCTCTATGGCTTGATCTACTCTAGAACCCATTTCTTTGTCCTTTTGGCTCTCCATGGGATCCTCAGCCCTCTTCTCCAGCCCCACATTCTCTCAAATGCATTGACTTTCTTCCTATCCTCTTCGTTAACTGTCCATCTCTCACATCCATCCATGGGAATAATAGGGAATACGATGGCTTGCATGATTCTGACTTTTCTGCTGAGTTGTCTATGGGGGGTTGCAGACTGCCAGAAATAGTGCAAATTGAGTCCACTTTTAGGGTTAGGGAATCATGGGAACTGTAGTTTATTGTGGCACCAGAGCTCTCTGACAGAGAAGGCTCAATGTCCCAGAAAAAAAAAAATTCCCATGATTCCCTAGCACTAACCCTAACCCTAAAAGTGGACTCAATTTGCACTATTTCTGGCAGTCTGCAACCCCCCTATCTTTGCATTTTAGGGTCTTTTCTAGTTCATTCATAGCCATCCTCCCCATTCTTAGCCTTCTCCTGATTTCCTGTCTGCAGTCCCCATTTCTATCCATGTTTGATCCCAGGTAATGGGAATTCTTTGACTATTTCTATTTCCTCATTGTCTAGGTTCTGGGCCCCACAATTCAAAAAGGATGTTGAAAAACTGGAGCGTGTCTAAAAGAGGGCGACTAAAATGGTGAAGGGTCTGGAAACTATAAAGCCCTATGAAGAACGACTTAGGGGAACTGGGTATGTTTAGCCTGGAGAAGAGATGGTTAAGAGGGGATATGAGAGCCCTCTTTAAATATTTGAAGGGAGGTCATATTGAGAGGATGGAGCAAGCTTGTTTTCTGCTGCTCCAGAGAACAGGACCCAGAGCAATGGGTTCAAACTACAGGAAAAGCGATTCCATCTCAACATTAGGAGGAATTTATTGACAGTAAGGGCTGTTCGACAGTGGAAGATATTCCTTTGGAGAGTGGTGGAGTCTCCTTCTTTAAACAGAGGCTGGGTGGTCATCGGTCGGGGTGGTTTGATTGTGAGTTCCTGCATGGCAGAATGGGGTTGGACTGGATGGCCCTTGGGGTCTCTTCCAACTCTGTGATTCTATGATTCTATGAACATGGCTGCTTCTTGAAAACCCACCCATGTGTGTATATGTGCCTTTAAGTTACCTGTTGACTTATGGCAACCCCATAGATTTCATACAGATCTCTTAGGCAAGAGGTGGTTTTGCCAAGTGTTGTTATTGTGTCCCTTCAGGTCACCCTGCTCTCCAGAGTCATAGTCCAATGCTCAAACCACTACACCTTGCTGGATCTCTTATGAGTTTGGTTTTCTTATTGTGGTGGTGTGCCTTCAAGTCATTTCCGACTTATGGCAACCCTGAGGAAAACCTATTACGGGGTTTTTTGGGCATGTTTCTTCACAGCAGGCTTGCCATATAGCCTGCAACTCCTAATATCCATTGGCTGTCTCTCATCCATGTACCAACCAGGGCTGACCCTGCTTCGTTTCTAAGATCAGACAGGGATCTGGTGCCTTTGGAGTATTTAGCCTGTGTCCCTCTGAAGAAACTTGCCTAGGAAACCCCATGATAGGTTCACTTTAAGGTTGCCATAAGTCGGAAACAATTTGAAGGCACACAAGAACCACAGAGGCACCAGATCTCTCTGGCAGACCAAGCCGAATCCCTCACCAAACTATAAATCCTGGGATTCTATAGGATAGAGTACTGGCAATTAAAATGGTCTCCAACTACTTTAGTTCAGCAGTGTGGATGGATCCATAGTTTTGCACTTTGAACTCCGTTTGCAGGAGTTGAAGTAAGCACAGAGTCAAGGGGGAAAGTGGGAGGAAGGGAGAGAGAAACCGGGACATTTTTTTTTAAAAGCAGCTGGAAAAGGGGGGCAATGGTGGGTTAACTGGGATTGTCCCTGACTTATGGGGACAGTTGGAGGATATGCAATGGAAACTCCTCTCCCCTAGAAGAGAAAAGACCAGACCGGTAGCAGGATGGATGCTTTTTAATAAGCAGTGCTGTCTCAGTATCGTAACACATGGCACCTAGGGGTGCTCTTTTTCCTCCAAGCCGGAAGGAAAAGCCGCAAGACTAGGAAGACGGGAGCCTGGGAGAAGACGGCCGGAGAGGGACTCTGAGCTCAGCAAAGCAGCAGCAGAAGAAGCGGCTTCCGGGGCCTTAGTCCAACAGCTCAGGTATTCTCCCAGAAGAAGTTGTTGCAAGCCACAGTCAGGGCCGCCACCAGGACCACGAACTCCTGGAAATCGACTTCGCCGTCGCCGTTCTCGTCCAAGTCGTGCATGACTTTGTCCACGGCTTCCGTGTCCTTCTGGGTCTGGAAGATATACGCAAAGGCACAGGCGATCTGAATAGCATTTAGCAACAGCATTGTCATGTCTGAACTCAGCGCTCTCCAAGCGATTTACAATCTGTAAGCCAATTGCCCCCCAACAAGCTGGGTCCTCGTTTTACCGGCCTACGAAAGGATGGAAGGCTGAGTCAACCTCGGAGCCCCGCCTGGGATCGGACTCACAACCTTGTGGCTGCAATACCGACGTTGAACCACTGCGCCACCAGGGCTCTTAAAAGTACTAACAAGTCCCCCTTGAGTTGATTTTGAGTTCCTGCATGGCAGGGGGTTGGACTGGATGGCCTTTGGGGGTCTCCTCCAACTCTAGGATTCTATGAAAAGGAATGGAAAACCTCAGGTCCTGATGAGAAAGGTTTGGGGTCAGAGGTGCACGTGAATCCATTCCCAGGGTGTATCTACACTACAAATAATGCAGTTTGACACCACTTTAAGTGCTATGCCAGTGTCCTATGGAAACCTGGAACGTGTCGTTTAGCAGGCTCTTGAGCCTTCTCTGCCCAAGAGCACTGATGCCCCACCAAACTACAAATCCCAGGATTATGTAGGGTGGAGCCATGGCAGTTAAAGTGGGATCAAACTGCATTATTCCTACAATGCATCCTCAGTTTCATTGGAGACTTTGAAGCTCTCTAGTTCAGCCCCATGGATAGCTCTTTTAAAAAATCTTTAGCGGAGCCCACATTCGATGCACTGCCCTCCTGACATGGAATCCCCCAGGTGCCCCGATCTGGATCCAAACCAATACCATCATTGTTGGGTTTTTAAAATATATTTTAAAGATCGGTGTAACTTTCCCAAGGCTTGCTTGCTTGGAGAAAGAACTATAAGGGAAACTACAGTGGCATTTTGGCTCCAACTCTGAAATGCCACCCCCTCCATGGACATCTCTGACATTGAACCCCATTGAAAGCGGCCCCCCACATTTGCCCCAAAAGTTGTTTGCAAATCTTTCAAATCAGGGCTGGGAAAAGTGAAGCCCATTGGGATACATGCAGCCATCCAGGGCATTGTTATTAAAAATAAAATGGATTTTAAAAATGGGATAAAAATGATATTTTGCCACACACACCCAGTGCTGTTTTGGGGGGACATTTATGCCCCTCTTGAGCTATTTTAGAACCAAAAGAGACCGTGTTGGTTTGTTTTTAAAAAAGAAGAAGTAACTTCCAATCCATTCCTGATTGTTTTATTTAAAGTCTGGACCTAAAACAGCTGGCAATGGGGGCTAAAATAGCAAAAAATTGCAAACCACTTCCCATTCACAAAATCCTAGAGTTAGAAGGGACCCCCAGGGGTCATCTAGTCCAACCTCATTCTGCCATGCAAGAAAACACCACCCAAGCCCTCGTACAGTCAGCCCTCCGTCTCCGTGGATTCTGCATCTACCGATCCAACCAACCAGGGTTCAAAAATATTCACAAATTCCCAAATGCAAATCTTGATTTTTGTCATTTTCTATAAGGGATATCACTATGCTATTGTATGCATCGGGACTTGAGCATCCATAGATTTGGGTATCCATGGGAGGGTGGGTCTGGAGCAATATAATGGGATATATATATATATATATATATATGATTTTGTTCTATCCTAGTCCAAATGAGAGACTTTACAGTTCACGTAGAAACCCTGCAAAGAGGACCCTAGAAGCCTGAAACCGACTAAACCCGAAGTAAAGTATTATTATTCTTGTGTTCCTTCAAGTTATTTCTGACTGATGGCAACCCTCATGCGAATCAGTCACAGGGGTTCCTTGGCAGAATTTGTTCAGAGGGTGTGTTGCCCTTGCCATTCTCTGAGGCTGAGAGAGTGTGACTTGCCCAAGGTCAGCCAGTGGGTTTCCATCCAACCCTGGTCTCCCAGGGCTCTAGTCTGATATTCAAACCATTAAACCACACTGGCTCTCAATTTAAAGTATACATGCTACATAAGGAAACAATACCGATTAGGGAAATTGAAAATATATGAATTTTCCAAGGAGTAGCTGCGTTTGCCTTTTGCAGCGAAATGGCAAGTCTTGTGACACCTTGGGCCCGACAGATTCATTCGCATTAGTTCCAGCATTGATCTTAAAGCCATCGCAAAACTCTTTATTGGAAATAGATCTGGCGCTAGTAGTTACGTTTAAGGGCAGAGATCCGCAAGAGATCCGCAATATAACTCTAAGGAAAGCACAGCAACACTAACTTGGGCTTCATCTGCGCTGCAGGAATAATCTGGAATCTCATAACACTGAGTCCTGGCAGTTAAAGTGGTGTCAAACCGGATGATTTCTGCAAACCACAAACAACAACCTTTTCCGATTTTCGGAATCCCATAGCACCAAGCCATGGCATTGAAAGTGGCGTCAAGCCGGATCATTTCTGCAACGCGGATGCAGCCCTGGTCTTTGCTCAAGCTCTTCCTATCCAAGGACCAACTTCATCCATGTCTGAAACTTTTTTATGTGATCAAGAAGAACCTCTTTGGTCCTCTTGTTTCAGCGGAGAGCTGCTGAAGTAATAGCTGCAGTGCCGACTTCTGGCCTGCAATATTGGGGGCGCCAAAGCACCGAGGAAAGAGTTGGCTAGCAATTCTTCAGTTGTGGCAACTCAGTGATGAATTCTGCATTCTCCAACCTGGTGATCTCAAGAGGTTTTGGAGTTCAATGCCCATCGCCCAACACCACCAGCCACATTAGCGATAGATGATCAATAGTCATAGCATCATAGAGTTGCTATGAAGAGACCCCAAGGGCCACCAAGTCCAACCCCCATGCCTGTTCAGTCCTGTAGTCTCCAGGCTGGGAAAGCTTACCCTAGAGTAAAAGACAAAGATATACCGTATACCTATCCTCCATCTACCTTTCATAGCACAGTGGTTCTCTCTCAGAGTGTGATGGAGCCTCCTTCTCTGGAGGTCTTTAAACAGAGGCTGGATGGCCATCTGTCGGGGAAGCTTTGATTTTGAGTTCCTGCATGGCAGAATGGGGTTGGACTGGATGGCCCTTGGGGTCTCTTTCAACTTTAGGAGTCTATGATTGGGAGTTCCTGCATGGCAGAATGGGGTTGGACTGGATGGCCCTTGGGGTCTCTTTCAACTCTAGGATTCTATGATTGGGAGTTCCTGCATGGCAGAATGGGGTTGGACTGGATGGCCCTTGGGGTCTCTTCCAACTCTAGGATTCTATGATTCTAACCTTGGTTCTTTGGGCATTTTGGACTTTAACTCCCAGACGCCCCAGCCAACTTGACCCATGGTCAGGACATCCAAACCATCTTGAGGACCAGGAGCAGACAACTCATTGCCCTCCAGATGTTTGGGACCACAGCACTCATAACCCCTCTCCTTTGGCCATGACAGTTGAAGTTGATGGGAGCTGTAGCTCTTTTTAAAAGAGTTTTCCCCTATCTATAAAAAGCAGAAGGCCTCTAAGAAGGCCAGATATGATATTAGGGGCTTTCATAGAGGGAAGAAAGAAAAGGTACGTGTGGGACTGTGTACCTCGAGGAAACAGCCAAGCTCATTTTGCAGCAGGTCCTTCAGCTCCTTTTTGCTCAGCTTGTATTTATCCCCTTCCTTGCCGGAATAGCTGTGGAAGACGGAAATCAGGGTATCCATAGCACTCTCCAGTTGTGAAGCCATCGCTGGGGAGGAAGAGAGCAGCCCACCGAAGGGAATGAGCCTGTGAAGAAAGGTATGTTACTACCCAAGGTTATTAGAGTACATGCAAGAATTAATAGTATCATCACCATCATCATCATCATCATCATCATCATCGCAGCAGCAGCAACCTCAGCAACAACTATAGGGAAATAATAAAGTGGGGCCCTTCAAGTGATGGAGTCTCAGGCTCCATTTCAGTTTTGCATCTGGAAGAATGGCGGAAAGTGACAGCCAAAGGAAAACGGAGGCTAGCAATAGCAATAGCAAGTACGTTCCTATACCGCTTATCAGTATACTGAAGCACTCCCGAACTAAGGGGTTTACAATGCGTAAGCTAACTCTCCCCAACAATCTGGGTCCTCATCGAGGAGGGATCTGAAGTATAGGATCACAGAGTTGGAAGAGACCTAGGTTCGAGGCGAGAGGAGGGCTCCAAGGTCCACTCAGCCTTCCATTCTTTTGTAGGTTGGTAAAATGAGTGCCCAGCTTGTTGGGGGCAATTGGTTTACAGACTGTAAACTGCTTAGGGAATGTTAGTTCACTGATAGGCATAGAATCATAGAATCATAGAGTTGGAAGAGACCCCCAACTATATTTGTTTTAACTGCCTTCGCGTCAGTCTTGACCCATGGTGACCCTATGGATGAGCCATCTCCAGCCCCCCCCCCCACCGTCCTCTCCTGCTCTGCCCAGATCCTGCAAACTCATACCCTTATTTTCCTGCGTATAAGACTACTTTTTACCTGCAAAATCTGTGGCTAAAGTGGGGGGGGGGTCGTCTTATACGCGGGTTGTCTTATACGCCGGAAAATACGGTATTCATGGTTTCTTTAATAAAGTCCATCAATCTCGCATGTGGCCTTCCTCTCTTTCTACTTTCCTCCACCTTTTCCAGTGATTCATGCCTTCTCATGATGTGTCCAAAGTATAACAGTCTAAGTCTTGTCATCTTGGCTTCTAGGGATCTCTCTGGCTTGATCTGCTCTAGGATCCATTTCTTTGTCCTTTTGGCTCTCCATGGGATCCTCCGCATCTTCTCCAGAAACACATTCTCTCAAAGGCATTGGTTTCCTTCCTCTCTTCTTTCTTGACTGTCCATCTCTCCCATCCATCCATGGAAATAATAAGGAATACGATGGCTTGGATGATTCTGACTTTTATGCTGAGTTGGATATCTTTGTATTTTAGGATCTTTTCTAGTTCTTTCATTCTTTTTCTGATTTCCTGGTTGCAGTCCCCCTTTCTATCAATGTTTGATCCCAGATATGAGAACTCTTTCATTCCTCATTGTCTAGTTTGAATATATATATATATATATATATATATATATATATGGTGGGAAATCATGGACAATATTTTGAGCTAAAACTGGAGGAGGAACCACCTTGAGCATCTTGCAAGAAAGGCGCCACACAAATGCAAAGGGGGTAGAATAAATAAAATGGGGCAAGATCCCCATCCCTTCGGACATACCCATTTCAGCTGAGCGTTTTGCAAAATGAGACCAGAATGGATTGACCTGTTCATCGCTTCTTCTCGACCCCTTGCCCCCACTAGCCTTCCTCCACAGGCCACTGCATCTCCCATCCTTCCCTCTCTCACCTGTTCTGGCACCTGAAAGCACCACTCTCCGAGCCTGTCTCTTTGAGTTGACTTTGGTTGGCTTTTGTCCTCTTCTCGCACGCACCTCTCTTGACAAAGCGAGTCCAAAATAGCTGGACACTCAGTGGCTTTAAATACCATTCAAGGGCCTTCCCTTCCCCCAGGAGAATCCGATACCAGCAACTGGACAGCCTGGCTTGGGTCCGAATTTAAAGAGACCAAGAGATGCTGGGATGGGTCAGGGGATTTTTCTGCCAAAGGTCTTAAGCTCTGGGAGAGGCTGTGCACACAGTGGAAAATTCATCGCCTTGGAAAAACAACACCCTCCTTGCTCAAATACATAGGACTTGGAATAGTTAGGGCTTGGGTTACGAATCCCAGAACCCCCCAATACTGGGAGCTGCAATCCAAAAAGGATTTTTCCCCCAAATATTGCAGAAGACAGCGGCTGCAGGCACATTTTCTGATGCAGGCACAAACCACTCGGGTAATAATAATAATAATAATAATAATTTTTATTTTTATACCGCCCTGTGGCGAGCCAATCCGGGCGGTGAACAAGATAAAAATACCATACAGCATAAAATCAAAATAATTCCTTCCTCCCCCCCTTAAAAGATTATTAAATCAAAATCAATTTAAAACAGTTACAACTAGATAAAAACAAACTTTAATGTATACGTAGAGAGATCTTTAGCACCTTTCAGACTCACTGAAAGAAAGAAGTTGGCAGCAAGAGCTTTCCTAGACTTCAGTCTACTTCTCGTATGCATCTGAGGAAGTAGACTTACATCTAGGAAAGCTCCTGCTGCCAACCTCTGTCTTTCAGTGAGTCTCAAAGGCGCTACAAGATCGCTCTACACACTGATTCTACAGACTAACACAGCTATAGCTTTGAATAATATTAAATAATAATAATAATAATAATAATAATAATAATAATAATAATAATATGCATCTGAGTAAGTAGACTTAAATCTAGGAAAGCTCCTGCTGCCAACTTCTTTCTTTCCATGAGTCTCAAAAAGGGCTACAAGATCACTCTACACGCTGATTCTACAGACTAACAAAGCTATAGCTTTGAATAATATTAATAATAATAATAATAATAATAATAATATGCATCTGAGTAAGTAGACTTAAATCTAGAAAAACTCCTGTTGCCAACTTCTTTCTTTCAGTGAGTCTCAAAGGGGCTACAAGATCTCTCTCCATACTGATTCTACAGACGAACACAGCTATAGCTTTGAATAATAATAATAATAATAATAATAATAATAATATGCATCTGAGTAAGTAGATTTAAATCTAGAAAAGCTCCTGTTGCCAACTTCTTTCTTTCAGTGAGTCTCAAAGGGGCTACAAGATCTCTCTCCATACTGATTCTACAGACGAACACAGCTATAGCTTTGAATAATAATAATAATAATAATAATAATAATAATAATAATAATATGCATCTGAGTAAGTAGACTTAAATCTAGGAAAGCTCCTGCTGCCAACTTCTTTCTTTCCATGTGTCTCAAAGGTGCTTCAAGATCTCTCTCCATACGGATCCTACAGACGAACACGGCTATAGCTTTCAATTCTACCATTGGGATATAGTTAGGGAAGAGCGGGCAAAATGAGGCTATTGCCCCCCCTAATAAATTGTTTGCCTTTCCCGTGCAATTTTCCTTCCGTCCCCAACTTTTAGGCTTGATACTTCTGTTGAATCCTTAGAAATACAGCGTATTCGTCCAAAGAAAAATGGGGCAGGCAAAGGGACCAAGGACATGCAAACATAGCAAATAGAGGAGTCCCAGATGGGATCAATGTTCAAGATCTTGTGTTCTGCAATGCTAGAAATTTATTTTTTGGGGGGGGGGGGCTACGGAAATTTTTTTGGGGGGTTGAATTTTTAGCAGGGAGGCCATGCTTTCACACCCGCACACGTCCCTGAAAGCACTTCTGGAAAAACACCAAAGCCGAGTGTGGCCTGGCCCATCTTCCACAACCGGAAAATCCGGCTTTCTGTGTGACCGCATCGAAACCAGGCAAACCAAAGGCATGGATACAGTCCTCTCTTAAGCCTGGTTCTCATACAAAACACTGGGAATTGGCTGTACTGCCCCAGATTTGGAAGCCACAAAGGGATTCTGAGAGTCGCTGCCCAAGACTGCGTCCGCACTGCAGAAATAATCCAGTTTGACATCACTTTAACTGCCACGGCTCAACGCCATGCAGTTCCGGGAATGGTAGTTGGTTGCGGCACTGGAGCAGAGCTTTCTAGTTTTGCGAGGTAGTTGGAAATCTCAGCCCGAAAGCTTTAGGGCCTTCCCAAACTACGCATCCCAGGCCATAGCAGTCCAAAGGAATCCCATTTTGGGCGAAGGGCAGGAGATAAATCCAATAAATAAATGAGTAAGGAACCGTAGCGCTATTAACACTACTGTAGAAATATATATAAATATAAATATATAAATATAAATAAATAAATATAAGTATAAATAAATATCATCTTACTATCTTCACCCCAAGTTCTCCTGCTAGTTTTAGCTGACATTTTAGCTGATTTATTGCAATCATTTTGCGATTGGTTTTACTCTATATTGGTTAATGCAGATTCTAATACATAGATGTTTGTAATTTAGAGCTGCTACTTTTTTAGTTACTTTTTACAAAACATCAGGATGCTTGCTGGTCCATGGGGCAAAACACAGTAGACAGACACACTATCACTATAGCAGTAGCAAAAAAACTTCTTTGGAGGTCTTTAAACAGAGGCTGGATGGCCATCTGTCGGGGATGCTTTGATTGTGAGTCCCTGCATGGCAGAATGGGGTTGGACTGGATGACCTTTGGCGGTCTCTTCCATCTCTAGGTTTCTATGATTCTATGAAAATCGTTGCAAGTACACTGCAAAAGAAGCAAATATACAGTATATCGTGTTACTCTGCAACTGTAATATGGCATGGCATGGCATGGCATGGCATGGCATGGCATGGCATGTGGGTTTTGGGAGCTATTTTCCAAAAAAACTAATGTTTTGGCGTAATGTTTTATTTGCAACAAAAATGAAAATGTGGGTGAATGAAGTCCTGAAAAATTTTGTCATGAAGGAATGGGACATGAAGGAGAGCTACTGCATTGTTCAAAATGGGGCTTTGGATTGAATCACGTCAGTACTGAATTACGGTTGCCATCTGTGTTTTTCTGCCTAGATTTCTAGCCACTTTCATATTTTCGTTGTTGAATCTTAAGGGCAGTCCCTGTGGCCTTTGGAGCATCCATGAGGTTGGAAACTGACCCCCTGAGCCACTGCAGTTCTTCAATTTATGGTTGAAAAATGCAGTCGAAATTCGAAATCTTTTATTATGCCACAGGGCCAGCATAAGAAATAAAAATAAAAATAAAACAATTGCACAATTTATAAAATGGGTCATAAAGCTTTAGCGTGATCGCAGGATTATCTCCTCTCAAACATTTCCAAAGCAGACATATATATACACTTTCTTCCGTAGTGCTGCCATAACAGCCGTTTCTGTTGTTTGTTATTAATCTTTATTGTAAATCGTTGGCTCTGCCACATTTTAAATGTTGTTTTAATTGTTGATTGTTTAATAATTTTCTAAGGGGTGGAATGGTTGGGTTTAGGATTGATTTTATTGTATTGCATTTTATGTTGGAAGCCGCCCCGATTGCTATGCAAAGGGGTGGGCTATAAATAATTTTATTTATTTATTTATTTATTTATTTATTATTAAAATAAGATAATTATAACTTAATACATAAAAAGCAATAAAATGGCAACGCCCAACAACCTAATTTCATAAACATTACTTGTAGAGTTACGAGTCAGACCTAGCCATTCATACCAACAGATCTCATACAACAGCAGCAGCTCAAGGGCTAGGAGGAGAAAAGAGGAAAGGTGGGAGGAGGAGAGAGAAACCGGGACATTTTAAAAACAGCTGAGAAAGTGGGATGGCAGAAAATGAATCGGGACCATCCCTGCCAAATGTGGTCTGGGAACCAAGCCCTATGAGGAACGACTTAGGGAGCTGGGAATGTTTAGCCTGGAGAAGAGAAGGTTAAGAGGGGATATGATAGCCTTGTTTAAATATTTGAAGGGATGTCATATTGAGGAGGGAACAAACTTGTTTTCTGCTGTTCCAGAGACTAGGACACGAAACAATGGGTGCAAGCTCCAGGAAAAGAGATTCCAGCTCAACATTAGGAGGAACTCCCTGACAGTAAGGGCGGTTCGACAGTGGAACACACTCCCTCAGAAATTTTGGTGGAGTCTCCTTCTTTGGAGGTCTTTAAACAGAGGCTAGATGGCCATCTGTTTGGAGATGCTTTGATTGGGAGTTCCTGCATGGCAGAAGGGGGTTGGACTGGATGGCCCTTGGGGTCTCTTCCAACACTATGATTCTACGATTCTATGAGAATTAGAAGGTATGTTCGGCGGCTCAGGAATTCAGTAAGGGCCATAAACATCCGGTACTCTCTGTGCCGATTTTGGCCGGCCAGACTTGGAAACGATTGTGTGAAATCTCAGCAGGCTTCTGGACGGGAACTGTTCCCGGAGGTTTTGTCCCCGTCGGAGCCATTAATACGGCGAGTATGATTTCTGCCCTACCCGTGGCATTGTCGGAGAACCTGTAACCCATACTCCCCGATAAAGAACCCGGGGATCGGGTGTCCCTCCCGGCTCCCGTCGGACAATGGGTGCTGTCAGACGAGTCGACTCGGGTGACGGATCAGAGGCCCGCTCGACTCGGGAACGAACAAGGGGCCTTGTTCAATGGCCGCGGCAGAAACAGAGGAGCTGCGAAACCAGATTCCGGGCTTGGAGCCCGGACAAGCAAGGCCCGATAAAACCAACTCCGGTCTCATTACAAAACCCGGAGCTGGTTGGAAGAAGAAACCATCCGGACATGAATGATGCAAGGGGTGATCATTAACCTTGGGTTGGGTTTCTGTGCTTCCCTCCTGGGGTTGGATTCGGCGTCCTTGCCATCGGGCATGGAAGCCACCTTCTTCGTGCCCTCCAGGGTACACACGCTCCTGACCCCCTGGATTCATTGCGTGCCAGGGGGAAACTACGTCTCCCAGCCTTCCCTGTGCGGCCGGCAATGCCCTTCCAAGGTGGGCTTGGTAGCAGACCCTCAGACATTTCACAGATGCATTTCATATATGGTGGAATTGGGATAAAATTAAAAAATCTCAGTCGCTTTGTTACCCCAACTTTATCTGTTAAATATGACAGATGGAATAAAAGAATATATATATATTCTTTTATTCCTATCTGTCATATTTAACAGATAAAGCTGGGGTAACAAAGAGATTGAGATTTTTTTAATTTTATCACAATTAAGTAATATTATACGTGGTAACGATAGCAAGGGCTTTATTTGCAAGATATCGGAAGAAGGAAAACATATCAACCATGGAAGAATGGAAAATAAAATTAAGAGAAGCGATAAATATGATGATGATAATAATAATAATAATAATAATAATAATAATAATAATATTTATTTAATACCCCGCCTATTGAAGAACCAATCCAGGCGGCTTACAAATAAAATCAAATACAAACCCCAGACAATCCCTCCCCCCCCTTAAAATATGGACAAGTTAACAGCTATTTGGAAAGGAACATCGAAGAAAAGAATAGACGAAGAATGGAATAAATTGATGATTGATCATTGAGAAAAGAAAGAAAATTTGGAATTGCGAAAGGAGCTTGACTATACTAGGTTAGAAGAAAAATATAATGACAGAGATATACGAGTAGAAATGGGGTAAACATGATCGCTAATGCGTAGATGAGAGGATATAAATAGAAATTTAGAATTAACAAGTCGTTTGGGATTATGTATTATGCTTGGATAAGAAGTTAAATAATGGAGGAATGTTAATGATTGATAACATTAGAGCACCTGGGACAAATATATATATATATATATATATATAAAACATAAGTAAAAGGAATACATTAAGTTTAATGTCAATAAGCAAATTATAAGGCGTAGAGGACGTTAAGAAAAAGCTGAAGTTAAAGCGATTTTATTAGACCATCGATATTGTTATATGTAAAGTGTGTGGTAGTGGGTAGATTATTTGTTGTGTATTGTATTGTATTGTAAGGTGATGTATTGCATTATTGTATGTATGTTATATATGTATGTATGTAAGTGTAGTTGTTCTATTGATGTTATATGGTGTTTTTTTTTAAGTAATAAAATTTTTCAAACAAAAAATAAAATTAAAAAATATCGGATGAATGTTCCCAAAACAATATGTGAAATATTTAAAATAAAATAAAATATGACTTATTACCAGAAACATACCTATTGAACATGATGAATAAGATTCCGGAGAAGACAGAAAAGAAGTATGGAAGAGTGCTGTTATATATGATAACGTCAGCACGAATAACATGAGCCGAAAAATGGAAGCGGATGGAAATTCCTTTAATTGGCGAATGGCTTACAAGACTTATCGAAATGATGAGGATGGATATACTTACGGCAAGGCTGAATAAGCAAAATTTAGAAAAATTTTGCAATACTGCAGAAAAGAAAACTAAAATGTGTAACGACTTATAAAGAATGTAACGAAATGAATATTGTGAAATGAATGTCTGGAAATATCAATACAAAGGTACTGAGATTTAAGTGGGAGTTCCTGCATGGCAGAATGGGGTTGGACTGGATGGCCCTTGGGGTCCCTTCCAACTCTATAATTCTATGATTCTCTGATTGAGATTTAAATATGAATGATCAAAAATGTTAACGCTTAGACTGTCTTCATTTAAGCGGGGTATAAATAAATTTTATTATTATTTATTATTTATTATTATTATTATTATTAACGCTTGGGCTGTAGCACACAGAGGATCTGAATGGTATAATACATCGAAGACGAAGACAAGACGAGTAAATTGAAAAAGAGTTGAGGACAAACTGGAGATTCAACGGAAGCCAATGGTACATAATGTAAATATATATCGAAAATGATGTGGATATTTCATTATGATATTTTGCGAAAGAAATGTATCTTTTAATAAAAAATTAAATATTAAAAAAAATCAGTTTTATTTGGGTTTTTAAAAAAAAACACCACATTTCACAGATGCAAGGTGGCAACTACGGTGAGACTTTTGGAAATATTTTGGCCTAGATTTGCACGGCAGTAGCATGCCTTTGCCACTAGCCGGTGATGGGTCCCATATTCTCCCTTAGGATCCCCACCCCATAAGAGAGAATTTCAACCGATCTTGCAAGAATCTGCACTCCTTCTGGGAGCCATTCCTACATTCCATGGCTCTGATTTCCACCACGGTGCAAGATTTCTTGGCTTCCTGTCCCCAAAAACCCTTGTGCAATTGTGCTGCTGCAATGTCACAGTCCTGTCATTCTTCCATTGCGGAATGTCCCTGTCCCCACCTCAGGATGACCCTTGGTTTCTTTCATTTACGAAATAAAAATCTTAAAAATATGTATGGCCCGGTCGATCTCGGGTTAATGAGACACGGAGGCTCAAGGAAGGCTTAGGATTCCTGAGGTCCTGTCTAGTGTTCTGTCTCACTTGACTAGAGTTTGCCTGTTAACCATCAACACCTTCCTGAGCTTTCATAGAATCCTAGAGTTGGAAGAGACCCCCAAGGGCCATCCAGTCCAACCCCATTCTGCCATGCAGGAACTCCCGATTAAAGCATCCCCGACAGATGGCCATCCAGCCTCTGCTTAAAGACCTCCAAGGAGGGAGACTCCACTACACTCCGAGCTTTATAATGCAACACGACCAAAAACTGTCATGAATCAAAACTAATAAAACACTGTTATCTCTTCTCACTGCTTGCTGTTCAGAGCTTTTGGGCTGGATAAGGAATCCCTTTAGGGCACATATGGCCTATCCTTCAGAGATTCCTTAAAAGCATAGAATCATAGAATTGGAAGGGATCTCAAAGGTCATCCAGTCCAGCCCCGGTCTGCCATGCAGGAATACACAATCAAAGCTCAACAGATGACCATCCAGCCTCTGCTTAAAAGCCTCCAAAAAAGGAGAATCCACCACCCTCCGAGGAAGTGTCAAACATCTCCTACTGTCAAGAAGTTCATCCTTATCCCTGCATTAGCAAAATGCGAAACATCTTATATATACAGGTATACCAGCATGGTTTAGTGGTTTGGACTATAACTCTGAAGACCAAGGTTCGATTTCCTGCTCGGCCGTGGAACCATGGGCAAGTCACACACTCTCAGCCTCAGGGGAAGGCAATGGCAAACCTCCTCTGAACAAACCTTGCCAAGAAAACCCCATGATCTTGTAGCCCCTTTGAGACTAACTGAAATAAAGAAGTTGGCAGCATGAGCTTTCCTAGACTTCAGTTTACTTCCTCAGCTGGATGGGGATGCTTTGATTGAGAGTTCCTGCATGGCAGAATGGGGTTGGACTGGATGGCCCTTGGGGGTCTCTTCCAACTCTAGGATTCTATGATTCTAAATTCAGCTCCAGATTGAAGACACTACGTTGGTTGTACTTCTTGTCGTACATGTTTCTTGCAACGCACTCAGTCCTTCCACTGCCTTTCCCCCATCTCTTCTCACACACACAAATACACACACACACACACACACACACACCCCTTTCCAAAATCCTGTGGGGAGAGAGGCGAGGCTCAACATCATTTTCACGATTGGACACAGAACTGAATGAGGTCTCTGTCTTCTGGAACATTGGCTGTAAACAGCTTTTTCCTCCCACACACTCCCTGTTCATGCATCAGGAGGAAAGGGGGCTATTGGGAGAGAATCACAGAATCTTAAGACTTGGAAGGGACCACAAAGGACATCTAGTCCAACCCCTGCCATGCATCCAAAGCACCCCTTAAAGATACCCATTCAAAGGCCTATGAAGGGAAGTCCATGGCCCTCTTAGGCAGCCTGTTCCACTGACTAACAGCTCTTCCTTTCCAAATGTGTCTGAGAAACCTCTTTTCTTGTACTTTTGCATCCACTGGTTCTTGTCCTAATCTCTGTTGCAGCAGAAAACAACAGTGAGAGTCTGTTCTTCCGCAGAATATGCAGGTATACCTCACTGCACCAAATCAATGTGTTTCTGGGCATGGTTTCCTTAATGGAAAACTGGGTACCGGAGGCAGAAACAACATGAAAAGAATATGGAGGGGTTCCTATGCCACCACACCGATGAGATGTTTCAACACGTTTCAGCACACTTTCTATACAAAAGGTAGAATCCCAAGATATAGCCATGTCAGTCTGTAGGATCCGTATGGAAAGAGATCTTGCAGCACCTTTGAGACTTAGGGCCTTTGCAGACTGCCAGAAATAGTGCAAATTGAGTCCACTTTTAGGGTTAGGGTTAGTGCTAGGGAATCATGGGAACTGTATTTTATTGTGGCACCAGAGTTCTCTGACAGAGAAGGCTCAATGTCTCAGAAACAACAACAACAACAATTCCCATGATTCCCTAGCACTAACCCTAACCCTAAAAGTGGACTCAATTTGCACTATATCTGGCAGTCTGCAACCCCATGAAAGAAAGAAGTTGGCAGCAAGAGCTTTCCTAGACTTCAGTCTACTTCCTCAGATGCATATTATTATTAATATTATTACTCAAAGGTATAGCCATGTTAGTCTGTAGAATCAGTATGGAGAGAGATCTTGTAGCACCTTTGAGACTCAATGAAAGAAAGACCTTGGCAGCAGGAGCTTTCCTAGATTTAAGTCTACTGACTCAGATTATTATTATTATTTATTATTATTATTCAAAGGTATAGCCATGTTAGTCTGTAGAATCAGTATGGAGAGAGATCTTGCAGAATCTTTGGGACTCAATGAAAGAAAGAAGTTGGCAGCATGAGCTTTCATAGACTTCAATCTACTTCCTCAGATGCATATTATTATTATTATTATTATTAAAAGGTATAGTGCTGTTAGTCTGTAGAATCAGTATGGAGAGAGATCTTGGAGCACCTTTGAGACTCACTGAAAGAAAGAAGTTGGCAACAGGAGCGTTCCTAGACTTCAGTCTACTTCCTGAGATGCATATTATTATTATTATTATTATTATTATTATTATTAAAAAAAGATATAGCCATGTTAGTCTGTAGAATCAGTATGGAGAGAGATCTTGTAGCACCTTTGAGACTCAATGAAAGAAAGACGTTGGCAGCAGGAGCTTTCCTAGGAGTTTATCACACGGGGTTTATCATGTGCAGAAATAGGATTTAAAATGGGAATATTGCGGGATCATTTTCACACGACATCAGGGGCACTGAGCATTAACGCAAAAATAACCCGCACAGAAAGTGGACAAAATCGGCGTCTTTTTACTTTTGGGATTCTCAATGCCTCCGATGAGTCTGAAAACAATCCCAGTTCTGCAGGGTTTTTCCAGGATTTAAATCCCATTTCTGCATAGGATTTAGGCGCTTTTTGCCTCCCGTGTGATAAAACTCCCTAGACTTCAGTCCACTATATGATCTCCAGAGCCGTAGTCCAATGCTCAAATGCTCACCTCCTGCCCTATCTTGTGGGATCACAGGGCTATGTATAAATAGATTTGCTATTAATAGATTTTAACAGATTATATTTTTTAAACTGTGCTAAGTTTAATTCTTTTTTAAGGGAGGAGGGTAAGATATATGATCATGTACTGTTATTATGTATTGTATTCATTTGTTTTAACATGCAAGATATATGATCATGTATTATTATTATGTATTGTACTGGTTTGTTGTAACATGTAAAATATATGATCATGTATTATTATTATTATGTATTGTACTGGTTTATTTTAACATGTAAAATATATGATCATGTATTATTATTATGATGTATTGTACTGGTTTGTTTTAACATGCAAGATATATGATCATGTATTATTATTATTATGCATTGTACTGGTTTGTTGCAACATGTAAGATATATGATCATGTATTATTATTATGTATTGTACTGGTTTATTTTAACATGTAAAAGATATGATCATGTATTATTACCATTATGTATTGTACTGGTTTGTTTTAACATGCAAGATATATGATCATGTATTATTATTATGTATTGTACTGGTTTATTTTAACATGTAAAATATATGATCATGTATACATTTAACATGTAAAATATATGATCATGTATTATTGTTGTTGTTATTATTATTATTATTATTATTATCATGTATTATTATTATTATGCATTGTACTGGTTTGTTGTAACATGTAAAATATATGATCATGTATTATTATTATTATGTATTGTACTGGTTTGTTTTAATATGTAAACTATATGATCATGTATTATTATTATGTATTGTATTGGTTTGTTTTAACATGTAAGCCGCTCTGATTGCTATTACAGTAGAAAAGCGGGATACAAATAAAAGTTTTATTTATTTATTAAAGGTGTATTTAAAAGTAAAATCACTTTGAACCATTTCGTACACACATATGGGTGTTTACAAAGACCCAAGTCCTCAGTCGAATCCCAGCCATCCAAACCATGAGGATTATTATGATTATTAGTTTGTAGCTTTATTACTACATCTGAGGAAGTAGGCTGAGATCCACAGAAACTGATGCCATATATAAGCTGTTAGTCTTTAAAGAACCACTAGACTCCTTTTCTGCTTTTCCTGGGACAGGGTAACCAGGTCACCCTTGCCCGCCCAAAGTGTTGTGGTTGTTACACTTGTCTACGAAAAGTATAACACAACCATCCAGGGTCTGACCACATCATCGATGAAAACCCAAGTGGCAATGAGTTCCCTAAAGTTCCTCCTTGATCAGTTCGTCTGCTCTGGTTCAACGTCTTCCATCCGTCCTTGAGCGTCACCTTCCCAAATTCTGGTATTTCAAGAAAAGAAGAGAGATTCCTTTTTGACAAATCTCAGTGTCGCATCCTCGCTCCAAAGAAAATCCCAAAAGGTTTCACCTTTCCTCATTGGGAAACTCCTTGATCCTATTTGACTGCAATCCTATATGGATCTACCTGGGAGCAAGCCCCATTGAATCCAATAGACCTTACTTTTGCAGAAGACGTGCATAAGATGACAATCTTTGCACCTTTGGGTATCTATCCGGCTTTTGCGGGTTTGCCACTCCTCACCAAATAATTTGCACCAAGTCAATAAATCGGGGTGACTCCCGCCTCCCCATCACTCTCATCATATACATTATTATTATTATTATTATTATTATTATTATTATTATTATTATTAATTTCTTCCATGGATCTAGGCAGGGAACAACCACAATTAACAGAAGTTAAAGAAATGGTCAAATAGGAAAGAAGGGAGTCTTACTAAGGGGGCAAAATACTATAGAGTGGGGACAAAATGCAAATTCTGCCTCTCAAAATTATTTTTCTTCCCCCTCCAGACTTCAGATTTCTAGCATTGCGGCATTTAAAGACGTCCGCTGAGCATTTTAGAATGACAGCAAACAGACTGACTGGTGATTCTGGGATCTGAAATCCAAAAAAGAAACTCAAGGTAGGGTTTGCAAGTTGCAAACAAAAGGCACTCTGTATATGCTCAGGAGGGTTCCTTATCTGCATCCCCCAAATTAAAGCTGTGGGTTTTTTAATGCCCTATAATTCACCATGGTGCTGATCTATTATCCACAAACAACCCAGTCTTTGCTAAGGATTATCACTTACCTTTCATTACCTTATAGTAATGGTACTATAAGCAGCCAAAAGAAAAGGGGCAGGCAAAGGAACCAAAGGAAAGAGATCCGTTGTGGTGTAGTGCTTTTAGTATTGGACTGTGACTCTGGAGACCAGGGTTCGAATCCCTGCTTGGTCATGGAAACCCACTGGGTGACTCTGGGCAAGTCACTCTCTCTCAGCCTCTGAGGATGGCAATGTCAAACCCTCCCTGAAGAAACTTGCCAAGGAAACCCTGTGATAGATTCCCCTTAGGGTTGCCACAAGTCAGCGCCACAACTGTGTAGAAGAGGGTTCGAATCCCCGCTCGGCCATGGAAACCCACTGGGCGACCTTGGCCAACAGTCGCACTCTCTCAGCCTCCGAGGATGGCAATGGCAAACCCTCTCTGAAGAAACTTGCCATGAAAACCCTGCGGCGGGGCGGCCTTTAGGGCTGCCATAAGTGGGAAACGACTTGAAGGCCAACAATGCGCACAGAAAGGACTGAGAACACAGAAAATCAAAGAGTTCTAGGTAGCTATAATAATGCTCAGCGCCTGGCTCTCTGCAAAATGCTAGAAAGTTGAGAATTGAAGGGACATTTCATGGGGGCAGAGTTTTTATTTTGGGAGGCAATGCATCCTTTGGTCCCAGTAACTCCAGCCCTGCATCGTACCCCATGCCACCCTTGCCGCCCTTGTTCTCATCCCTCTTAGCATCCAATATACTTACTGGAACGAAAGATGCAGGGAGTGTATGAGCCGGCCAGACCAGACCAGACCAGAGGATGGGAGCCTTGCAGGAGGACCTGGCCTTGTATTTGGGGCTGGATCCTCCTCCCGACCCTCCCAACCTTGGCGCACCAATGAAGGGAGGTTGGCACCCGGACAGAAAAGACAGGAGTCCCTTTGTCTTGCCCAAGGCTGGCTGGCTGGAGCAGCTGTGGGCACCACAAAGGATGCTGTTATGCCCTGGCCTCCAAAGGCATCTATCTGGCTCTCACACCCCTTCCTCTCAATTCGGGCTTCATAAAACAAGGTTGGGACAGAAAGGAAAAATGCTGGCCAGGAGAAGGAGAAGCCTTGGTGGAAGGGAGAAGGCAAGAAGTCAGACTGGCATAAAAAGGGAAAAGCATTTTGTTGAGGGCCACTCCTGTTCTAGCTTGGAATCCGGAGGTGAAAAACGAGGCCAGCCTTGCCCTGCAACCGTGTCGCATCTGTGTAGCAGCATTGTGGTCGTCGTTGTGTGCCTTCCAAGTTAATTCCAGCTTACGGTGACCCTGTTCCGGAGTTTTCTTGGTTCAGAGGGGGTTTGCCATTGCCTTCCCCCGAGGCTGAGAGTACATGACTTGCCCAAGTGGGTTTCATGGCCAGGCTGGGCAGCAGACCCTGGTCCCCAGAGTCATCGTCCAGCACCCAAACCATGATGCCACATTGGCGTTGTTGTTGTGTGCCTTCAAAGGCATGGCCTTCCCCTTAGGCAAACCTATCCTGGGGTTTTCTTGGCAAGATTTGTTCAGAGGAAGTTTGCCATGGCCTTCCCCTGAGGCTGAGAGCGTGTGACTTGCCCAAGGTCACCTGGTGGGTTTCGTAGCCAAGCATGGACTCAAACCTGGGTCTCCAGAGTCATAATCCAACACTCAAATCACTTTGCCCTCCATTTCAAAGATGAGAACTGGGACACGGGTTGGCAAGGCCCATCGGAGAGTGGTCAAGATGGCAAGAGTTATCATTGAGGGAGAACACACAGGCTAGGAGAGGCTGCAGCAGTGTGCTTTTGCCTGGGCCTATTGGGAAGGGCAAGGATCTCCCTCTCCTTGTTCTTGTTGTTGTTGTTAACTGCCCTCGAGTCGATCTCAACTCATGGCGACCCTATGGATGAGACATCTCCAAGACCCTCTGTCCTCTGCTTAAATCCTGCAAACCCATACCTGTGACCTCCTGAAATCCCCTCTTCTCATGATATGTCTGAAGTACGACAGTCTCAGTTTGGTCATCATTATGAATGCAACAGCACGACGGCTTGTGCGGAAAGATAAAGAAAATTACTACAACGACCAGTGCAGAGAAATGGAAGACAACAACAAAAAGGGAAGAACAAGAGATCTGTTTCACAAGATCCGGGAAATCAAAGAAAAATTGAAACCAAGGGCTGGGACGCTCTATGACAATAAAAATAACATCATTCAAGACCAGGAAGGAATAAAAAGACGTTGGATGCACTGCACAGAAGAATTCTACAAAAGAGATGACAAAAGGAAGGACACATGGATATGAAGATGAACCCCAAATCCTAAAAAGTGAGGTGGAAACAGCAATAAGAGAAATGGCGAAAAACAAATCGCCAGGAAGAGATGATCATCCAATTTAACTGAATTAATTCTACGCAAACTGTTTCTGCACTTTAGACTCCGTTTGCAGCAGCTGAAGTGAGGTGATGGCAAAGGGGGAAAGCCTTCATGCCTTCTCTTCCACTGAACTCCAGGGTTTTAAATGAACGCAGGCAAACACCAAATCCCAATTCTGCCGAAAGGCAGTCATCTAAGGTACAGTGATGTTGCCCTCCCTTTAGATGCAGTCCGCAATCCCTGCAGCCTCCTGTGATGCCCTTCTGGAGATATGGTCTCTCAGATACCCCAGATCTAAGCCATATAAAGGAGCACAGACCATAACCAGCAAGTTGGAAACAGATCAGCAGCCAGTGGAGATGTTGGGAAAAGGGAGTTGTGTGCTCCTTTTAGCCAATCCCAGTTAACACTCCAACTGCAGCTCTTTGTACCAACTGGAGTTTCTGAACACTTTTCCAAAGCAGCAACATGTAGATAGAACATGTCATCGTTGTGTGCCTTTCTCACTTATGGTGACCCTATCATGGGGCTTTCTCAGTGGAGGTTTGCCATTGCCTTCCCCTGAGGCTAAGAGAGTGTGACTTGCCCAAGGTCACCCAGTGGGTTTGTCTGGCTGAGCGGGGAATCGAATCCTGGTCTCCAGAGTTGTAGTCCAACACTCAAACCACTACGCCATGCCAGCATATTACAGTCTCCTTCTTTGGAGGTCTTTAAACAGAGGCTGGATAGCCATCTGTCGGGGATGCTTTGATTGAGAGTTCCTGCATGGCAGAATGGGGTTGGACCGGATGTCCCTTGGGGTCTCTTCCAACCCTAGGATTCTATGATTCTAGTAATCCGAACGGGGTGAAATGAAGTGATGTCACTTTTGGCCAGAGCAGACATCTCCAAGAATGGGCACAGTGGGTGCACTAGCTTGAAGTGTGCAAAAGCTCTCTTGGCCACCACAAAAACCTGGCTCTCCATTAGATTTAGGTCCGTGATCATTTCTTCTAGGTTTGTTTGTTTTTCAAAGCATCTGAATGCTAGAAGCTACTGGGCTTTTGCAAAATAACTCCCCCTTCTATTGCATTGTTCCCTCAACACCCACAACAAGGCACGAGGCAGCAGCGCAAGGCATAGCATGAGCCGGCACATCAACCATGTGATCTTCCTCCTCCGCCATCCAGTGAAGCCACCCTTCCCATTCACTACAAGCGTTGGCTTCAGAGGTACTAGCTGCACTGTCAAAAAGACTGAAGCCCTCCCTTACTAAGGGTGCATCTACATGGCAGAAATAATGCAGTTTGACACCACTTTCAGTGCCCTCGCCAGATCTATCCCATGGAATCCTGAGATTTGTAGTTTTGCATCTTCTTTGCCAAAGAGTGCTGGGGCCTCACCAAGCTACAAATCCTAGGATTCTGTAGGATGAAGCCATGGCCATGCTAGTAGAGGGATTCTGGGAGCTGGACTCCAGAAATGTAACTTTTACAAGCTCCTGATATAGTCCAGCATCATTTTTTGTTTTCCATTTGGTTGAACCAGATGCCTTCAAGAAGTTTACGTATCCAAATCCTTTCCTGTTCTTGCTCCCAACAGTTGATACCGATGGGTACATTACCTTCCTAAGAGCTATTCAGAATGGTGGGTAGTCATATTTCTGTTAGCAGATCAGTCATTTCACATTTGAATAGGCTAAGAACTCTCTGGTCTATGCTTTCCCGGCTTGCTAAATTATTAATTTGTCAATTAGTCCTGGAACTCTTGTCACCCCTGTTTGACTTGGTTCTCTAGATGCCCTTCATGAAAAGGGGCATCAGCCATGAAGAAATGCCTGCAGGAAAAGAGGAAAACCACAGTACAGGTGGATTGATTCAATGGAGGAAGCAGCCACAATGCCCTTGAGTTTGCAAGACCTGAGAAGCCACAACGCCCTTGAGTTTCCAAGACCTGAGAAGCCACAACTGACTTTGCAAGACCTGAGAAGCCACAATGCCTTTGAGCAGGGGTAGGCAACCTTTCCCCTTTAAGGGCTGAGGGACTTCAGCTCCCAGAAGCCTCAGCCATGTTGGCCAATAGTTCCATGTTGGCCAATAGCTCCTGGGATTCTGGGAGCTGAAGTCCCTTGGCCCTTAAAGGGGAAAGGTTGCCTACCCCTGCCTTTGAGTTTGCAAGACCTGAGAAGCTACAATGCCCATGAGTTTGCAAGACCTGAGAAGGGCTGTTAAGAACAGGGTGCCTTGGAGGTCTTTCTTATCCATAGGGCCACCATAAATCAAAGCCACCTTGATGCATTTAACAACCGCCACCACTGTACATTGTCTCCACTTTGAAACTGGTTTCAAACCTGTTTCCATTTGCATGCCATGAGAACAGAGAACCTGAACCAAGGCATGTGGGCAGGAATAACCGATGAAAAGAAGCCGCGCATAATCTCGCCGTAAAACCTTTCAACATGTAATTTGTTTCAAATCCTTGTCAAATATCCTTGGCTGGGAATATTTCACTAGTAGCAGATGATAGCTTTGCGGAGTTGCCAAAGATCTTCAATGATATACGTAGCCCTCGAGTTCCAGATTGATCTGAGATGTTGGTCTGGGTCCCTACTGGGAGAAAGGTGGCATATAAATAAAGATGATGATGATGATGAAGATGATGATGATGATGATGATGATGATGATGATGATAATACAAAAATAATACCAAACAGTGATACTTTCCTTGGCCAACTAAAATGCACAATATCCTTGTTGCAAACTTCGAAGCTCCATGGACTTCTTCTTCAACAGACAAAATGTTACAAACCAAAGAGGAGGAAAACAATTGGAGATGTTAGTCAGATGCCTACATGTTGTTATGGTAATCATCATCATCATCATCATCATCATCATCATCATCATCATCTATCAGTGATACCTTTCTTGGCCAACCCAAATGCACAATATCCTTGTTGCAAGCTTTCAAAGCTCCATGGGCTTCTTCTTCAGCAGACAAGATGTTACAAACCAAAGAGGAGGAAAACAATCGGAGATGTTAGTCAGATGCTTGCATGGTGTTCCAGTCTTTAGTTAAGATGCTCATCATCATCCATCAGGGATACCTTTCTTGGCCAACCCAAATGCACAATATCCTTGTTGCAAGCTTTCAAAGCTCCATGGGCTTCTTCTTCAGCAGACAAGATGTTACAAACCAAAGAGGAGGAAAACAATCGGAGATGTTAGTCAGATGCTTGCATGGTGTTCCAGTCTTTAGTTAAGATGCTCATCATCATCCATCAGGGATACCTTTCTTGGCCAACCCAAATGCACAATACGCTTGTTGCAAGCTTTCGAAGCTCCACGGCCTTCTTCTTCATCATCAGGCAAAATGTTACGAACCAAACAAAAATGAAGATGTTAGTCAGATGCCTGCATTTGGATGTTTCTGTCCTTAGTGAAGATGGTCAGTGGAGGCTCTCTTTCGCAGGCTGACCCTTCCTCCTTCGGGCCATGGGGCTTTTGGAAGATTTGCAAAGACCAGGAAATTTAAAGTCCCTTTGCATCTCAATAAGGACCCCTCTCTGGCAATCCAATATGCCTCCATTCCTATGAGGACAAAGGATTCCTCAAGGAGTCTTCATGTTTTTTGCATCCGGAACATTTTGGTAGGCGTTAAGGTCAAACATGCCAATCCAGTTCAATTCAAAGAAGGAGAAATTATTGGTTGGAGTTCCCAATCCCACTCTTCAGGGTTCCCCTGTTGCAGCTACAATGTGGGATCTCACAATCGGGAAACATCCAGGGGGAGCTGGGTTGGCCATTTAGCAAATTCAAACAAAAATCCACCAGTGATACTTTTATTGGCCAACCCAAATGCACAATACTATATTTGTTGCAAGCTTTCGAAGCTCCACGGGCTTCTTCATCATCAGGGAAGATGTCACAAACCAAACAGGAGAAAAACAATTGGAGATGTTAGATGCCTACATATTGTTTCAGTCTTTACTTAAGATGGTAATAATAATAATAATCCATCAGTGATACCTTTATTGGCCAACCGAAATGCACAATATCCTTGTTGCAAGCTTTCGAAGCTCCACGGCCTTCTTCATCATCAGGCAAGATGTTACAAACCAAAGAGGAGGAAAACAATCGGAGATGTTAGTTAGATGCCTGCATTTGGATGTTTCCGTCCTTAGTTAAGATGTTTGCCACCTTGAGTCCCTGTACTGGGAGGAAAGAAGGATATAAATAAATAGAGTAATAATAATAATAATAATAATATAGTTGGGACAAGTTTTGAAATCATTAACTCATTCGCTGATGGGTCAAAAGAAGAAAATTAAGTAAAGTCCTCATTAGAGAACGAACATGATGAAGTGGTTTGAGCGTTGGACTATGACTTTGGAGAACAGGGTTCGAATCCTTGCTCGGCCATGGAAACCCACTGGGTGATCTTGAGCAGGTCACATGCTCTCAGCCTCCTGAAATTCCATTTCAAGAGCCACGGCATTTCAAGTGGTGCCGAACTGGATCATTTCTACAGTGCAGGTGCAGCGTGTGTTAATTATCGCCAGTGTTATCACAGCCATTTTTATGTCTGGGGTTGGGGATATATACTTGTGAAATTTCAATCAATCAATCAAACTTTATTGTATATACATGTGAAATTTCAATCAATCAATCAAACTTTATTGTATATACATGTGAAATTTCAATCAATCAATCAAACTTTATTGTATATACATGTGAAATTTCAATCCATCAATCAATCAAAATTTATTGTATATACATGTGAAATTTCAATCAATCAATCAAGCTTTATTGTATATACATGTGAAATTTCAATCAATCAATCAATCAATCTTTATTGTATATACATGTGAAATTTCAATCAATCAATCAAACTTTATTGTATATACATGTGAAATTTCAATCAATCAATCAAACTTTATTGTATATACATGTGAAATTTCAATCCATCAATCAATCAAACTTTATTGTATATACATGTGAAATTTCAATCAATCAATCAAACTTTATTGTATATACATGTGAAATTTCAATCCATCAATCAATCAAACTTTATTGTATATACATGTGAAATTTCAATCAATCAATCAAACTTTATTGTATATACATGTGAAATTTCAATCAATCAATCAAACTTTATTGTATATACATGTGAAATTTCAATCAATCAATCAAACTTTATTGTATATACATGTGAAATTTCAATCAATCAATCAATCAATCAATCTTTATTGTATATACATGTGAAATTTCAATCCATCAATGAATCAATCAAACTTTATTGTATATACATGTGAAATTTCAATCAATCAAACAATCAATCAATCAATCTTTATTGTATATACATGTGAAATTTCAATCAATTAATTAATCAATCCTTATTGTATATACATGTGAAATTTCCCATGTATGGTCACAGACCATTAAAGCACAAGAAATCCATCGTGCAAAACGTGATAAAAAGAAAACCCAACCCAAAAAACCATTTAGTTACAATAGCATTTAGGATCATTTTAGCACCATAAAAAGGAAACAAACCCCAAATATTACATCTGTGTCTGAGTCATAATGTTACCAGTCTTAGCAGCAGAGAAAAGGAACTTTGCAACAGTTTCTGTTGCACTTTTTAAAAGTATCCTCTAATCAATAAACCAAGTCCCATTCAGAGGGTCTTCCTTCCAGGGAATTTACTTTTGAGAGGGGCAAGATGTGAGATTTGCTTGCGCCTTTGGATCAGTGATGGGAAGACTTTGGTTTTCCAGAGGTTTTGGACCTCCAACTCCCAGAATCCTCACCTAATACAATCAAGATTTAGAACCATAGAATCATTGAATCCTAGAATTGGAAGAGACCCCCAAGGGCCATCCAGTCCAGCCCCATTCTGCCATGCAGGAACTCACAATCAAAGCATCCCCGACAGATAGCCATCCAGCCTCTGTTTAAAGACCTCCTAACGGTTTAGGAATGATGGGACTTATAGTCCTATGGGAGACAGCGATCTGACCTGGTTGTTTCATTTCAGATGTGCATGTTGTTTACTATTGAGTAAAGCATTTACTGAAATACATTCAGATGCTCTTGTTTTTTGTGGTGTAGGAAGCTATCTGAGAGCCAGTGTGGCATATAGAGAGGTTTGAGCATTGGGCTATGACTCTGGAGACCAGAGTTCAAATCACACCCCTGCTCATGATGGAAACCCACTGGGTGACCTTGAGCAAGCCACACTCTCTCAGCCTCAGAGGAAGGCAAAATCAAACCCCCTCTGAACAAATCTCGCCAAGGTAACCCCATGGTAGGTCCGCCTTAGGGTCGCCGTAAGTCAGAAATGATTTGAAGGCACACAACAACACACAGAATTCGAAATATCCAGAGCGCCAAAGATTCTCTCTGCCAAAGTTTCTCCACCTTTTGTGTTTATGTGCTTCGGGTGGAAAGTGGTGGGTTTCCATTTTGGCAGCGCTCTGATGCCACAACCAACTGCAATTCCCAGAATGCCAGTGGCAGTCCATGGCATGTTCAAGTGGCATCAAACCGGATTATTTCTGCAGTGTGGATGCCCCTAAAGTCAAACAACATGCACACAGAGGAGGGATCAACAGATCATCCTCTGTTGAGCCTAAATGCTTTAAAGAGGCAGAAAAGCGATCTTGACAACATCTGTTCCTGGTGCATCCCAAGGCTGTCTCATCCCTGCCAAGTTAATGTTGGCAAAGAGCCCTGCATTTATTGCCCGTGCCAAGAACCAGCGGGCCCTTCTTGGCAGCGTTCTTTCTGAGGAGTCACCCCCGAAAATTGCAAACTCATTGCAAAAAGCACACAAACACACACACACTGGGCACAGTCCTTGATGCCATGGAAGGAATGCCAGGCTTTGGAAAAGCTAATGGGTCAGACGTCTGAACAGTACAGAGAGCAAGAGAAAGAGCAGACACTCGCCTCAGTCGTTCTCCTGGGAATAATGGAAAATCCTTGGGGATGATTTCGTAGAATCATAGAATGATAGCGTCGGAAGAGACCCCAAGGGCCATCCAGTCCAACCCCATTCGGCCATGCAGGAACTCCCAATCAAAGCATCCCTGGCAGATGTCCATCCAGCCTCTGTTTAAAGAAGGAGGCTCCACCACTTTTCAAAGGAATGTGTTCCACTGTCGAATAGCTCTTACTCTTAGGAAATTCCTCCGAATGATGATGATGATAACGTCTTACTCTTAGGAAATTCCTCCAAATGTTGAGCTGGAATCTCTTTTCCTGTAGCTTGCATCCATTATTCCAAGTCCTATTCTCTGGAGCAGCAAAAAACAAGCTTGCTCCATCCTCAATACGACATCCCTTCAAATATTTAAAGAGAGCTATCATATCCCCTCTCAGCCTTCTCTTCTCCAGGCTAAACATACCCAGTTCCCTAAGTCGTTCCTCATAGGGCTTCATGGTTTCCAGACCCTTTAACATGTCTTAGGGTTGCCATTTGTCCCGAAAAACCTGGGAAATCCCAGATCGAAGAGACTTTATAAAAGGTCCCGGCTGGCAACGATTAATGTGTTCAATTCGTCTAATCAGAATGCAAATGAATAATATGCTTAATTATAATAATTTTTGTCGCATACAAGTGATATGCCCAGATATGAGGGGCCGAAATATGGCAACCCTAACACGGCTCCCTTTTTCATCCTATCCAGTGGCCCAAGGAAGGATGCTTGTGGGTGGATGGGTACAATTTATGAGTAACATTGGTACCAAAAACGATAATAATAATAATAATAATAATAATAATAATAATAATAATAATAATAATATATCCCACCTGGGTGGCTTACAAGGTAAAAATTACAAAGGATTCTGTATGGTGTGGTTTGGAAGAAGGTCAAGGGAAGCGTGGCACCATGAGTTACCGCACCAGGTGACGCCAACCCTAGAGATGCCACCGTTTGGGGAATAGCTGCTGTTGTTGTTGTGTGCCTTCAGATCAGTTCCATGTTATGGCGACCCTAAGGCAACCCTATCAAGGGGCTTTCTTGGCAAGATTTCTTCCTTACTCTGAGGAAAGAGAGTATGACTTGCCCAAAAACCACCCAGTGGGTTTCGATGGCCGAGCAGAGATTCGAACCCAGGCCTTCAGAGTCGCTTGGAACCCAAGTCCAACACCCAAACTACTCTACATTGCCTCTGTTGGGAGGATATTAGATAGATAGATAGATAGATAGATAGATAGATAGATAGAGGCAGTATTGGATAGCAATACACTTGTCACTCCGTTTTCGCGGGGGATCCATTCCGGACCTGCCCCGTGCGAAAACGGAAACTTGCCAATATTCAAGCCCTATTGGCTTGAATGGCTGTGCGCTCCCCCATGCGACAGTGCGCCATTTTATCCTATGGAGCTCGCCCCTCCGCGAAGAATCACGACTGCCGACTTCAAGTCCGCGAAAACGGAAGGGCCAGTGTATATAGATCGAGTCTCCCTTATCCAAAATGCTTGGGACCAGAAGTGTTTTGGAGTTTGGATATTATTATTATTATTATTATTATTATTGGATTTTGGAATACCTGTATTTACATATGCGTACATAATGAGTTTTCGTAGAGATGGGACCCAGGTCTAAGCACAAAATTCATATCTGTTTCATATACACCTGATTCACATCGCCTCAAGGTAATATTATACAACCTTTCAAATGCTTTTGTGCAGGAAGCAAACTTTGTGTCCATTGAACCAACAGAAAGCAAAGGTATCACTATCTCAACCACGCACGAAAACAATTTGGGGTTTCGGAGTAGTTCAGATTTTAAAATCCTGGATAAGGAAGACTCAATCTATAGCTAAGAAGTACATCAATTTCCTTGATCCTCTGTTGCCGATGTCAATTGTATTCAATTCAGTTATATTCAAATCAATCCTTTGAGAGAGGGATCAGTGATGATTTTTCTTTGTAGAGCACCATGCACATAGATGGCACATTATTATTATTATTATTATTATTATTATTAATTGGAGTGTGGTGGAATCGCCTTTGGAGGTTTTTAAACAGAAACTGGATGGCCATCTGTCATGGGTGCTTTGGTTGCGAGTTCCTGCATGGCAGAAGGGGGTTGGACTGGATGACCCTTGGGGGTCTCTTCCAACTCTAGGATATAATAATAATAATAATAATAATAATAATAATAATAATAATAATAGCCACCACATGGTATTATAGGTTGCAAAAGCTGGTGCCAGTAGGATCATGCCAGACATTCCTAAAGCAATACTAGGATGCAGCTGGCACTATGTAGATAGTCTCTGATGTTCCTTGAGGTTTTGCAACCTCAAAGCTGGGGAGCTGTTTGGACACCCCTCTCCGCTCGGTTTATTCAGATGTCAGAAAAATGTCAGGCCTTTTCTCCTTAGGGTATGTGGGCGACACTCCTCGGGGTTCAAACCGAGGCCTCAAATGGTTGGCATTCCTTTGTTGGAGAGATCATATCCTTCTTTTCCAGATAGCTCACTGACTCCCCTTTGGTTTGGGTTTTGGGGAACTTGGGGGGGAGGGGGAAGCGGGGACGCCTTGCCCTATTCCAATGCTTGAATGTTACTCACTGGAGTGGCAGCAAGTGATTCACAAAAACTCACGTTTCAGGTCCATCTTGTGGTTGGCCTTGTAGGCCGGCGGTATTGATGGGACGATCTTTGACTCTCCCAGTTTGCCGGAAGCATTATTATTATTATGATTATGATTATGATCCGCCCTTGGCGATGGCATGGAGCTCAACTGGCCTGACGCATGGGGAGTCGAAGAAGGAATTAGCATAGGAACGAAGGCGCTTGGTATTTCTGTGTGGGCACACAAACAAGCTTGGCCTGTGCGGTCGGGCACATTCCCAAAGGCCCAGGTCATCCGAACATGTCGGGGCGCTGCTTGGGAGGAAGGCGGGCGGACGCTTGCGACACACCTTGCGACAAGCCACTACGGCAAGCACACGCACATTTCAATACATCAGCATGGGTTGTTTCGCCTACAGGCAGTTGCTGATCGCCCTATATGACCATGGCCCAAAAAATGATAATAACAAGGCACACAAAGAGGTGACAAAGTCATCCCGATGACAGTTGGCATGCCTTTTCTTTTCTTTTCTTTTATCCTATCTAAAAGTGACATGGATTTCTCCTCTCGGAAGCAAGTGACTAATAGAATCATAGAATGCTAGAGTTGGAAGAGACCCCAAAGGGCCATCCAGTCCAATCCCCCTACCTGCAGGAACTCCCAAGCATAGACTAATAGAATCCTAGAGTGGGAAGAGACTCCAAGGGTCATCCAGTCCAACCCCCCTGCATGCAGGAACTCCCAATCATAGCCTTAGAATCATAGAGTTGGAAGAGACAGCAAGGGTCATCCAGTCCAACCCCCCTGCCATGCAGGAACTCCCAAGCATAGACTAATAGAATCATAGAGTTGGAAGAGACTCCAAGGGTCAGCCAGTCCAACCCCCCTGCCATGCAGGAACTCCCAAGCATAGACTAATAGAATCATAGAGTTGGAAGAGACTCCAAGGGTCATCCAGTCCAACCCCCCTGCCATGCAGGAACTCCCAAGCATAGACTAATAGAATCATAGAGTTGGAAGAGACTCCAAGGGTCATCCATGCAGCTCAGAAAGAGTCTTTCGGGTAATTCTTGCCGAACTACCTCTTCTGCATTCCAGCCCTATCTTTCCATGGGTCTAAGAAACAAAAGAGAGTTTATGACTATTGTCTTTGGCAAGGAACTTACCCAGCTCTTGGAGCATTGCTTTACGTTGAGTCAGACTGCGGCTCCCGTCTTGTCTGAGACTTTCAACATCAGCCTTCATCCGTGCAAAGCCCTCCAGATGCTTTGGACTTCAGTTCCTATCAGCCCCACCAGCGTGGTGAAGGAATTGGAAACCCAGAAGTCCAAAACATCTGGAGAACATCAAGCTGGTCTTGGCCCAATGGTTCCCAAACTTTGGTCCTCCAGATGTTCTGGACTTCAGCTCCCAGAATCCATGACTCTTGGCCAAGTTGGGTGAGACTTCTGGGAGTTAGAGTCCAAAACACCTAGAGGACCAAAGTTTGGGAACCATTGCCTTAGCCAATTGGCCAGAACACCAAAGAGAAATTATATATTTTATGGCTGTAATTTCCTTATATCTGGCATTCAGGGGTATCCTTCTCTTCAATATGGAGGTTCCACCATGACTTAGCTACTACAGGCTCATAGACTAGGACTCAGAACTAGAGCTGTATGCAAAAGATCCCTTGAAATTCATTGGTCTTATCAATTGGCCACAACACCAAAGAGAAAATATGTATTTTATGGCTGAAAGCTCCCTATATTTGGCATTCAGGGGTATCCTTCTCTTGAACATGGAGGTTCCACCAGGACTCTGAACTAGAGCTGTATGTTAAATTCCCATTGAAATTCAGTGATCTTAGTCAATTGGCCACAACACCCAAGAGAAAATATATATTTTTATGGTTGAAAGTTCCCTATATTCGGGGGTATCCTTCTCTTGAATATGGAGGTTCCACCATTACTACTACAGACTCATAGAATGGGACCAAGAACAAGAACTGTCTGTAAAATTCTCTTTTCTATCAGTGGATAGAGAAACAGGGTAGAGAAAGGGGAAAGATTTTAAGAACTCACCTGCAAATCTTTAATTCTCATCTATAATGTCAATACAGGTTGAGTCTTCCTTATCCAAAAATCTCGGGACCAGAAACGTTTTGTATTTCAGATCCATTTCCAGATTTTTGGAATATTTGCAAATACCTCATGAGACACCTTAGAGATGGGACCGAAGTCTAAACATGAAGTTCATTTATATTTCGTAGCACGGAGTTGTGGTTTGAGAGTTGGGCTACGACTCTGGAGCGCAGGGTTCGATTCCCCGCTCAGCCATGGAAATCCATTGGGTGACCTTGGGCGAGTCACATACTCTCAGCCCCAGAAAACCTTGTGACAGTCTGCCTTAGGATCGCCGTTACGTCGGGAGAGACTTTGAAGGCACACAACAACAGCGACAACTTCAGTTAACAAAGCAGAGATGTCATAGAATCATAGAATCATAGAGTTGGAAGAGACCACAAGGGCCATCCAGTCCAACCCCCTGCCATGCAGGAACTCCCAATCTTCCTTTAACAGAGGCAGAAATAGCAGAAGAAGCCAGCCATAGATGCGGACAAAACGTCAGGGATAAATTCTTCCAGAACACGGCCGCATAGGCCAAAAAATCCACAACCCTCCTCCAAGTTTATTTTACTGTATTTATTTTCGAAGATGTATGTGCATCAGAAAACAAAGGGGTCACTATCTCAGCCAGTTTTGGATTTTGGAATATTTCAAAACTTCACTTCTACTCCATCTTGCACATGCATGCGGTCATGTTGGTTTCAAAACCATCGGAAACGGAGCGTGCGCATGGCACTAGACTGAGCGTCGCTCAATGTTCAGTGCTGAAACAATTTTGATTTTTTGATTTTTAAGCCTCGATGCAAAACCAGTTTCATGGCCATTATCTTTACTAAGCCTGCAAAGACTGGGGATGGAGGATCTTTTCCCCCAGGGCTTCTTCCTATCCTCTTTTATCTTTAATGTCCGAAAAAGTGACCATCTGGAGCCCTGGCTTTTAGTCTCTAAACTCATAATCTCTTTCCAGCAAAGACAAGGACAATCAGTTTCAATCCAACTGAAAGCACCCGCTTTTACCACTGGAAAAAAAGGGGAGCAGACATCCATTATTATTATTATTATTATTATTATTATTATTATTATTTATATCCTGCCTTCAATCCAACTGAAAGCACCCGCTTTTACCACTGGAAAAAAAGGGGAGCAGACATCCATTATTATTATTATTATTATTATTATTATTTATATCCTGCCTTCAATCCAACTGAAAGCACCCGCTTTTACCACTGGAAAAAAAGGGGAGCAGACATCCATTATTATTATTATTATTATTATTATTATTATTATTATTATTATTATTATTCTGTTTATTTAAACCCTGTCTTCAATCCAAACTTCTACTGCTGGAAAAAAAGGAGAGCAGAGATCCATTATTATTATTATTATTATGTTTATGTTTATTTATATCCTGCCTTCAGTCCAACTGAAAGCACCCGCTTCTACTGCTGGAAAAAAAGGGGAACAGAGATCCATTATTATTATTATTATTATTATTATTATTATTATTAATATCCTGCCTTCAATCCAACTGAAAGCACCCGCTTCTACCGCTGGAAAAAAAGGGGAGCCGAGATCCATTATTATGATTATTATTATTATTATTAATATCCTGCCTTCAATCCAACTGAAAGTACCTGCTTTTACCACTGGAAAAAAAGGGGAGCAGAGATCCATCATCATCATTATTATTATTATTATTATTATTATTATTATTATTATTATTATTATTATTATTATTCTGTTTATTTATACCCCATCTTCAATCCAACTGAAAGCACCCGCTTATACCACTGGAAAAAAAGAGGAGCAGACATCCATCATTACTATTATTATTATTATTATTCTGTTTATTTATACCCCGTCTTCAATCCAACTGAAAGCACCCGCTTCTACTGCTGGAAAAAAAGGGGAGCAGAGATCCATTATTATTATTATTATTATTATTATTATTATTATGTTTATTTATATCCCGCCTTTGGGCTTTGTGTATAAGGTGTCTATGAAACATAAAGGAATTTTGTGTTTGGACATAGCGATCCAATATCCAATACACAAACTTGTTTCATGCCCAAAATTACGGTATTTTTAAAATCTCGTATAACATTATCTTCAGGCGATACGTATCGGGTGCATATATGAAACATAAATGAATTCTGAGCCTTGAGAAGAAGAAGAAAAAAACCCCAGAAAACATGATAGCCATGCATTACTGAATGTTCACCGCTGGAAATAAATTGTTTAAATGAACTTGGATCTAGATTAAAGGAAAAATAAATAAACCCTTGATGCAAAACCAGTTATATCTCCATTACCTTTCCCGAACCAATCTTCTTTTAATTCCCTAAAGCAATCATTTGAAGGCATAGATTTCCCCCCCTTGCTTTTATTGTCTAAGCTCGTAATCCCTTTCCTAAAAATTGCGGACAATCGGTTTCAATCCAGTTTAAAGCATCCCCTTCCATTTGTTAGAAAATGACAAGTACAGCCCCAACCAGATCCAAAATCTGATCCATCCTTTGGCAGCGTGGTTCTCGGGTGCGTAGCATGGCGGAAATGGTGGCTTCGCTCAGGAAGAACTAATGCGCAAAGGTAACTTTTTTCTTGCATTTTCAAATTTAAATACAGGCTGTCAGGGATGCTTTGATTGTGAGTTCCTGCATGGCAGAATGGGGTTGGACTGGATGGCCCTTGGGGTCCCTTCCAACTCTAGGATTCTATCGTTCTATGAAATTGCTGTCGGTTTTGGTCTGTTCAATCTTATGTATGTTTACTCAAAAGGACTGCGATGCATTCTGCGCAGGGCAATGGACTTTTTCACACTGCTCCAGCGGTTCCCCAACTTTGGTCTTCCAGGTGTTTTGGACTTTGTCTCCCAGAATCCCTGAACATTAGCCACGATGGCTGGGACTTCTGGGAGTTGAAGTCCAAAAAATCTAGAGGAACAAAGTTTGGGAACCACTGCACACCATTTGGGAACCACTGCCCACAAAGAAAGTTTAAGGGGGGGTTATATGATTGTTATAAAGTGTGGGACTGTACTTTTAATGTAAGCCGCCTTGATAGCTTCGGCTAAAGGCGGGGTATAAATAAATGTATTATTATTATTATTATTATTATTATTATTATTATTATTATTATGTTTGGAAACCACAGTGCACAATTTTTATTGCACTTAAATGGCCACATCTGGATTCTGTAGGATCCTGGGATTTGTGGTCCTGAGAAGTCTTTTGAATTCTCAGCCAGAGATCTGTAGAGTCTTGCCAAACTACAGATCCCAAAGTCCCATAGGCTATATCAGTTGTCGTTCCAGTGTATTAATCTGGTATATTATTATTATTATTATTATTATTATTATTATTATTATTATTATTATTATTATTATTATTTCTAGCCCGCCTATTTCCAAAGGGAATCAAGACAGGTTACAAGCATAAAAATAGAAGAGTGCAATAAGAAAACAATAATATAAAAGTTGCATAAAAAGCAAATATACAAGGGGAGGGCTATTCTGGGATAATGATGTGATGATGTATTTAAAAACAGCCAGAATCTCTGAAGGGTCCATTCGCACGACACAATTATAGCATCATGATTCCACTTTAATGGCCATGTGGCTCCATCCTAAGGAATCCTGGGATCTGCAGTTTAGAGATTGGTATTTAGAATTCTCTGCCAAACTACAAACTCCAGGCAGGATCCAAGGCAGTTAAAGTGGAATCAAACTGATAATAATGAGCAGTATGAACAAGATCTGTGTTTAACACAGATCAGAAGGACTGACAGGTACAGAATGTGGAAGCCATGGCCATGCTGGCTGAGAACATTTGGCAAGCTGAAATCCAACAAAGTAATTTTTCCAGGCTTTCGATAAAGTAACTTTTCCAAGTTCCCGCTTGGCACAGAATGTTCCAGGTAGTATGTCCAGGTGGGATCCAAAAAAGTAACTTCTCAAAGCTCCAGCTTAGGAGATGCAGGAACAGCTGTGTGGCATGCACAAGTCAAGGCTCCCAAGAGGAAAGGCTTGGGAGAAACAGCTGGGATATGTTTGTGTGCGAGTCACTGCCACCCCTCCCCATCTGCTGCCTGAAGCAGTTGCCTCACTCTGCCTTATGGGAGGACCGGCTTCTCCTCGCCCACTCCAAAAGCGAACCCTTTCCGGTATAATAAACCTCTTGTCCCAGCTGGAAAGAAACAGGAGGTTGTTGGGTGCCTTCAAGGCCCTTCCGAGGCTGCATCCACACTGCAGAAATAATCCAGGCTGGCGCTGCTTTAACTGCCATGGCTCAGTGCTATGGAATTATGAGACTTGTCATTCGTGAGCCATTGAGACTTGTAGTTTGGAATTATGAGACTTGTAGTTCATGAGCCATTGAGCCGTCTCAGTCGGGTACCACCACAAATGCCAATCCCCCCAAAATCCGTAGCATTGAGCCACGGCAGCGAAAGCGATGCCAACCTGGATTCTTTCTGCAGCCCAGTTTACGGCCATCCTAGGGCTTTCCTGGCAAGGTTTGTCCAGAGTTTTTTGTGGGGGGGGGCTTTCCTCTTAGGCTGAGAGAGTGTGACTAGAGAGTGTGACTTGCCCCCAGACCACCCAGCGAGCTTTGCAGTCCCTGATCGGAAAAGCCCAGCAAGCCGCGTCAGTGCGACATCTTCTTCCCTCCGACACGCGGGACCGTGCTTCAACTCGAGAGCACATCGTGTTTATTCCCCGGCGCAAGGGGTAACCAAATTATCAAAACGAATGGCCATCGGCCTTGTTTGGCCGCTGGCGCATGACCCTGGCGATGACATTTTATTTTCCTGGAGGGCTGCCGCCTCCGACCCTTCGCTTCGCCCCCTTCTCCAGGGCGCATCAATGCTCCGCTTGTCCGATTCCTCCGGCGTGCTCCGATCCCCATATGCGCGCCCTGTTTGTTTGCGCAGCCTCGGCCGGGAAGAGTCCCAGATCTGGACAAATAAAAGACTGGAAAGGATGATGTTTGTGGATGGCTGAGTCCAGACCTGGCGGTTGTGCTCCCTTGGCCACTCTTGGCAACCGGAAAGGCAGAAGGGCGGTGTCTGGAAAAAGAAACCAAACACCGCCTGGAGCATTGAGCGAATGGAGCATTGATGCGATCCCCCCCTTGCTGACCCCTTCCGGCCATTGGGGCTCCTTTGCAGTGGCATAAAAAGCCCCATCCACCTCCTTTCCTTGCCCATTTCTCCTTCTTTGCAAAGCGGCCACTGTGGGGTAAGTGTGGCCCTGGGCCAAACTATGCTTCTCTTGTTGCTTTTTCTCTCTCTGTTTCCTTCCAGGAAGTTGTCGCTTTTATCTGCTATGCGCGTGCCACCCTGGAAAATGCTCCGATCATCTTGATCATGCTCGGCTTTGCTCTCCAAAGGGTCAAAAATGTGCGGCCTTGCTGGGTTCAATGCACCCAACATGGAGGGAGAACCCGAACCTCAGGCAGAGGTTGCCGGAAGAAGGAGAGCATCCATGTTTTCATCCATCAAACTAAGCATCCCAAACCTCTGGCTTGCTCAGGAGTCAAGATCCCCAGAGGGATCTTTTTCTTAAACATGCGGAGGATTCTGTTGTAAATCGTGGGAAGGTTTCCCCTCTTGGATGATAATAAACCACCTTCAATCCCCAGCTCAGCAGAACTTGGAAGGTCTAGTCCACCAAAAGCCTCTTTCGTCAAGCCCTTGTCAGAATGAAAATTGGCCACAAATCTTTGTCTGTTGCAGTTTATGGATTGGAGCGATGGGCTGGAATTTGGGGTGATCGGGTTGCCACATGAAAGAAGGGACAAGGCTCCTGTGCCTTTAGCGGTGGTGCAGAAGAGAACATTTCAGGAGACGGAGGTTGCGTGACAAGCGACGCCTCCCGAATTTTCCTCGGCTACACCACTGTCAAAGGCGCAGGAGCGCTGTCCCTTGTTTCACTTGGCAACCTCATCAATCCATGTTCCCAAACCCCATTAAGCCCTAAAACTCAGCATCCAACCTTAAGCCAGTCTCTTTCTCTTGGTCATCTTGGCCGACCTCACAGGGGTGTTGTGAAGAGAAAGTTTTGAAAACCATGCAAGTTTTGAAAAAGCGTCGTCGCCAGAGCCATGGCCGCTATCGTAGACATTTGTGGCTCCAAGAAATGAAAAGCTGCATTGCTTGTAGTGTTGTTGTATTACATTTCTCTGTTTTTACTTGAATCTTGCCTTTCTTCCACAAAAATCTATCTGGTTTTTTCTTGACATATCCCCAGCCCTATACTTCGGGAAGCCTACCAACCAAAGGGTTCAGAAAATATCCATTCTCAATTGTAATATTTGTCCTATTATTCCCAAACGCTGTTTCTTAGAGGTTGACTGCCTCTGAATAGAGAGGATCTATTTAATATCATGGGAGGTCTCAAGCTGTTCTTTGTAGCTGTGGCAAATGATACCATCCATTTTTGAGGCCTCTCTATTTCACATTTCTCCAGGCTTAAGTTGCCCTGTTTCCGAGTCGTTTTGCAATTTTTTAAAACATAAAAAGTCATTATGAAATAAATGCAATTTTGCAATTTTTAATTTTTTTTTGCAAATTTGCAATTTTTAAAAAAAATAAAAAGTCATTATGCATATGCACGACTCCCACTGTACACATTTTTGGGGATCCCTTTTGTATCTCTTAGCAAGAGTGATCCTGTGTTTGGGTTTAACAGTAAATTTGATAGGTTCGTGGTAGAAGAGGAACAGAACGAATCCCCCCTCCAGTTCTTAGCAAAAATTTTCACCGCATCTTAGTACCAGCTCTATTCCATCGCCGCCTCTGAAGCTGCTGCCATGCTGAAAAAATTAATGCAGTTTGACACCACTTTAACTGCTTGGGATTTGTAGTTTGTTGCGGCTCCAGAGCTCTCCGCGAGAGGAGGCTAAATCGCTGGCAAAACTACAAATCCCAGAATTAGAATCATAGAATCATAGAGTTGGAAGAGACCACAAGGGCCATCCAGTCCAACCCCCTGCCATGCAGGAACTCCCAATCAAAGCATCCCCGACAGATTGCATAGCATTGAACCATGGCAACTAAAGTGGTGTCAAACCACATTAATTCTGCAGTGTGGATGCTTTAGGACAGGCTTTGGGGTTGAGACTGCCATGGTTGCCTTGACCGACGATCTGCGTCTGAGCATCGACAGGGGTAGCGTGACCCTGCTGGTGCTCCTAGACCTCTCAGCGGCTTTTGATACGATAGATCATGGCATCCTTTTGGGCCGCCTGAGAGGGCTTGGTATCGGGGGCACTGCTTTGCAGTGGCTCCGGTCCTTCCTCTCGGGTCGGTCCCAAAGGGTGCTGCTCGGGGACTGTAGCTCCAGTAAGAGGGAGCTCACTTGTGGGGTCCCTCAGGGAGCTATTTTGTCCCCGATGTTATTTAACATCTATATGAAGCCGCTGGGTGAGATAATACGGAGTTATGGTGCTGGGTGCTATCAGTATGCTGATGACACCCAAATCTATTTCTCCATATCTCGTTCGTCGGCCTTGAATTCCACTGGCACCTCTTCTCTCAATGAATGTCTTCAAGCGGTAATGGGCTGGATGAGGAAAAACAGATTGAAGCTGAATCCAGACAAGACGGAGGTGCTCACGGTACAGGCTCCGAAACCAAGAATTGGGTTGCAACCTCCAGTCCTGGATGGAGTCACGCTCTCCTCCAGTGACTGTGTTCGCAGTCTGGGGGTGCTCCTTGATCCGTCGCTTCTGATGACAAATCAGATTAATGCGACGGTCAGGAGCGCCTGTTATCAGCTTCGGCTGATACGCCAGCTGCGCCCTTTTCTGGAAGTAAGAGACCTTGAGACCGTTGTGCACGCATTGGTAACCTCACGCCTCGACTTCTGTAACGCGCTCTACATGGGGCTACCCTCGTGCTTGATTCGGAAACTGCAACTGGTTCAAAATATGGCAGCCAGATTAATATCGGGAACATCTAGGGGGGACCATATTACGCCAGTATTAAGGTCCCTCCACTGGCTGCCTATTAGTTTCCGAACCCAGTACAAGGTGTTGGTAATTACCTTTAAAGCCCTAAATGGCTTGGGTCCAGACTATCTGAAGGACCGCCTCCTCCCGTATAATCCTCCCCGCACCCTCCGGTCCTCTGGGAGGAATCTGTTGCAGCCTCAAAAAACGAGACTGGCGACGACCTCCCAGAGGGCATTTTCGGTAGTTGCCCCCAAACTGTGGAATGGCCTGCCGGAGGAGATCCGTCAATTGACATCTCTTGACGGCTTCAAGAAAGCCGTCAAGACGGATCTCTTTCGGCGGGCCTTTCCGGATTAATCCACTAGTATGTTCTGGAATTTTCTTCCCTCTGAGATGCTCCCTTTTTAATAAATTGGGTCCCTTCTGAGCCAACATGTGACATCCGCCGGCATTTCTTGTTCTTTAATATATGTATTGTTTGTTTTAATGGAGGAATTTTCTCCTTATATTGCTTACTTTTAACTTGTATTGGGTTTAATAACTTTTTAAGGGGGGGAGGGGGATAAAAATTGCTCTTAACTGTTGTTGAAATTTTATGATGTAAGCCGCCCCGATTGTGTTCAGAGGGGCGGGGTATTAAATAAAAATTATTATTATTATTATTATTATTATGGATGCGCCCTGGCTCTCTTCGGCGGTCATCTAGCTGGCAGCCATTCCATCAGATTATCTGAACTGTTACCATCCCAGCGGATTGAGATAAGAACTATAACTTCCAAAATGGGCGCTGAGACTTGCTTATTTTTCCTTCTCCCTCCCCACCTCCTTTTCCTTATGTTTTGTGCCTTCTTTGAATTGTAAGCCTGAGTTTAGGGATGGTCTCACTACTGAAGTTTATAGCAGAGGTTGGAAATAGCTTATTATTTGGTATTATTATTATTATTATTATTATTATTGTTGTTGTTGTTGTTGGAAATAGTTTATTAATGTTGTTGTTGTTGTTAGTGTTTATTTATATAGCGCTGTACGTTTTGCGCGGCGCTCTACAAAGTTATCAAAACATAGAACCAGCCAAAGGCGTACAGTCTAAAATCACAAATAGAAAAAGAGTAAATACAGTTGGGATTCGTTCCGGACCGCAAAAACAAAAACTCGCAGATATTCAAGCCCCATTGGTTTGAATAGCTGCGCGCTCCCATCATGGGGGTTTCTGGGGCTGAGAGTGTGTGACTCATCCAAAGTCACCAAGTAGGTTTCCATGGGCAAGCAGGGCATCGAACCCTGATCTCATGCTCAAACCACTGCGCCATGTTGCCGCTATCCGATAGGTCCCTACATCCCCCCAAAACCAGAGTCGCTGAACATATTTCAGCAAATCTTTTACTCAATGCTAAACAACATGCATATGTGAAATGAAACAACCAGGAATAAATAACCCCCCCCCCCAAAAAAAAATCTTCTAGGAATCATTTTAAGACTCTTAGAATCATAGAATCCTAGAGTTGGAAGAGACCCCAGGGGGTCATCCAGTCCAACCCCATTCTGCCATTAATTTATATTTAGCTATTTCAGGGATCTATATCCCTTGAAATGGGATTCAAGGTGGGATTCAAGGTGGGACACACTCCCTCGGAGAGCAGTGGAGTCTCCTTCCTTGGAGGTCTTTAAGCAGAGGCTGGATGGCCATCTGTCGGGGATGCTTTGATTGGGAGTTCCTGCATGGCAGAATGGGGTTGGACTGGATGGCCCTTGGGGTCTCTTCCAACTCTATGATTCTATGATTCTATGTAATCTTTAATTAACTAAACAGAATTAATTCCTTTCCCCAATAGTGTATGTCTTGCGTGTGTATGTGCCTTCAAGCCACTGGTTGACTTATGGTGACCCTATGAATTTTGTAGGGTTTTCTTAGGCAAGAAATCCTCCGAGGTGGTTTTGCAAATTCCTTCCTCCGAAATATTCCCTACAGCACCTGATTGGTATTGGTTGGCGGTCTCCCATCCAAGTATCACTCAGGGCTGTCCCTGCTTAGCTTCCAAGATCAAATGGAATCTGGTGCCTTTGGAGTATTTAAGTATGCATAAGTATTACTAGGCTACATTTCAGTTGTAACCTAATAAGGAATAATGCTACTTTTTCTTTTTTGAGGTGCAGCTGTAACATTTAATGCTTAAAGTTACTTTTAAAGTTAGGCTTTGTGTGTTCGTGGAGCCAACAAGTATATTACTTGTTGTATATTAAAAATATACATTAAATATATATTATAAAAATATATTATAATATATATTATAAAAATATACATTAAATATATATTATAAATATATATTATAAAATATATTATAAAAATATACATTAAATATATATTATAAATATATATTATAAAATATATTATAAAAATATACATTAAATATATATTAAAAAAAATAAAAAGTATATTACTGCAAGCCAGTAGCATTATTTTTTTTAAAATAACTGGAAGGAATTGGTTTTCCTTTACTTTGCAAACCCAAAGGCAAAGTGTTACTTTGGACAAATGTTAAACAAATTGTGTTTAGCCTTTTCAATAACAGGAAAAATAAAGAATGTAGCTGCAAAAGTAATTTAAAAGCTTAGGTTTGCAAGCTGGTTTTGGGCTCAAGGATGAGGGAATAGAAATGTAAAGAGATTAAATGCATATATAGGATTTTATCACGCGGGGAAAATCCCGTACAGAAACGGGATTTAAATAGGAAAAGAACCCCGCAAAAGCAGGTAGATTTTCACGCGACGTCGATGTTAAACTGCGCTTAACCCAAGCGGAAAGTAGACAAAAGCTGCTTCTTTTTATTTTCGGAAAATCCCAAAAGTAAAAAGAAGCGGTTTTTGACTACTTTGCGTTTGGGTTAAGCACAGTTTAACATTGATTTGTGGGAAAATCTACCCACTTTTGCGGGTTTTCCCCACCTTTTAAATCCCGTTTCTGTACGGGATTTTCCCCGCGTGATAAAGTCCATCTCTGTATCTGCTACATCTATATTTCTTAAAGTTGCCAGAATGAAAAATTATTTAGAGAGGTCTCTTGTGCCTTTAGTGCTGCAATGGTTTGAGCGTTGGACTAGGACACTGGGAGACCAGGGTTCGAGTCCCAGCTTGGCCATGAAACCCATTGGGTGACCTTGGGCAAAGTCACACTCTCTCAGCTTCAGAGGATGGCAATGCAAATCTCCTCTGAACAAATCTTGCCAAGAAAACCCCAGAATAGGTTTGCCTTGGGGTTGCCATGCGTCGGAAACGACTTGAAGGCATGCATCAACAACAGAAGAGGGCATTTCAGGAGGTGTTGATTCTTACCAATAACACAAATTCGGTTCTCTCCAGTTTTCGGTCTAGCACACACCTCCATATTTCTACATTTTTTGGCAAAACAGTAGAGCAATAAACATATAAGGCGATTAAAGAAACACTTCTGCACACGTGTGCCTTCTAGTTGTTTCCGACATATGGCGAGCCTACGGCCATGGGGTTTTCTTGGCCAGATTTGTTCAGAGGAGGCTCGCCATTACCTTCCCCTGAGGCTGAGAGAGTGTGGCTTGCCCAAGGTCACCTGGGGAGGGGTTCATGGCCGAGCTGAGAACCGAACCCTAGTTGTGCTCTATGCCCATCTTCCTTTTTTGCTCTGGTAAAGTCATTTCCAGACTGTCGCTCCTCTAGCCAGTCTGGCGGGTGGGAATTGTAGTCCACAAATGAGTTTTCGGTTCTTTTCTCCTCACCCACCCGCTGGGCCAGGCTGGCTGGAGGGGGATTCTGGGACTTGAAGTCCAAAAAATGTATAATATAATTTTGTCAAGTTCTGTCTTTCTTCCTCTGTTGGTTTCACCTCAACCTTCATGATCCATCTCTCTTCTGTTCGCAGCGTCCGTCCAGGAATCTCCCAATATTCCTCCATCTCCCATAGACACATCTCCATCTGACATTCTGACCGAGTGAAGAAAACCAAGCCTTTTCCTCCCCTGAAGACCCACAACAGCCGCAGCGACAACGACACCATGGCAAGCGGAGAACTGACCGAGCTGGAGATGGCCATCGAGAAAATTGTCTACATCTTCTTTACCTACGCCGCCCGCGAAGGCAAGAAGGGGACCCTGACCGCCGGCGAGTTCAAGGAGCTGGTCCATTCCCAGCTCCCCAACCTCATGAAGGTGAGCAAAGAAGACCGAACACACTCCCTTCCTTGGAGGTCTTTAAGCAGAGGCTGGATGGCCATCTGTCGGGGGTGCTTTGAGTGGGAGTTCCTGCATGGCAGAAGGGGGGGTTGGACTGGATGGCCCTTGGGGGTCTCTTCCAACTCTAGGATTCTATGATTCTATGAATCATTGGATTTACCTCCATCCTGACTCACCAAGATGCTGAGAGGAGGCACTGAAAATCCTTCACACCTAGATGTCTTCCATTTTGCCGTCGTTCACCTTTACCTGGGTCCCTTTGTCTGTCTTGAGATGCGTCAACTGTATTTCCAAATGCTCGACTGAAGTGCTAGAAATAGCAGTGCTGGAAATTTGGGGACTGAAGGAAGATGTCTCTGGGAGGCAGGATTCTTATTTGGGATGCAACGACTTCATTTTGCCGCCTGCCTCCTAGTTTCAAAATTCACGATACAGCTACCACAGTGGCATCACTAAGGCTGGCATCATCCCAGTAAGGTAACTTATACTGATGCCTCCAGGATCAGAGTCACCAGGCCAAGGGTCCCGCAGGAGTAGACCAGGCCACTGTAGACGAGAAAGGCTCCAGTCTACTGGATGCCACTGACTGGTAGACCAGGGCATCCGAAGGGACTGTGTGTCCTGACAGAATGGGGTTGGACTGGATGGCCCTTGGGGTCTCTTCCAAGTCTATAATTCTGTGTCCTGGTGTCCTGGCCTTGTTTGTAAGTCCTGAAAGGGTCCAGGCACCATTCAGCAAAGGAAGAGGCTTCCAGGAGTTCACCTTGCCACCTTGGGGCAGATTAAGAGTTCAAGTTCCTCTCATTCCCATGCTCTGTGAAGCTTGAGGAGGGAGCAGGCTTGTTTTCTGCTGCTCCAGGTGGAACAATGGGTGCAAGCTTCAGGAAAAGAGATTCCAGCTCAACATTAGAAGGAACTCCCTGACGGTAAGGGCGGTTCGACAGTGGAACACACTCCCTCAATGGAGATTTTGGTGGAGTCTCCTTCCTTGGAGGTCTTTAAGCAGAGGCTGGATGGCCATCTGTCGGGGATGCTTTGATGGGGAGTTCCTGCATGGCAGAATGGGGTTGGATTGGATGACCCTTGAGGTCTCTTCCAACTCTAGGATTCTGTGATTCTATGATTCTGTGATTCTATGACAGAGTCCTTCCCAGGACTTTCAGTCTTGGGGAATCCTGGTCTACCAACAAAGAGGCATGGTGGTACCCTCCGCACCAGAAAGCAGGCATCTCCTTTGAGGTGCCACCTGGTGCAGTTGGCACTCCCCGCACCCCCTAAAAATGGCCCTGGGCTACCATTCTCCATGCTTGCATAGGGCACAGATAGCTAGCTTAGGGCACAGATCCTTCATCTTGCTGCCACATGGCAACATCTGTCAGCATCTGTTGCCCGAGGCAGCTGCTTCATTTTTCCTCGAAGTAGAGCCAGGCCCAGGTGCGTCCGTCCTGACTCTCCTTCCAGGGCTGACAAAAGCAGAGGGCAGTGAGCTCTGGGAAACGGTATTGTGGAAACAATTCCGACCTCCCATCTCCTAATGCTGCGGTTTTTATTCCAAATTTCTAATTGCATTAGAATTGTTTTGTGCGGTGGATGGGCGAGGGAACGGAGCCATTAGTTACCCATCTTAAGTCGGTATGTAGAGAGATCTTGTAGCACCTTTGAGACTCGTTCATGAAATGAGATTAATGAAATGATTTCCACATTAATGAATGAGAAAGAAAAGCACATTGATGCTCTGCACTGAGAAAATGTTCTGCATTTAGAAAGCTAGCCTCTCAGGAAAAGAAAAGCACATTCGTGCTCTGCAATGAGAAAATGTTCTGCATTTAGAAAGCTAGCCTCTCAGGAAAAGAAAAGCACATTCGTGCTCTGCAATGAGAAAATGTTCTGCATTTAGAAAACTAGCCTCTCAGGAAAAGAAAAGCACATTCATTCTCTGCAATGAGAAAATGTTCTGCATTTAGAAAGCTAGCCTCTCAGGAAAAGAAAAGCACATTCGTGCTCTGCAATGAGAAAATGTTCTGCATTTAGAAAACTAGTCTCTCAGGAAAAGAAAAGCACATTGATGCTCTATATTTAGAGAATGCTCTGCATTCAGAAACCTAGCCTCTCAGGCAAAGAATGAGAGGGAAATTTATTCCAGCTGTCCCTTTTGCTATGAGGGTCCTTCCTTCCTTCCTTCCTTCCTTCCTTCCTTCCTCAGTTCTTTCTCTCTCCTCCCTCTCTTTTTCTCTTTTTCTTCCCCCTCTCTTTTTTCTTTGCCTATTCCATCCATTCCTGTCTCCTTCATAAATTCCAGCCGCCTTTGCCACGGCATGCGGTGGAAACCTCTGGACGGTTTCTTTCCCCAGCCTTTTCTGTTCCTTGCAAAAAAGACAGAGCAGACTGACTGATGTCATCCTAGCCCAAAGTTACACAATGATGATGATGATGATGATGATGATCGCACACATCTTGCAACAGCAAATTCCAGCAGTTCATTGGGCATCGTCTCTGGACATAGATCCCTATGGATGCCCTGCTGTGCCCAGACTGCCAAACAATTTTGTCGGGTGATGCTCAGCTGTAGGATTAGGACTACAAATGAGCGACTCTCTCCACATTATTCATTTTACAAATTCCAAAATGGGCCAGAATATCCGAAGGACCATATCTCTCCATACCAGCCTATTCCATGAGCATTTTAAGAACTGATTGCAATGACCTTTTAGTGATTTCATAGAATCATAGAATCAAAGAGTGGGAAGAGACCCCCAAGGGCCATCCAGTCCAACCCCATTCTGCCATGCAGGAACTCAAAATCAAAGCACCCCCGACTGATGGCCATCTAGCCTCTGTTTAAAGACCTTGATTTGCTTGATTTACTTCTCAGGCCAATTTGTTTGTCCTTTTGAGCAATCCGTGTTGTCGGTAGAGTTCTTCTCCTGCACTACAGTTAGAGAGATATACTATTCCTTTCCAAGGAGGTTCCTTATAGCATAGAATCCTAGAGTTGGAAGAGACCCCCAAGTGCCATCCAGTCCAACCCCATTCTGCCATGCAGGAACTCACAATCCTAGAATCCTAGAGTTGGAAGAGACCCCAAGGGCCATCCAGTCCAACCCCATTCTGCCATGCAGGAACTCCCAATCAAAGCACCCCTGATAGCATTCTCTTTCTGTCCTCTCTTTCCTTTCTCTAAAGGATGTTGGGGATCTGGATGAGAAGATGCGGAGCCTGGATGTCAACCAAGACCAGGAGCTGAAGTTTGGGGAGTACTGGAGGCTTATCGGGGAGCTGGCCAAAGAAATCAAGAAGGAGAAAGTGGGGAAAAAGAAATGAAGGGTCTGGATGGGAGAAGGATGGAGAAGGGTATGAAACCAGAAGGGAAGGAACCGAAAATCTTGAACCTGAATGTCTGAGGGATACGAAAGTTACTGGAAAATATAAATCAATCTGTCTGGAGGTTGCAGTTTTGAAATAAATGAATAAAAAATACTTTGCTCTGAGATAGTGTGGTTGCATTGTTTGACTGATATATCAGTTTTCGTCTCATAGGCTGAGTGATCTGCACCAAAATAAGGGCTAGATTCTATGTGATAATCTTCGGCTTTAGTAGAATTACAATAGTTACTAGATGATGCGATAAGAACAGCTCAAAAAAATAAATGAAAAGATAGGTAATGGTAACAGATGCATATTATTGTTGTTGTTATTATTATTATTATTATTATTATTATTATTATTCAAAGGTATAGCCATGTTAGTCTGTAGAATCAGTATTTAGAGAGATCTTGCGGCACCTTTGAGACTCTCTGAAAGGAAGAAGTTGGCAGCAGGAGCTTTCCTAGACTTAAGTCTACTTCCTCAGGTGCATTTAGGCTCAGAGGTGCTCCAAAATCTCTGTCTTTGAATTCTATTATTATTATTATTATTATTATTATTATTATTATCATCTGAAAGGGAAAAAAATTGGTAGCAGAAGCTCTTCCAGACTAAAGTCTATTTCCTCAGATGCATTTAGGCTCAGAGCTGCTCCAAAATCTCTGTCTTTGAACTCTATTCTTATTCTTATCATTCTGATTCTTAACGGAAAGGAAGAAGTTGGCAGCATGAGCTTTCCTAGACTAAAATCTACTTCCTCAGATGCATATTACTATTATTGAAAGATATAGCCATGTTAGTCTGTAGATTAGAATCAGTCTGTAGAGAGATCTTGTAGCTCCTTTGAGACTCACAGAGAGAAAGAAGTTGGCAGCAGGAGCTTTCCTAGATGTAAGTCTACTTCCTCAGATGCATATTATTATTATTATTATTATTATTACTCAAAGGTATAGCCATGTTAGTCTGTAGAATCAGTCTGTAGAGAGATCTTGTAGCTCCTTTGAGACTCACAGAGAGAAAGAAGTTGGCAGCAGGAGCTTTCCTAGATGTAAGTCTACTTCCTCAGATGCATATGACCATATGCACGATCGCTCTACATCTCTGATTCTGCAGACGAACACGGCTATAGCTTTGAATTCTACCACTATGGGATGCAAGGAGAAAGTCAATCCAACAGGCCAATTCCCCCCTGTTCCTAGTGTTTTGGGGCACTAGAGATCACTGTCGATGGTGTAACACACACCTCAGGCGCCTTGACTCACTGACTCACAGGCAGGAATAGCTCTGCAGTCCCGTCATTAGGCAGCAAATTTGGGATCTAATGAAAGGGCAGCAAATAGTCTTCCTTGTTTCATTTATTATTGTTGCGCTTTTTATAGTCCAGAAAGGGTGGAGGAGCTGGTGAGATTTTTTGGCCTCCAGTTCTAAACTCACAATGGTTGTCCTGGGACATTATGGAAAGGGGGTACTTATTTGGGCACTTTTGGGAGAGGGTACTTATTTGCTGCTCTGCCTCAGGCAGCAAAATGTCTTGGACCAGCCCTGCACAAAGGTACTTCCACAATATATGGCATGGCAGGGGTTTACTGGTTGACTGACCGAACCCAAAGGCTGCTCAGCAATGGCTCCTCTTCTTCTTCATCCTGGAGAGAAGTGACCAGTGGGGTTCTGTCCTGGGCCCAGTTGGCTATTCAACCTCTTTATCAATGATTTGGATGAAGGAATAGGGGCCATGCTTCTCAAATTTGCAGATGACCCCAAATTCGGAGGAATAGCTAATACCCCAGAAGACAGGATGAAAATTCAAAATGACCTTAATAGATTAGAAAGCTGGACCAAGGCTAACAAAATGGATTTCAACACAGAAAAATGTAAGGTACTGCACATAGGGCAAAAAAAATGAAATGCATAGATATAAGATGGGGGACATTTGGCTTAAGGAGACTTATATGTGTGAAAGGGATCTAGGAGTCCTAGCAGACCCCAACTTGAACATGAGTCAAGAGTGTGATGCTGCGGCTAAAAAGGCCAATGCGATTTTAGGCTGCATCAATAGAAGTATAGTATCTAGATCAAGGGAAGTAATAGTACCACTGTATTCTGCTTTGATCAGGCCCCACCTGGAATATTCCTGTGTCCAGTTCTGGGCACCACAATTCAAAAAGGAGGTTGGAAAACTGGACCATATCCAGAGGAGGGCAACTAAAATGGTGAAGGGTCTGGAAACCATGAAGCCCTATGAGGAGAGACTTAGGGAGTTGGCTATGTTTAGCTGGAGAAGAGACGGTTAAGAGGTGATATGATCGCCCTTTTTAATTATTGGAAGGGATGTCATATTGAGGAGGGAACAAGCTTGTTTTCTACTGCTCCAGAGAATAGGAGACAATGGCGCAATGGATGGAAGCGGATCTGATTATTCAGAGATTTGATTAATATGTTCTTTCTAGGTCCTCTGGTGCAACTCTTCCAAAAGAGTCATGCTGGAAGACCTAGAGATTCCTAGAGAAAACACTTCTCTAGGCATTCGTAGGTCCTCCAGTATGATTCTATGGTCGGCGTCTGCCAGATGTTGACCAGAGAGTTGCACTGGAGGACCTAGAGATTCCTAGAGAGATATTCTTTCACGTAAAAAAAAAATGTGATTTTTTTTTTTTAATTTGCAGTTTTCCTACTTTCCTGTCAGTTCTGGAGGGGCCAGTGTACTGGGATGCTTTGATTGGGAGTTCCTGCATGGCAGTATGGGGTTGGACTGGATGGCCCTTGTGGTCTCTTCCAACTCTATGATTCTATGATTCTATGATTCTACTGTTAGTCTTGACACTGACTCTTCATCCTTTAAACACATGCACATGCACATGCGCACGCACATTTCTCTATGTCCTTTCTTTAAAAGAAAATGGGTGGAATAAAACAGATTTCCAAGTGGCAGCCGAGAACACGTGTACGATTCCTGAATAAAACCGGCATTCCTTGGAAAGCCTGTGTTTCGGTAGCGGCAGGGAACATACCTCTACTTGCTGAATGACAGCCGCATTCAATTGCTAGTATTTGCACGCATATATGTCTGAGTGGCAGCAGCCGTGAACATTTCCTTCCACATTTGAGGAATGGAAGTTGCATTCAATTGCTACTATTCTCATGCAGGTATCTGAGGGACAGGCAATAACAATATCTACGTATGCTATGCAAAAGTTGCCTTTAGTTGCTGATATTTGCAATTATGGGTTTGATAGGCAGCTAACAACTTATCCTTGCTTCCTGAATGGAAGCTGTGTTTAATTGCAAGCTGTTGCATGCATGTGTTTGTGCAGAATTAAAATTGCATTTGCTACCTAGTTATCTGCATAAATGTCTTTCAGTGGCTGTCCATCATATTCGCCACCATTGCAACTCCCATTCATAGAATCATAGAATCATAGAATCATAGAATCATAGAATCATAGAATCATAGAGTTGGAAGAGACCCCAAGGGCCATCCAGTCCAACCCCATTCTGCCATGCAGGAACTCCCAATCAAAGCATCCCTGACAGATGGCCATCCAGCCTCTGCTTAAAGACCTCCAAGGAAGGAGACTCCACTACTCTCCGAGGAAGGAGTGTGTTCCACTGTCGCCCTTGAGAACATCCTGATATCTTAAATAGATAACCTAGGAAGGAAGCCCTTCTACCTTCAGCAATAGAATTTTTTGCTAATTATTTTTTTTTTTAAAGAGCTTCTGTTGATTTTCATGATTTTCGTCCCACTGCATGAAAGTCTTTGTGCCTGAAAACTGTTCGTAGTTCGAGACTTATTCGGCACAAACGTTGCACCTGATATTTTGTTGTAGAAATCAGCCTTTGCTGCACAGAAAGGCAGCCATCTTGCTCATCCCTGATTAATAATAATAATAATAATAATAATAATAATTTTAATATATATTTCCCGCCTCTCCCTACGGATCGAGGCGGGATTACGCAATCAAGTGAATACAATACGCAAAATACAAACAATAAAATAGTGAAATCACACAACAGTAATAAATGATAAGCGCATAGAATAGAATTTAATAAAATAATATAAATAAAATAATGATTCGGCTGTGGCTATTGTTCTTTGTTCTTTGTTTGTTGTGTTATTATTTTAAATGCATTTTAAATCGTCATTGTTTAATTGCATTTTAAGGGGGGGTGGGATTGTGGGGATATGGATGTATATTTTAAAGTTGTAAGCCGCCCCAGTTGCGTTACGCAGAGGGGTGGGAATAATAATAATAATAATAATAATAATAATAATTATTATTATTATTATATTTCTGAGATACTCCCTGGGCACAAAAGGCAGTTTTCTGCATAGACCAACCATGTGCACATTTTTCGCCGAAGAAATACTCAGCTGCAGCATTTTCGGTGCAGGAAACATTTTTTGTTTGCACAGCAATCCAGTTTCCTGTGCCGAAAGTGGTTTTTTTTCTATGGGAAACAACCACGTGCAGATTTTGCGTAGAATAAATCTTTAGTTGCAAAAGTTCTCGTCGGTCCAGAATTCTTCTCATCATGTTCCTCAGCAGCGGAGAGGCACATACACAGACATATTACCATTTTCGGAATATTTTCAAATATTCTTTCCATCGCTGGTGGAGCAGCTACTAACCGAAGGACCAGATCAACAAGTAAGGATGAACCGGGATGGCTTTAGGTCAGGGCATGCTTGCCAAGAACCCAGGCATGACAGCTGTCAAGTGCTTTGGAGCCGGAAATGAAGCATCCTAATATCTGAGGCGCATATTGTATAAAGAGACTGAGCCCTGGAATTTAGCCCAGGGGAGTGTTCACATTGTCATAGTGGCTGTGACAACAAAGGTTTAACTCCTGAAAAACCTCCTAGACTCTGATCCCAAGAGAGGTAGAGAGAGGTAGAGTTTCCCCAAAGAGACTTTCCCCCAAATTTCAAGGAGATGCTGACATTGCTGGTGGGGACCCCTAACGTTCCCCCATCTTCATAGAATCATAGAATCCTAGAACTGGAAGAGACCCCCAAGGGCCATCCAGTCCAACCCCCTTCTGCCATGCAGGAACTCAAAATCAAAGCAGATGGCCATCCATCCTATCTTTTAGGATAGCAGACTAGGACATCCACCAGCGAGGCGTAGTGCTCCCTCTGAGGTCAGAATGAGGTGCTCAGTGATGATCCGGAATAGGACTCGGAACAACGGATGCAAGCTACAGGAAAATAGATTCCAGCTCAACATTAGCAGGAACTTCCTGACAGTAAAAGCTGTTCGATAGTGGAAGACACTCCCTCGGAGTGTGGTGGAGTCTCCTTCTTTGGAGGTCTTTAAACAGAGGCTGGATGGCCATCTGTCGGGGGTGCTTTGATTTTGAGTTCCTGCATGGCAGAAGGGGGTTGGACTGGATGGCCCTTGGGGTCTCTTCCAACTCCATGATTCTATGATCCTATGATCATGCAGGCAAACAGTCGCTTGGTGTCGGAATAGAGGGCTCTAGATTTTCTGAGAAACTCTGGACTAACTAGTGACTTATTTTTTACTCCACATTAAGAGAATTATACCCTGGGTTTGGCACTGAATGGGCCAGTCACTTCCAGTCTGTTCATCCCAGACTCAGGAATTGGCCTCTGAGTCATCCGGACTCCCCACCAAGCAGATCTCGTAAGGTCATTTTATTTCCCCCATGCAGACAGGCCCAAAAATAAGAACAGAGCTGCTACCCCCTTTCTTATTCACATGCATCTTTTCTTCTTTTATCCACAAGAAAGCTTCCTATCTGGCTACTAGCTTGCACGTGCAGAAGAGGTTTTGTACCCTTTAGCCACAGAAAAGCTTTGCAAGATGGGGGCCAGGGCTCCTATGTGCTCCTATGTGCATGAGCACTTTGGGGGTGTGCAGACAGGTGGCTCTTGGCCGCCCCAGGAAGGGATGGATCGGGGCTGCGGCTCCCCCACACTGTGGCCCCAATCCTCCCTTTTGCCACCCCAAAAAGAGCAGCATGTCAGAACCCTGCGCTGGGAGGGCGTCCTGATGCCATGCGCCATGCGTAACGGCGCACAGCATCAGGACGGCGTTGGTGTGGGGTTGGGGCGGACGGCAGGCAGCTGCCCTGCCCCAACTGTACCTCCAGGCCGGCCCTTTGGAGAGGCCCTTACACACATGAAGACTACTCCATATGTGCCTAGAGAGCTGTGTAGCTCACAAACATCTCCCCATCCTTCACACACGAGGTGTAGTGCCCCTTTCACCTTGTAGAATCACCACACTTTAATACCATTTTGACTGCCATGGCTGCATCCCACACAATCCCAGGATGTGCAGTTTGGGGAGGCAATCGGGCTCTGCGGTTGAGAATCTGGAATACTTCACGGAACTACGAATCCCAGGATGCCGTTGGATGGCTCTATGGTAATTAAAGTGGGTTCACAATGCTATAATTGTGCAACGTGGAACAGATCTAAATCTTTGTATTCTTTATCCTCCCATCCATGAACAAAGAGTTCCTATCGTCTTCTCCTGGCTGCAAGATGATGGTGTCTGCTACAATATCCTCCCATTATTCACACTTGGGAAAGCTTTGGGGAGGATCATTTTGCACAGAAAAAGACGTGGGTTTTCTGCACAAAAAGCATGGGCTTTGCACAGGAAATTGTCCTTTCTGTGCAAAACATACTGAGTGAGATCCTGCATGGGAGACAGAGGAGGGGGTCATTCCGACATCGCTTTTTTAAGTGTGACAATGTGAATAATCTCACTCATGTTGTTCACACTGTCGAACGGCATCAATGTGCATCTCTGCAAGTTTGCTTGCTCACACGCGCCAGCACTCCGATAAAGATGGAGTCGATTATGCGAATGCATTCAGAAACACGTTCCAGGCATGCTGAGTTTTATCCCGAGTGTATTCGGGTCTGTTTGCATTGGTTATTCACACTGCTAACAATGCAAATCTTTTTTTAAAATTCAGGAAAAAAATGATATTGATTATCTCAGATTAAATGGGGGGTTTAGCACCCTCCCCCCCCCAAAAAAAAACCTTAATCAGGTGCAATTTGGGATGCATGTGAACAATGGGGATTCAACCCAGACTCATCCTGGATTATTTTCACCATCTGAATAACCCCAGAGCGATGTTAGCCTAGCTACAACCCTTCTCCTGATTTGGCTCTCCAAATTCCACCTTCAAAACCAGGCAGCCACACCACCTTGAAGGATTTCTGCAAAGCTGGTGAGTGGGATGGGGGCCTGAAGAATAATGTCTCCAGCCCCCTCCTTCCAATGATCGGCAATACTTCCAGGAGTGGCAAGGATCCCTGCCCCTTTGCCAGCACCACAGACCTCCTTTGGTTGGCACAGCTGCCTGGCTTTCAAGGTGGGTCGGGGATGCATTTGCAGTTGTGGCAAGGGTGCCAAGGTTGTAAATAACAAATAGCAAAATTTACAATGTTGTGGGTGCAATTTACAACACCGTAAATACTGAACAGGATGCCAGCCGCTGTCTCCCCAGCTGGAAACGTGGGTGTGGATGTGTGTTCAAGAAGCATTGAACAGGAGCACTACACACACACACTGCAACCTTTCATTGCAACAGGCCCCTGTATACTTGGGAAAGGCAAAGAGAGCTGCAGGGTGGGGAGGGTGGGGAGTGTCCTTGTCTTTTCATTAGAGCTCAGGAAAGTTATTTTTGATGGACTACAACTCCTAATCTTCCACACCCAGTAGCTGTACTGGCTGAGAGAACCTGGAAATTTAGCTCCCCGCAGCATCACTGCATTACCATGTTTTGGGGGAGCATCACTACCTTTTGGGGGAACAGGGAGAAAAATGTACAGATGGTCCCCTGAGCATAGCCAGCACCATCTCATTTTGCAGGGATCGGGGGAAAGATGGGTGGAGGCACGAAGCCCCCACAGGATGAAAGCCTTCCAATAGTAGCGATGCCTTTGCCCCCAGAAGTAACTTTCCCAAGCCCTGCTCTTCATGCCTCGGAGTATGGCAGAGTCTCCTTCTTTGGAAGTCTTGAAACAGAGGCTGGATGGCCATCTGTCAGGGATGCCTTGAGTTCCTGCATGGCAGAATGGGGTTGGACTGGATGGCCCTTGGGGGTCTCTGCCAACTCTATGATTCTATGGTTCTATAATTCTATGCCTAGCGTATAAGCCCCTCAGAAACATTTCACTGAGATTGCGGTCGGAAGCTCTCCCCAACCACCCATACCAGAGCGTTGTTCATTTCTCCATGTCCAGAAAAGCTCACTCCACTAGTTGTAGGGCAGCTATGAAAGAGGGGCAAAAATATTAGGACATTGCCTCCCAACCGGTGGCATCCCCACCCCTGGTGTCATTCGGTGCTAGCAGAGGCAGCCAAAATGGCATGCTGGGCTCTCTCCTTTGCTGTGGTGATGGAGATCTTCTCATGAGGAGGCCTCCACCAGCATTGCAAGGCCATAAGGGAGCAGCAGCAGAAGGACCCGACTGGATGTCACCCCTCTTCTGAGCCGTCACCCAGCGTGATCTGGACCCCCCGCATCCCCCTAGCGGCATCATTACCTGCAATAAGCATCCGGTCTCCTCCAAATGAATTCCCCCACAATCCCCAAAATTCTAGCCTTGCAGACAGCGACAGATTGAAAATGTGAAGTCGTAGGCTTTCATGGCCGGCATCCATAGTTTTTTGTGGGTTTTTCGGGCTGTGTGGCCATAGAATCATAGAATCATAGAATCATAGAATCATAGAGTTGGAAGAGACCACAAGGGCCATCCAGTCCAACCCCCTGCCATGCAGGAACTCCCAATCAAAGCATCCCCGACAGATGACCATCCAGCCGCTGCCATGTTCTAGAAGAGTTTCTTTCTGACGTTTGAAAATGGTCTCCCACCTGGAACTCTTGCATTTGCCGCGTTTGCGTTCCCTTGGTCAATTTACTTGCATCTTTTTTGGGGGGGGGGAGGATGCCTAAACTCTTTTTACGTTACTACTGTGCCAGATATTTGAGAAGTGAATGAATATTTTGGCTTTTTTGGGGGGTAGATTTCTTATGTGGGAGAGCAACAGCCTCATTTCACCCCTTGTCCAAGATCTACACTCCTGTTCATCGGGATACGAGAGGAGGAATTTCAATGAGGAAGACTTGGGAGTACACGAACTTCGCAAGACGAAGAGAGTCACCTGCAAACTGGAGTCCTGTCATTCCTTATTTCTCTGCTGTGACTAAAAGACTGGGAAAGAGGCGGTTCCGGACGATTCCACGCTGGCCAAGGGCCAAGCGATGCAAGGAGACGCCTTGCGCCACACTCGCAACCTCCTGGTATCTTTGTGAGGTGTCTCCCACACACGCCTTCTCGGCATATAAAACAGTGGCCGGGGAGGAGGCCCTCAACAGCAGACTAAATTCCTCAGAGCAGGTAAGTCAACCGTCCTCCATCAGGACTCTTTGGGTTGGCCCCTGTCTCCAAAGAGAAGGGTGTGTGTTTGTGTGTGTGTTGTCTGTGGTGGTCTCAGCGGAGAAAATCCACTCCTCTATTTACCTCCCGACCCATTCTCTCAACCACACCTCTTTCTTCCTTCGCTTTGCCTCATCCTTTTCGGACAAGTTCGGGCAGCTTCCAAACATTTGCTTTCCTGAACATTTGGTTTCAGCTTGGGAAAGATTGAATTGAGGTGGCGGATGAGTGTGGGTGAAGGAAAGGAGGTACACGCAGCTCGAGAATCTCTAAAGTCTCCTTTTTCTCTCTTTTGCCTCCACTAGATAAATCTCAGCGTCGGATTCAGAGGCTATTGGTGGGAAACTACCTGTTGGATCTTGAGGAACTGACTACCGTACTTCGGAGTTTTTTGCCCGTGCGCCAAATCAACTCACTCCAGGAAGGATGGGCTGCAGATGCTGCAAGAGGAGAAAGGTCAATTGAAAATGTCATTAGATCTCCTGCTTTTCTGGGAAGGGGAAATGCTTCTGGATCAGAAGGATAGTGTACGGGTGTTTGAAGGAGAGAGATGGAGAGGATTCGATTTGGGGGGTCATCTTCTTAAATTAATTCAATGGTGGTGAAGGTCTTCTGGGCGAAGGTCTTCTGAGAGGTCCAGATCATTTCAGATCATTGAGAGGTAGACGGTGTTGGCCTAAAGAGCTGGATGATGTTGACCAAAGATGAAGAGTTTGATCATTCTGTGATAGACGGAATTTGGATGGTTGATCAGAGATGGATGGTTGACCATCTCCATCCCTTCAAAACCCATGTCCATCACTTTCATTAAGGCATTCACAACCGGCTTTATTAACAAATGGCATCAAGCCCTTATATATCCTTTTGGAATATTGGTATCCTCATCCCTTGAAATTGTAGGACTGAGAAACAGCTTCTCTTATGCAACCGGTTGCCTGTCATGAAATGCCAGGATCCGTCTATCCAACCAAACCTGTTCTTTCCAGTTCCATCGCAATCCGGCGTTGGGGCCTAGCAAGACTTGGCTAACACTTTGGCAAAGTTCTCCTCTCTTTCGGAGGGAACTTGCCTCCTGAGACAGATTGAAATGTTCCAACTAGTAAGCTCCCAATGGGAGAGGTTTGTGCCAGGGGCGGGGTGGGATAGATTTGGGCAATATTGTCAGAAGAAGCTGAGAGAATTGTGCCAATTGAGTCAGAGTTTGCCATCGCCAGATGCAACGACTGCGGATGACGGGGCCGATGAAAAGGAGAGGAGAGAAGCCAAACAAGGTGGTTCTTAAGCTCGCTTTCCCAAACTGGTGCCCAGTGAATGTGTTGGACTTGGATGATTCGTTCCCATCATCCCTGGGCTCCAGAGTACGGAAATCTGGTGTAAGATGTTTGCGAACATTTAGTCCAGGGATAGGCACCTGCAGCAAGTCTACGGTCAATTTTCTGCCCTCTGCACCCTCCAAGGGCATGTTTGATGGTAAAGAGTACAGGAGGGACTACGGCTTGCTTGAAAGTGGACTGCCTTCCAAAAAAAGGGCGGTCTGAGGAATCTAGGGGGTCAGAAGAACAGATTTGGGGGCCACATGCAGCCTCAGGGATGCCCATTTGTTGGGTCTGCTGTGCAGAGGGATCCGAGAGACTCTTGTGTGACTACAGATCACATCCGATCCCAATAAATGTGAGCACTGATAGCACACCGGCTCCCAAAATAATGCAAATGTTTCCCATTATGGATGCTGCCAAGTGGCCCTAAGTGGATTTTAAACAGATCAGGATTAACTTCCTGGCTTCCTGAGGAATTAGGTTCATCCGGGGAAACGCCCCGCTGGTTCTTGCTTCTTTTGGCTTTTGAACAGGTTCTTCCCGATCATTCTTTTTTTCTCCTTAGCCTTTATTTAGGGGGGAAAAACACATCAACACTGAACCCCAGAATAGCAGCAAAACTAACTTTTCGTTGCAATATAGAATTCAAAATTGAACATTTGTGATGAGAGTTTGGATTGGGGGGGGGGGGGGGGGTTAAATGGAAAAAAATTAATCCGAGATCCAAATGCAGTATTTGAGAACTGGAACTATCTTCCCTCTTACTTTCAGTGAAGCCCTTAGTTATGTCAAAAACTGGCCACAGATGAGTTGCAGTGTTTCCCCAGAGCAGATTTTTAGGATGGAGGTTGCAGAAAGGAAAAGCTAATAGAATCATAGAATCCTAGAGTTGAAAGAGACCCCAAGGGCCATCCAGTCCAACCCCATTCTGCCATGCAGGAACTCCCAATCAAAGCATCCCTGACAGATGGCCATCCAGCCTCTGTTTAAAGCAGGGGTAGGCAACCTTTCCCCTTTAAGGGCCGAGGGACTTCAGCTCCCAGAAGCCTCAACCATGTTGGCCAATAGTCCCACGTTAGCCAATAGCTCCTGGGATTCTGGGAGCTGAAGTCCTTCGGCCCTTAAAGGGGAAAGGTTGCCTACCCCTGGTTTAAAGACCTCCAAAGAAGGAGTCATTGACTAGAAGGTGAAAGGAGTGGTAGACAATTCAGGATCCAGCAGACCTAGATCATTGGATCCAGTATGGAAGCCATAGAACAGGGGTGGGAATCATCAGGCCTTCCAGATGTTGATGGACTATAATGTCCAACAGGCCCACCCAATAAAGCCAATGGGAAAGAATGCTGGGAGTTGCAATCCAATTGGGAAAACTGTGCGATCCTAACTCCTGCCTGAGGAGAAAACCCTTTTTAGACTGCTGTACTCAGCACACTGGTTCATGACTAACCCCTATGGAACTGGATGGACTCCCTTCCAAAAAGCTACAATGCTTCACTCTTACTGGATTCCTTTGAAGGCAGGCACATGATCCATGATCACTTTAGCATGCTTAAGGCTTTTAAGCTTTTCTTCTATCTCTCTCTGGTCACTCCTGTATCCAACAGCATCCATAGTCTGGAATTTTTGAAAATATAGGTTTCATTCCTATTTGTTGGTCGCAATAGAGTTGGTCCCATGGAGTCTGGATGGCCATCTGTCAGGGATGCTTTGATTTTGAGTTCCTGCATGGCAGAATGGGGTTGGATTGGATGGCCCTTGGGGTCTCTTCCAACTCTATGAAATAAGAGAAGGCTCATTGAAATAATAGGACTTACCTACCTTCTACTTATCCTCCAATAAGTGATTCAATTAAGAGCTTATTCCAAGCAGAGAGTAGCAGCTTTCTCCCTGCCTTGTGGCATGACATTGTACTTCTTTAATTTTCTTCCCTTGGGAGATGATCGTAAAAGTGAGTCCTTTTTTCTAGCCATAAAAAAAATCAGTTCAATAAAAGATTTGCTTTTATGACCATCTCCCAAGGGAAGAGAACTGAAGAACACATTAGGTACATAGGAAGGCGCTACTATGCACCTGAATTTCTGTTTTCTTTCCTCATGTGATAGTCTACTCTAGTTGGGACTAACAAACAAGATCCAGGCCATGAGTAAGAATTAGGAGAACCTACTGTTGTTGTTGTTGTTGATATTGTTGTTTTGGGGGAATAAAAGGGAATTGTGATTGAAAGATTGTGTTTGAAAATTAATAATAATAATAATAATAATAATAAACAAATTATTTGTATCCCGCCCCTCTGAGGACAATCGGGGCAGCTAACAATATAAAATACACAATACAATCAACGCCAATAATCTCCCCCCTTAAAAAAGCATTAAATCAAATAAAGATTAAAATCACACACACACATATATATATATATATTAACTGGATGATGACTCTATTAGCCTGTAGAAGACCTAGGAGCCTGGACATATCCTAGAGGAAGAAATGGGCAATATTCCATAGGAAGCCATCCTAGTTTGGGATAACTGAGGAAATTGCGATGGATTGCAATTTCTCAGGGAATTTTTATTTTCCTGTGAACATTTCTGAGAGTACCTCTCTGGGGCCTCCCCAACACATAATTTGCTGAATTTTCTCTCATACTCTCTTTCTTCATGAAAAAAATCCCTCCGACTCAAAAATGCTATTATTATTATTATTTGTTGACCACTTCCCCCACAGTTCCTCCAGTCGGCATGCTGCAAAGGGAATGTAACTTTTCCAAGATCTCTTCCCTTCTCCCCCATATCTACAAAGTTCAGGGTCTTGTGAAAGATTTCAACCTTCCCCTAGAAAATCTTTGAAAAATGCTTCTGGAAAAATTCGTTGAAATTCCCCCCAACTTCTCAGCTTATAAATCGGACGGAGAATTTTGCAGACCTTTTGCTTAAGGTTCTAGATAGAAGGACAAGGCGCTGCATTTAAAGATGGCAAAGCATGCCTGTGGATTGACAGTTTGTGGTCCCAGTATGGAGCTTGGATTCCTACAAACACATTTTTGGGGAACACATTCTTACAAATAGCAGATGGAGGGGGGCATGGTTGTACATTAGGTTGTGCAAAAAGGGCTCAAGCATTGCCGATTTGGGTATATCCGTTTGATCTGCAGTGTTTGGGATCAAAAGGGATTGGTATATGGTACCTGTTGGGAATAGTGGTGCATTGCATATATATGTGGTGCATATATATATATATATATATATATATATATATATATATATATGGAAGGTGGAGGGAAGTAGGAAGAGGACGGCCACATGCCCGAGGGATGGACTCTATGAAGGAGGTCTCTATAGGTATTAAGGGGTTGCAGGAGTTAAGCAAAGCAGTGGAGGATAGAGGGTCTTCTTAGAGATGGCTCTTCCATAGGACCACCATGAGTCGAGATCGACTCGAGGGCAGTTAACAACAACAACAACAAATATATGGACAGACTGAGGCACAGAAATTGGGCACCTGCTCAGTTAAAACATAATGTACTCTCAGAAGGCTACAGTTGCCTTAAGGGGAGGATGATGGATTTTTCTTCTCAATTAGTACAAGGTTCCCACAGCAATATTGTTGCGCATGGTGCGCTGAAATCTAATATTAGGTTCCAAGCATCCCTAGAGCAAGAGGTTGCATCAACCCTCCAGAAGATATGGGAGGGCCACCATCTACTCCGCTAGCTCCACAAAAAATCCAAATGCCCCCAAACACCCTCTAGGAGCCTTGGGGGATAGGTTCGCCACACCGAGGCAGCATTTTGTGCCCAGAAAGGTCTTTTTATAGCAACAAAAAGTAGTGAGCAGAAATCTCAATGCTTTGATTGAGAGCTCCTGCATGGCAGGAGGTTGGACTGGATGGCCCTTGTGGTCTCTTCCAACTCTAATTTTCTATGATTCGATGATCTTTTCCTGTCCACTTCCACTCCTGGGCTTAAAATGATTCCAGGCATCAAAAACATTGCAAAAATGTCTCCTCCTTCCTGAGGACATTTGGGGGCAAAGGATTTCTGGAGGCCACACTTTGCCCACTGCTGCCCTAAAGACCCGCTATGGCTCCTGTCCCTTTGCCTTGTTTGGTTTTTCTTCCTACAGGGATGGGAAACCAGGCGTTACAGGGCCCCAGCTCCTAACATTCCTGAACACTGTGGCCATGCTAGGGGAACCACAGGTTTCCTCCCATCCCTGGTTTATTGGAACAAACTCTAGTTAGACCTTCTCCAGCCTTTGTTGCTGTTAACTACTCTTGAGTCAACCTCAACTTACAGTGTCGGTGAGACTTCTCCAAAACCCCAGGTCCTCCACCGTTCTGCTCAGGTCCTACAGGTTCGGCCTCCTTGACTGACTCTAACCATCCGGTATGTGGTCTTCCTCTCTTTCTACTGCCTTCCATCTTTCCTAGCATCACTGACTTTTCTAAGGAGTCATGTCTTCTCACGATGTGGCCAAAGTAAGACAGCTTCAATTTATCCATCTTGGCTTCCAGGGAGAATTCAGCCTTGATCTGGTCTGAGGCCAATTGGTTTGTCTTTTTGGCTCTCCACGGTACCCTTAGCATTCTTCTCCAGCCCCACATCTCAAATGAGTTGATTTTCCATCTATCAGCTTTCTACCTTGTCCAGCTCTCACGCCTGTACATCGTGATGGGGAATACAATGGCTTGGATGATCCTAACACCTTCCAGCTGTTTTGAAGCTCCATTCATGCCTGATTATTGCCAAACCAGCTGGGGAAAATGCTACTCTCTTTTGTGTTCATTGGAAGAGATGGACGGAACATCACCAGATCTTTTTGATCCTTGCTTAGGATAAACTATCAAAGGCCCTTTGTTTTGGTCTCCATAGGATTGACATCCTCTTAATGCCCCAGGCCTACATATCTATATATTGATATAAATGCTAGGCCTACATATCTATATAAAAAAGGTCTTGAACCTTTTTAGAACAACCCAGAATCAGCAAAGCATGGACCCTTTCCTCACAACCTGATGTACATCCCTATCTTTCTACATTTGTTTCTTCCCCCCCCCCCCCCATAAGAGTGGGTCCCCACAAAGTTTTGATGGTATGGATATTTACCAATGCTGTACCGGGACAGCATCAATCCATAGGCATGCTTTGTCACCTTAAGAAGTAGCACCTTGTCCTTTTATCTAGAGCTGTGAACAAGACTTTTTGGAGGATTCAGAATTCTGGATCCCAGATAGGGGAAAGATCCTGGATGAGGAGGAAAGATCCTCCCAACCCTAAAGAGTTTGTAGAAAAGAATATCAATCCATCCCTATCTTGAATGGATTCGCCATCAGTTTTTACTAAAGCAAGGAAAAATGGGAGCCATATGTTAGGCAAATTCTGATCTATAGAAGAATTAATGTTATAGATGAGCACAGGTTCATACTCAGAGGTCTGTGGGCAAGACATTTGGTTTCTTTGCGGTCTTGTCAGGACAAGGATTGGGAATGGAGTGGGTGGTATCTGAAAGCCCCCATGGACAGGAGCCCAGGAACAATTCCCCTTCCAGTCCAATGGCAGCTACACCCCTGTTACAGATGGATCTGTTTTGATGTGGAAATTATGAAGGATGGAGGGGCCATATTCACGTCTGGTCTGGTGATGAGGAAGAAGAGAAGGGGTACCTTCACAATCTACCTGCCTGATCTGGGACTTTTTCATGCCGCATAGTTACAGCACTATGGTTCCACTTTAACTGCCATGGCTGCATCCTGCAGAATCCTGGGTTTTGTAGTCTGGGGAGGCTCTATATTTCCCTGGCTGAAAATTTTAAATACAGTGAGCCCTTGGTATCTGCTAGGGTTTGGTTCCAGGACCTCCTGTGGATACCAAAAACCACTGATGCTCCAATTCCATTATATACAAGAGGGTAGTAAAATGGTGACCTGTATATAAAATGATAAAATCAAGGTTTGCTTTTGGGAAAGCTTTCCAAAATATTTTTTCATGTTGAATCCACGGATGCAAAATCCATGGATAGGGCAGGCCAACTGTACCCCCTCCCTGAATTTGCAAGCTCCAGGATTCCACCGGATGTTGCCACCGCAATTCAAGTAGATTCCTAGTGCTATGATTATGTCGTGTCAAAGGGCTCCTGGAATGAGGTTGGACTCTTTGAGCCTCACCCTTTGGGGTGGTGAGAACGGATATTGAGTAGAAAGTAGAACGGATATCATCTGGAGATTGTGTGTGTGTTGCAGCTGGTATGCAATCTTGAGAGTCTCAAAGGCTGGTCGCTGGAGTTTCAGGGAGTGTGTAATTGTGTGGGAGGGAGACAGGCTGGTTCAACGGCTTTGTCAAGAGATCCGACTTTTGCTGATGTCTGGCAACTCACAATAATTCCATCTCCACCTTTTCCCTCCTCTCTCCCTCCGTCGTCTTCTCGATCTTTCTCCAACTCTTTCGGCTGCTTCAGGACTGCCAAGAGCTCACGGACGTCGAGAGAGCCATCGAAATTGTCATCAACAACTTCCACTGTCACGCTGTGAAGGGCCGCAAGGAGTGTCTCACCCCCAATGAGTTGAAAGAACTGGTGGGGCAGAGGCTGCCCCATTTAGCAAAGGTGAGGAGAGTCACCAATTTGGTTAGCAGAGGACCCAACCCAAAGAAGACCACGCAAGGTTTCCAACTGGGGAGATAGAGCTGGCTCACAGCTACCTTGCAAAATCTCCCAAACAGAAATACAAGTTCTCTCTTCACTTATTTTCAGGTGTGGGTCAGTTGGTCTGAAGCCCTCCAGATATTTTGGGGCATAACTCCCATAATCCTTCACCATTGGCCATGCTGGCTGAGTAGATGGGAGTTATGGTCCAGAACATCTGGAGGACAGCAGAAGCTCTACCTAGACCAAGGTGTAAACTCCTTTGCCCAATATTTTGGCCTACAAGGCCCATCAGCTCCACCCAGAATGATGAATGCTAAAGGACCGTGGGATTTGTAGTATTAAAAATTTGGAAGTTTGACAGTTCTCCACCCCTAGTCTAGATCCTTGCTGTAAGACTCTCAACTGTGCAGGGAATTTAAGGGCAACTGTGTCTTCCCCACTGTCCAAGTCCATTCACTTGCATAGAGCCCATCTTGGTCTATGCAAGTGAATGGACTTAATCTTTAAAAGAAGTAAAAGAACATATTAAAAGATTGCTACGCTTCGGGGGGGGGGGGGGGGAATCTTCCTTGCCTGCCTAAAAGAAACAAAGAGAGGTCTGCAAATTTTCTATTGGGATTACATTCCAAAACTTTGGAGCCCTGCTTCTTGTATTTCTTATTAGGATAGGATGGCTTCCCTTACATGGTGATATTGAAGCCCACAGATCCAACCCTCTGCTCTCTGCTTCTGTTTTTTGCATGTTTTGTTAAAAACGCCCTTTTCTCAAAACAGGGCGCTTGTGCACTGGAGGAGAAGATAGAGTGCCTTGGAGACAACGAAGAGGCCAAACTGCAGTTTGGTGAATATTGGGATATCATGGGGGATGCAGCCAAGGGTTGCCGGGTTCCAGGAAGCAAGAAGTAATGCATTCTGGGGAAGATCAGGACCACAAGACCTCGGACAGAAAGAATAAGAGACTCTCCTCCATGATGTCAATCAGTTTTCCATCCAGTGTTAAAAATTTGGGACGGGGGCTTCCTCTCGCCTCTCTGGTTCTGGAATATCAAAGTCTAGAGCTGATCTCCTTTCTTCCAGTCAAGAATTGTTCAATCTCTAGCCCGGTTTCTTCTTACTCGTAGAATTGCTCTAGAACAACGCTGTTGCTAGCCTGCCAGAATCTTTTCTATGTTCCTGACCGCTCATCACTAGAACCTTCCAATGGAGGGGTTTTGTAGGATGAGCTCAGGAACCCTAATGTTGGCTAAAGGTTCTAGGACGCACATCAGTTTGTTTTAGCCATTCAGCCCTTCAGACTTTGACCTTTAAAAGTTAAAAATGTTTGGTCCTAGATCCATTAAACCTTGGAGACTTCTGGATCTAGAATCTCTCAAATATGATGTCTCTCTCCTTTTTCTACTTCTGGAACCTGGAAACTGCAGGCTCTGAAAATGTTAAATAAACCTATGTATATTTAATGGGAACCATAAAATTCATCGAAACTTAAGTTTCCTCAGCTTTGAATTACTTTTTTAAAGTATCTCGGGTCATGTTTATTTGTTTGTTTGTTTCCCTGAATGACAAATTGGCCAATTGGGCCCATGGCATTGTCTTTTTCTCTCCATTTGCCACTTCTCCATAGCATTGATGATGCTTTCTCCATCAACTTTGTCTGTGGTTGATTCAGGGATCTGTCCTGAAATTTGCCTTCCAAATTCTCAAAACAAAGGGAATGCAATGTTAGTTGTCTACAGCATCCAGAAATCAGATTTGACCAGGTGAATCAGGACTGGGGAAATAAGAGATGGGCGGAGGTGGTTTGAGAATAGTTAAGCACGCCAAACTCATAGGTCTACCAGGAAAAAGAGACACATCATACAACGACGATTGGAAGGCTACCAAAAATATAAACCTTGCCTAGGATTGGTACCTGGCCCACCCACCTATGATGGTGGTTGGAGAAGCTGGTAAATTCTCAACCTGTACAGGGTCCTCTCAATTCTCAACCCGTAGTAGAATTGATAGGACCTTGTACAGGTGGAAGTGGAGAGAAAAAGCTGGTAAATTCTCAACCCGTAGACCTATCAATCGCTTCACCCCCTGACCTGCCAGAGCCAAAGCCTCCTCTGCTCCAACCTTGGAGTCTTGCTTTCTTGCTTTCACAAAATGCACAAACTCTGATGCATGTGAAGGAAAGGGAAGACCTCTCCATTCCCTCAAAGGGACATTGCGCAGTGGATCTATAAGTTTGGCGATGCAAGATTCACTGGGGACCTAAACAGAGGCATATACGAAATGGCACTGGTAGTTGCATAGAGCAGGATTTCGGTTTTCATTCCACTTCGGGGAGGGAAGCATAGTCCAGTGATAAGGACCAGAGGCTAGGCATTAAGTCTTGGCTAAAAGGGGGCAGTGAATGAGTCTATAGTTTTGGCATTGGCTTCGCTCCGAATCAACTGCCACATCATTTGAGAAAAGACCCTAATATTTTCTGAAATAGATCCACATGATGCCCTTTGAAAAGTGACGTTTGGGACCAGAATTCCCAGAATATCCCCCAGGCTGGGGGGATTCTGGGAGTTAAATAGTTGCAAAAGTGATATTTTTTTTTCACGTTCGGGCTTTGAGAAAACCCTAGTAGGTTGCTGTCTCCATGAAGCCACCTAGAAAGCGGTCCCCTGATCAATCCCATTCCATCCACTTTGGGGGCTAACTGGGTTTTGAAGGCTGGGCCAGATGAATGGTGCCCTTCATTAGGACCTCTCATGTTTCATGCTGTATTATTTTTTTTTGTAAAAATTGACAGAATAAAAAAAAGAAAGAAAAACAAGAAAAAAAATAACTGTGCTTCATTATTACATTGTCTTTTTTCCTTGTTCGTTCTATGTTTAAGGGAAAAGGAATGGGGGACTGGTTCAATATTCAGGTATGACTCAGTGGACAAACTCAATATGTGCCTGGGCATGACTCCTTGAACAGAAAATTTGGTGCCAGAGCCAGAAATAACATGGAAAGAGTAGGGCGAGGTTCCTATGTCACCAAAAACAAGAGCAGTTCAACAGACTACAGCCAACTTCTTATCTTATTAAAAATAAACCTACGGTATGTATTCTTATTAAAAACTCGCAATATGCCCATGTTCAATGAAAAAGCCAGGACAGGTGAACCACGCATCAATAAACAAAAACATCTTGAACCTTCTAAAGACACCTTGAAATCTTCTTCCAAAATGCATCCGGGGATTATATATATTCGCTGGCATTGTACGATAATTATTTGATATTTCTAATTTGTTGCCTTCTTTGTATTAACATGTATTTTATTATTTTGTAGAATGTACGCCATCGACAGGCTTTTAAAAATCTATTTTTATCTATTTTATTGACTGTACGTACAGCGCTGTGTAAATCTACAGCGCTATAGAAATAAACTGTAATAATAATAATAATAATAATAATAATATTTTACCAACTTCTACTTTTCTTACAATTTCCTCCAAACCTCCATGCTTAAAAAAAAAAAAGTATCCTGGGGGTATCCGTTAAGGCAGACTTATCTGCCTTTTCTCTCTGTTTTGTTATGTATGCACGCTCAGGAAGGGATTCAAGGGGCAGCTGCTGTTTGCCTTGCCTGTTCTAGGCAGGCGCACTCAAGACTGGCTAAAGAAGGATCCCATTCTTTCCCAGCTCAAGCTTTATTACATTGTTTCCCGAAAACACATTGCTACAATCCAGCATTGAAAGTCTGTGCTTCTCCATCCTTCCTTCACCATCCTCCCAATTCTGATACTGCTAAAAGAGACAAACTTCAAGCTAGACAGAAGACACAAGGAAAGGGGGCATGATGTAAAAACACTTTGTGAAAAAAGAGTTTCTTTGTCAGAGGCTTAGGTGCGGTCTGCACTGGCCAGAATACTCTGAGGAGTCTGAAATATTCTGGCTCTGGAGCTGTCCTGACCTCCCTCCGTTCTGATGCCAGCCACTGTTCGCATGTGCATTTCACGGTGCCGCCTGGTGCAGCCACCATTGGAAAGAGTTGTTTGCATTTCTGATATCAGAACAAGGCACCCAGCTTTGACCACATTGCTGGGTGCCTTTGTTCTCACTTCCGAATGAGTGACCTGCCACAGCGGCAGCCACGCCAGGTGGCACAGCGGGTTAAATGCTGGTACTGCAGCCACAACCTTGTAAATTGAGGGCTCCAAGGTCCGCTCAGTCTTCCATTCTTTTATAGGTTGGTAAAATGAGTACCCAGCTTGTTGGGGGCAATTGGTTTACAGATTGTAAACTGCTTAGGGAATGTTAGTTCACTGATAAGCATAGAATCACAGAATCATAGAGTTGGAAGAGACCCCCCGCAGGGCCATCCAGCCCAACCCCCCTGCCATGCAGGAATTCACAATCAAAGCACCCCTAACAGATAGCCATCCAGCTTTTGTTTAAAGACCTCCAAAGAAGGAGACTCCGAGGGAGTGTGTTCCACTCTCGAACGGCTCTCACTGCCAGGAAGTTCTTCCTAATGTTGAGCTGGAATATCTTTTCCTGTAGCTTGCATCCATTGTTCCAGGTCCTATTCTTTGGAGCAGTAGAAAACAAGTATAGAAATGTACTTGCTATTGCTATTGCCATTGCCATTGCCATTGCCATTACTATTGCTATTGCCATTGCCATTGCCATTGCCACTGCCATTGCCATTGCCATTACTATTGCTATTGCCATTGCCATTGCCATTGCCATTGCCATTGCTATTGCTATTGCTATTGCTATTGCTATTGTCATTGCTATTGCTATTGCTATTGCCATTGCCATTGCCATTGCCATTGCCACTGCCATTGCCATTGCTATTACTATTGCCATTGCCATTGCTATTGCTATTGCCATTGCTATTGCTATTGCTATTGCCATTGCCATTACCATTGTCATTACTATTGCTATTGCCATTGCCATTGCCATTGCTATTGCTGTTGTTATTGCCATTGTCTTTGCTATTGCTATTGCTATTGCCATTGCTATTACTATTGCCATTGCCATTGCCATTGCCATTGCTATTGTATGCAAACAGCTGCCTGGCATTGGACTCTCAGTGGACTCTGGATCATCTGGGAAGATCCAGAGCAAGGTATTTAAATCTGTGTTAAGGGCGTTATACCCCAGATTTGGTGCTGGACAGTCTAGGCAGCATCCAGACTGTTCACACTAGACTCAGGTCATCCTTGAGGCCATGCGTCATCCAGAATCCCCACCAAGAGGATAGGAGGAGGCCATTTCATTTGTCCCGTACAGACAGGGCCTTTGTTAATGGAGGCATACCAGTGCTTCCTACTGCTGGGATGTCACTACAGGTACCAATTACTGGTGAGGGATGGGCAGACGCCAAGAAGCAGAGAGAGCTGTGTGGCACATAGCTAGTGTGCTACCTTTAGGTGTGGCAAAAGATGCTCATCATCATTAGTGCTGACACATGCCTCAACCGCCATTCTGTGTGCAAAGAATGGGAGAGCCGTCCTCTCGCCTATTGCCTCGGGTGGAAAAATATCCGGGGCAGCTCTGCTGTCAACTGTGGTCAGACGTCCATCTTCAAGGCTGATGAGCAGCCTTTGGATGTCTGTGGAGCCATTCTGAGAACAGACGCTAACTCCTTCTCATGGGAAAGGCACTCTGCACTTTCTCAGAGACTGAAAAGCTTCGTAATGGCCTGATTCGACCAGAGGAAGGTCTGCATGGCCCAGCATCCTATTTCCAACTATGTGTGGCCTGAGCACTTCACTCTTCCCTCCTGCATTTCTCCTAGGGAGGAGCCATAGCTCAGTAGGTGTTCTTTGTTCTTTGTATGCAGAAGGTCTCAGGTTCAAGTCCTGCATTTCCAGTTACAAATAAGAACAAGGTCATGAGAAGCATCTCTCTTTGTGTGTTCATTTGCCCTTCAACACTTGATTCAATGCATCTACTCTAGCTGAGATTAACCAATATCCTACAGCCCTAAACACTGCCTTCCTCCACAGATTCAGCATATACGATCCCCGAGGGAGGCCAAGTTATTTCGGTAGCTATATCCAAATGAATTTAAAATGAATTAAAAATGCAACCAGTGCCTCTCTCCATCTCTTTCTCTCCTCTCTTTCTGGGAGGAAAAAGGTAATTGAAAGAAGTTTAACAACCAGCCAGATGCTGTCTTGACACTCAAAATTGGCTGCCTGAGGCAGCTGCCTCATCCTGCCTGATGGGAGGGAGGACCGGTCTCTTGAGCCATTGCAGGAATTCAGGAGTCCATACGATCTCAGAGGCAACAAAGACTTGACAAAACAGGCCCCCCAACATACAGCAAATGGGCATCAAAAGTTGGGAAACTACAATTGGAGGGTGGCTTCATATGTGGTAGAATTGTATTGAAATTAGAGCATACTGGAAAAATATTCACATAGCAATATGTGAAATCCTTAAAATAAAGTACGATCTGCTTCCGGAAATATATCTATTGAATATGAAAAATAAGACATCAAAGGAGATAGAAAAAAAAACTTTGGAAGAATGTTATTATATATGATAACAGCAGCAAGATTAGTATTAGCCAAAAAATGGAAATTGGCAGAATTTGGGGACCTCAGTCAGTGAACGGTTCTGGAAAGTCACAGAAATGATGAGCATGGATGTGCTTATGGCTAGATTAAATAAACAAAATATGGAAGAAGTTGAGCAGGACTGGACCCCAATATTGCAATATTGTAAGAAGGAAAGCTTAAATCTGTAATGAATTATTTAAGAATGTATTAGAAATGATCAAAATATGATAAACTGGTGGTTTAACGCACGGAGGATCTGAAACTAAATATTACATTTGAAGTGAAGGCAATAAGATTTAAATGAGAAAAGTTGAATACAAACTGGATGTACATGGGAAGTCATCTGTAAATATATATATGTGTGTGTGTGTATGTCTTTCAAATATACATATACATATATATGTCAACTGTAAATATGTATATATATATATATATATATATATATATATATATATACATATACATATATATATATATACATATACATATATATATATACATATACATATATATATATATATATATACTCACACACACACATATATACACATGCATATTTACAGTTGACTTCCCATGTACATCCAGTTTGTATTCAACTTTTCTCATTTAAATCTTATTGTCTTCACTTCAAATGTAATATTTAGTTTCAGATCCTCCATGCGTTTTATATATATATATATATATATATATATATATATATTTGAAAATGATGAAATAAGATCATTGATATTGTTTAGGATATTTTAATGTAACAAGTATCTTTTAAAATAAAATATAAAATATTTTTAAAAAGTGGGGAACTACAGAGCCAACCAGGATGGCCCACGTTGGGTTGTTGGGTTGGTTCCTTCCCTTGCCCGGAGGAATGATTTCATAATGGGGTTCCCTTTTCCCTTCAGCCACTATGGAAACGGGTAAATAGACATCATGATGCCAAGGCATGGCATGACTTTAATTAGACAGACAAAGAACATGTAATGAGATGGGAGGAGATGAGTATGCCCAGGGTTGATGCCCAGGTGCCAGCCTCTGTTTGTCCTGGCAGCTGGTGGCTTCCATAAGGAAGTAGGGCGAATCTTAGTCCCAAACTGAAATCTGTTCCAAAACTGGCTCCAGCATCAAAAATAGTTTTGCTAACATTCAGTCTAGAGCCCAGATCAGATTCTCTTCCTCCCTGAATTTTGGGGACAAGATCATTTGTGTGTGTGTGTGTGTGTGTGTGTGCGCACATGGGAGATCTCCGTGTAGGTAAAAAAAAAAAAAATTGAGACATTCCAGGAAGACACACATTACTGAATATTGGGTGTTTTTATTCTACAGCTGTGGGCAACAGCAATAACATGCACATTTCTATGGACGTTTTCACACGGGGCTTTTTGAGGAGGCAATCCTACCTCCGTCCGGCCCCACTCCGGCTCCATTTCCACGTAGTTCACACGCGCACGGTGGCAAACCCTGCCCCTTCCGGTGCCATCCCTGCGTCCGTCCGGCTTTTCGCTCCGTGTGTTCAAACGCACGGAGCCCTAAGTCCAGCGTCACTCCGGGTGGCAAAAGGCTAACTCCGGCTAACTCCGGCTTCAGGTAATTCTGGCTGTCCACCCGGAATTAGCCTGCCGCCGACGGAGCCATTCCGGAATCAGCGGCAGGAGCCGTTCCGGAATGGCTCCACCTGGCTTTAGGAGCCCCCGTGTGAAAACGTCCAATATCACTTCGTAGTGAACTCAGCACTCTCTACAGTGGTTTGCAACCTGTAAGTCCCTGACAAGCTGGCTCCTCATTTTACCGACCTACGAAAGGATGGAAGGCTGAGTCAATCTTGGAGTCCTACCTGGGATCGAACTCACAATCTTGTGGCTGCAATATCAGCATTGAACCCCTGCACCGCCAGGGCTCCTTAACAGCTTCTTGAAATTCTCCATCCTGTTTAGGGGCAGGGAAATGGGGTGACTGGGGGCGCCACCGGAAATGTCCAATGCAGAAGAAATGTTCCATCCGTGTTTCAGGAGTGGAGGTTTGTCTTTAAGCAGCCCGGTTTGTTCTGGCCTACCATTTCATGCCCTCCATAATGACCTGGGCCAATGACTGGCTTCCATGTCTGAAGGATGGTTTACACACTAGCTAAGATCTACACTGGAGCATCATTCATAGTTCCACATCCCCCTCCACCTGGCAGAGCCTTTGAAGGGTCTGCTGCAGCTAAAGCTTACTGTAAGGAGATCATAGAATCATAGAGTTGGAACAGACCCCCAAAGGCCATCCAGTCCAACTCCATTCTGCCATGCAGGAATTCAAAATCAAAGCAACCCCAAGAGATGGCCATCCAGCCTCTGTTTAAAAACCTCCAAAGAAGGAGACTCCACCACTCTCCAAGGGAGTGTCTTCCACTGTCAAATATCTCTTACTGTCAATAAATACCTCCTAATGTTGAGGTGGAATCTCTTGTCCTGTCGCTTGCATCCATTGTTCTGGGTCCTATTCTCTGGAGCAGCAGAAAAAAAGCTTGCTCCCTCCTCCATATGACATCCCTTCAAATGTTTAAACAAGGCTACCATAGCACCTCTTAACCTTCTCTTCTCCAGCTAAACTTACCCAGCTCCTAAGTCTCTCCTCATAGGACCTTATCCCACGGGGCCAAAAGCAGCAAGAATCCACTAAGAATCAGGTGCTATAGCGCTATATCTTCCCGAGCGATTACACGACGTCGCTCAGAATCCGCTAAGAATCAGGCGCTATAGCGCTATAGTTTTCCGTGAGATCACACAACGTCGCTCAGAATCCGCTAAGAATCAGGCGCTATAGTGCTATAGTTTTCCGTGTGATTACACGACGTCGCTCAGAATCCAGCAAGAAACCGCTCGGAATGCAGCATCATTCGCATTCTTTTGAATGTCGGTTTCAGCGGGCATTGCAATAGCGCGAGCTTATCCATAGCGCTATTATAGCACTAGCGCCATATTTATACTAGCGCTATAGTGCTGCAATGATGCTCATATCGCTTTCTTGCCACTTTTGAGAGCAGCGTGGGATAAGGTCCATAGGGATTCATGGTTTCCAGACATGGAAACCAGATTTAGGAGATTATCGCATGACTTTTTTCACCCAATCCAGGCACGGGATAGGCATGGGCTTAAATGGATCTTATTGCACGCCTCTGTGCCTAACTCAGCCATATCGCATACCCAATCTGGACTCTTGCCGTACTTTTCGAAGAATGACACTTTCCTGTTCTTCGAAAAGTACAGCAGGAATCCAGATCGGGTATGCAAGATTGCGCCTGAGACTGTTGCATAAGAGGGACATGATGTAAGGATGGATGGATGGAAGGGGATGATGTCTGACTTACTAGGGCAAGCCAACAGCGACAACAAAAATGGATTCAAATTTAGTCATGCTTAGGTAGATGTGGTCGAGTTGGGCATGGAGGCATGCAATAAGATCCATTTTCACCCGTTTAAGCCCATGCCTGGATCAGGCAAAAAGAGGCATGCAATAATCTCCATGGTTTCCAGACATGGTTTCCAGCAGGTACTAGGAGCTTGTGTTGGATTCAGGACCAGAGCGGAAGCTGGTGTAGAAATTTAAGAAAGATAAATGTCATATTCAAAGAGGCAACAGGAGGGAGGAGGCAGGGCCAAAGGCACTCATTGTAGATCACCTCTCTTTATCCCTGGGGTGTTCTCCAAACGCTATGATGAGATCACCCCAATATCCAACTATAATCAAGTCGGAGGACAACAACAATCAGGAGACACCCCCAAACCTTTGGTATGTGCATAATGAAAACACAAATTGATTCATTGCCATCCTGTCTTATTTTTATCAGCCGTCTTTCCCCACAGTCCAGGAAGACTCTTCTCTAAACATTCCCCAAATATTTCTTTCTTTCTTTTACCCAACGACAAAATGAGGATGCACGGATGGGGGAAACCAGTTTGGGATGCGTTGGGAAATCGTTTGCAACTTCCACAACGTAATAATAAGTCAGAGGCTCCTTTATCCTGCCAGAGGTTGCCAGGTTCCTCCTGGTTTCTGGTTGCATATCATAGGGACGAGATCATTGCTAAGAAGCAAAAAGCAAGATTGCTCCTGAGACTGTTGCATAAGAGGGACATGATGTAAGGATGGATGGATGGAAGGGGATGATGTCTGACTTACTAGGGCAAGCCAACAGCGACAACAAAAATGGATTCAAATTTAGTCATGCTTAGGTAGATCCACTGAAATCAACAGGTCTTAAGTTAGTCACAACTTCAACTCATTTCCATGATTTACCCAATGCTACTGCGACTACTTGTTCCTCTTTCCTTCTTCTTTTTCTTCTTCCTGTTGTTGTTATTGTCTTTATTTCTTTCCCTACCATTGCCCCAAAACAGGGATTCAAGCTGGCTTCCAAACTAAAGCAAGCGCAACATAGCTAAACATATGCCAAAGGACAACATTGCAGCTTGCTGACAATATTAAAACACTTTGGAAACGTGCACTTTAAAATGGTAACAAGCAGTTTAAAATCAGTATAGCAGCCTCTTGGAAAGACAGTGTGACATAGTGGTTTGTGCATTGAACTAGGAGTCTGGAGACCAGGGCTGGAATCTCGGTTCATCCATGGAAACCCACTGGGTGACCTTGGGCAAGTCACACACTCTCAGCCTCAGGGGATGGCCATGGCAAGCCCCTTCTGAAGAAACTTGGTAAGAAAACTCCAGGATAGGTTTGCCTTAGGGTCGCCATAAGTTGGAAAATGACTTGAAGCCACACAACAACAACAACAACAACAACAACACCCTTTTAAGAGCCCTTTCTTTAAAAACCAGTCTAAAAGACTGTCAGAATAAAAAATGTTTGTATGTCAACAGGACAGAAGGGAGTTCCAGAGCTGGAGTTTTGTGTTTGTTTGTTAGCCACCCTCGAGTCGATCTTGACTCATGGCAACCCTGTGGATGAGACTTTTCCACTACTTTTCTTAGTTCTTGCAGATTCATACCTGTGATCTCCTTAATGGAGTCCGTCCATCTAATATCTGATCTTCCTCTCTTTCTTCTTCCCTGCACCTTCCCTAGAATTACAGTATGATCTTTTCCAATGATTCATGCCTTCTCATGATGTGGCCAAAGTATGACAGCTTCGGCTTAATCATCTTGGCTTCCAGGGAAATCTCAGGCTTGATCCGTTCTAAGACCCTTTTGTTTGTCTTTCAGAGTCTACCACGTGGGAATAAAGTTCCTTCTTCTGACATTTCCAGCACAAATTTGAGGAACCTTTGGATGTCTCAGAAATGTTTCCTGGAGTTAAATACTAACAGTGGAGCAGGGGAGTTGTGCGGTCTCTGTAACCATGCAACTAAGCCTGGCTCCAACCTCTAAACTTATTGCACGGCACTTCGAATAACGGGAACTTGATTTTTGATGATGATGATGATGATGATGATTAAAATGATGATTTTGAACCAGCTGGAATCCTACAGGCTGGAACGTTAACAAACACGACAAGTAAGCTTATCATACAGCACTTAAGGAACGGGAATGTAACGGAACGCAAGGGAATGGAACAGAGCAAAAATGCATTTTACTGCACAGGAGAATGCCACTGATGCTGCCGAGAGTCCCCGATCCGTTCCCCAGCCGTTCCTGGCAGCCAATTTTTGAAGGACTGTTCAAAATCGTCCTTCAAAAATTGGCTGCCATGAATGGATTGGGGACTCCTGGCAGCATCGGTGGCATTCTCCCATCAGTAAAATACATTTTTGCTCCATTCCGTTCCCTTGCGTTCGGTTCCGTTCCCGTTCCTTAAGTGCTGTGCGATAAGCTTACTCATTGTGTTTGTTAACTTTCTAGCCTGTAGGATTCCAGCTGGTTCAAAATCATCATTTTATCATCATCATCATCATCATCATCATCATCATCATCATCATCAAAAATCAAGTCTACATTTCCTTCTTGGCTGGCTCAATGCTATCTATGGTCTTCCAAGCGTGACGAGATGATATGAAAAGATAGATGGTGGAGCATTCCAGACTGATGAAAAGGAAATGCTTTTTTAAGTTGGACAATGTGGCAATTATCCTGCGGAACTCTCCGCCGCAGGATGTAGGTTGGGGCCAAGTATTGGGAAGCCTTCCAATGGAGAAGTGCCAGTCTGACAGGTCAGCGGTAACAAGAGCAATAAAAATATCTCGTGCCAGGAATGTTTTTCAGGATGGAATGCTAAGCATCCTGGGTCTGAGACACGGACTTGTCGCTGTTTATCTTTCTTGTGATTCTAAGCCTCTTTATCTGCACTGTGATCCACTGAAATGGTGCTGGCGGAGAGCAGGGATCCACCCAAGGCCACCCACTGTGTGCTTCAGAGGTGACATGCCTCACCCATGCAGCCAATAAAAAATGCTAGTGCTTTAACTACTGCACCATACTGCCCTCCAGCTAATCTTCACCTCATGAGGCTTAGAGATTTTTATTATTATTAATTTATTTCATTCAATTTGAGTTGGGTGTTGGCCATTTATAGTAATTGCAAAAGATTGTTCTTGTTCTTATTATTGCTCATATATATCCTGGCCTTTTTTCCAAATAATGGGACTCCAGGTGGTTGGCACCTCATCACAAACAATATCAATGAAAAACTTACTGGAAACATCAATAAAAAGTATAAATACAAAAGTAGTTATTTAAAAGGCAATTAAGCAATTTGCAAAGTTAAAACCCATTACAATTTACTAGAAGACTATGGACAAACCAAACAACCCAGCACAGTACACAAGTAAAGACCCTTCTTTCAAGGGCTGAGCAGAAAGGAAAGCATGGCATGGGCATGGTATCCTGGCCCTGGTACTTTCCCGGGTTAGTCTCTGGGTCTATAAGGGGACAGATGGTTATTTACAGTGCCAGCCTGGGACTCACTACCAGCATGTGCTTCTTATCTTGCCATACCATTAGGGAGCTGGGTATGCTTTAATTGGGAGTTCCTGCATGGCATGGGGTTGGACTGGATGGCCCTTGTGGTCTCTTCCAACTCTATAATTCTATGATTCCATGATTTCTATGTTTAACCTGTAGAAGAGACAGTTAAGAGGTGGTATGATAGCCCTGTTTAAATATTTGAAGGGATGTCATCTTGAGGATAGAGCAAGCTTGTTTTCTGCTGCTCCAGAGAATAAGACATGGAGCAATGGATTCAGACTACGGGAAAAGAGATTCCACTTAAACATTAGGAAGAGCTTCCTGACTATAAGAGCTGTTTGACAGGGGAACACACTCCCTCGGAGTCTCTTTCTTTGGAGGTTTTTAAACAGAGGCTGGATGGCCATCTGTCACAGGGAGGGCTTTGACACTGAGTTCCTGCATGGCAGGGGATTGGACTGGATGGCCCATGGGGGTCTCTTCCAACTCTAGGATTCTATGATTGGGAGTTCCTGTATGGCAGAATGGGGTTGGACTGGATGGCCCTTGGAGTCTCTTCCAACTCTAGGAGTCTATGATTGGGAGTTCCTGCATGGCAGAATGGGGTTGGACTGGATGGCCCTTGGGATTTTCCAACTCTAGGATTCTGTGATTCTAACCTTGGTTCTTTGGGCATTTCGGACTTTAACTGCCAGACACCCCAGCCAACCTGAGCAATGGTCAGGACATCCAAACGTCAGGACATCAGGATTCTATGATTCTTACTCAGAAGCCCCCCCATCTCCACATCTGATGTGGAAACAGGGCATCTAGCTGTACCCCTGTGGCCAGGCGCCCTATTTCCATGTCCGATGCAGCAACGGGGGGCTCCTAAGTAAGAACAACGGTGCAGCAAGGGAAAGACTGTGAGGGGCTGTTTGAATAGTTGAGTTTTGCTGCAGAGTTTCCAGGAATTCGGGTTACAAGACGCATGTAGCCAAGGCCAGAGTCCGACCACCATTGCAAGCAGTGTGGGTAAGGATGCAAGAGAGGGCCTTCTTGGTGGCTGCCCCTAGACTCTGGAAGTCCTTCCCCAAGGAGACCAGAATGGCCCCATCCTTGTCGTCCTTCCGTCGGTGGGCTAGAACTGTTTTATTCAGACAGCCTTTTATAACTGATTTGTTTTATGGCCTAGGGCAGGGGTAGGCAACCTTTCCCCTTTAAGGGCCGAGGGACTTCAACTCCCAGAATCCCAGGAGCTATTGGCCAACATAGGACTATTGGCCAACATGGCTGAGGCTTTTGGGAGCTGAAGTCCCTCGGCCCTTAAAGGGGAAAGGTTGCCTACCCCTGGCCTAGGGGGTACTGTTATGAGCTTTTAATCTTTCTAAACAGCCTTTTGCTCTTTTAACCTGAAGTGTGAATGGTTTTAAAACTTTAAACCGTTCAATTCTATTTCACTGTTCACTTTTTCTAACTCCCCCCCCCCCCAATTGCATTGTTCTGGTTTAAATCGTGACCGGCCTTGAGTCAAAGATGTGAGGGAAAGCATCTGTTTCGACACAAGTTGCGTCTGCACTGGAGAAATAATCCAGGTTGATGCCACTTTAACTGCCGCGGCTCAGTGCTATGGAAATTCCGGGAACTGTCGTTTTGTCAGACATTTAGCCCTCACTTGTGCCAGAACAAAGCACAATTTTCAGAATTCCCTAGCACTGAGCCGTGGCAGTTAAAGTGGTGTCGACCTGGATTATTTCTGCAGTGCGGATGCTGCCAAAAACATATCTAATTCAGCCTGGATTATTGCGGGGATCTTGGTTACAAAGGAGGTCTGTTACACGGGTGACCAGTTGCCATATGGCAAACCTTCTAAAAATGCAACACACACTTACTTAAACTAGTAGAAATGGACTGAAACGGATAAACTAACTGCTTGTTTAAATCCTAAAGATAAAGAGGACATTGAAAAAGAATGGCTCCCAATTACAGACTATTGTAAACTAAAGTGGAAATAGATGGTAGGAACAGGAAGGAGACATAAGTTAGAAAATGAACAAAAGAATAAGTACAGTTAAAAACACAATCTTTTATTGGTTAGCCCTTAGGCCATTTCACTATAACTCAAAAAAGAGTTATAAAATTCTGTAAAAATTAGAAGGAAGTTAAAATACAACAAAGCATATATGAATGTGAATAAAATGCCATATAAATATAGTACAGTCTAAATGCAATATCCCAAAAGTACAGTTAAAATTACGTAAAATTAGAATATGAATGTGAACAAAATGCCATATAAATATAGTACAGTCTAAATACAATATCCCAAAAGTACAGTTAAAATTACGTAAAATTAGAATATGCTCTAAGGCTTTGTTATAATTTTGTTTGTTTGTTTTCTTTTGCAGCTTCTTTGTTCATTCTCTTCGATTTTGTGGTTTATAAAATAAGTAAATGAAATTACGGCACAATTAAGGACATGTTGCTGGAGAAACAGAGGAAGTGAACGTCGGATGTATTTCTTTTATTGCATAGATGTAAAGAAGAAGTATTTTTTAACATTAAAAAAATGTAATTTTAAAATATTGCGACACACACAAAGGCACAAAAGATTAGGGTGATGACACCAAACTCTTACCAGAAAGGCGTGAGCGATGAGACACACATCTCCATCAATCGTGACAGAATAGGGAAAAGAAAAGCCACATTATTCTCAATAGGATCTGTAGAGCTTCTGTTGCTGCTGTCATGTTAAATTGACAAATTAGTGAGATGACTGGATTGACGAAGGCACTGGTTTCAATGCTACATTGAACAGAGCTAATAAATTTCCTTTTTAAAAAGGCCATCTGTTCCAATTACGGTCCTCAAAGTAGAAAGAGCAAATGGAGATGGAGATGGAGCAAATGTGCCAAGAGGTTGCAATATCTGTTCCTATAGTTTCTCAGATTTTTTAAAAATACAGTCAGAACTTTGCATCCATGGATTCTTTATCCATGGATTCAAGCATCCACGGCTTGAAAACATTTTTTGAAAAATATTTAAGTTCCAATAATAATAATAATAATAAAATTTATTTATATCCCGCTTCTTGACAGCAATCTAAGCGGCTCACAATAAAAGCCATACAGCATATCCCCGGACCAATCCACCCCCCCTTAAAACAGTATGAAAAAGTTCCAAAAAGCAAACGCTATGTCATTTAATTTAATTTAATTTAATTTAATGGGACTTGTGAGCATCCACAGATTTTGGTATCCGTATGGGATCCTGGAGCCAAACCCCAGCAGATACCAAAGGCCCTCTGTATGCACTCGATTTTTCAGTGTCGATATTTTCTGGTGGTTCCCAGCATTTTATTTTATGACCAGCCTTGAGTGGGGTTCTTTTTCATTCCAAGACAAGAGTGGATCAGAAAACTCTCCTTCTCTTCTCCTTTTATTATTGTTTTGAAAGTGTTTTACGGCAGCTCCAAACGGCTCTAATGACTTCTCACCATTAGGAATAGAAAGAATATTGGAAACTATTTGAAAAATAGCTAGGAAAATAAGTCTTTCAAGTGTGAAAAAACCCTGACAAGAAGAATCCTGGACTGAAAGAATCTTTATATTCAGGGGATCTTGTCGCACCTTTGAGACTATGGGGCTCTACAGACGGCCCCTAAGAGGTGGCTCCGTGCCATCCCTGGGAGCGCCAGATCAGGACCGTGGTAACCACATGGCGCAGCCCCATCCGGAACTTTGCCGCTCCAAAAAGAGCTGGCAAATGCCGCTCTCTCTTTTTTGAAGCAGCAAAAAGCCACCCTTGCCACCATGGCGGTGGCTTTTCTGCGCTCCTTTGGCGCAGCGTGTCTAAATGCTGTGCCAAGGGAGCGCCTTGATGCCGCATGCCATCTGTTTTTGGAGGCAGCGAGAGAACGATATGGGAGCGGAGTCGGGGAGGCCGGCGTGTGGTTGCCATGCCCTGACTCCATCCCTAGGCCAGCCTTTGTGGCCAGTCTGTACAGGGCCTAACCGAGAGAAAGAAGTTGGTAGCAGAAGCTTAATAATAATAATAATAATAATAATAATAATAGATTTTATTTGTAACCCGCCCCTCTGCAAAGCAACCGAGGCGGCGTACAGCAAATTAAAAACAATACAAGCAGTTAAAACAATCAATCCAATTCCCTAACCCACCCACCCCTTAAAAATAAATTAAACTATTACTGTATTCAAATAACAAGATAAAACCATAACTTACAAAAAGGACCATGACAACAGGTAGTAGCAGCTAAGGGGGAGATGGGCGAACAGACCTGGATTGTATTTATTATTATTATTATTATTATTATTATTATTATTAAAGTTTATTTCTAGAGCGCTGTCAGTGTACTCAGCGCTGTACAAAAGACAATCAAGAATAAAACAAATAACAAATAAAACCTGCCAGAGGCGTACAATCTAAGTTAAAACAATGAGCAAAATAATAAAAGTCAGTTTAAACAAAGACAATTACAACAATTACTAACAACATCCACTGTAAACCTAAGTGAGAAAACAAGTAAATGTATATCAGACAATACCAGGGAATGCCTCCCTGAACAAAATAGTCTTTAACTCAGATTTGATTTATATTTGTATTTGTATTTGAGCCGGGAGGTTATTCCGGGAAGGCCTGCCAGAAGAGATCCATCTTCACTGCTTTTTTAAATCAGTCCAGAGTAGTATATCATCCGTCAGGCCATTCCATAATCTGGGAGCGGTGACGGAGAAAGCCCTCTGGGAGGTCTGCGACAACCTAGTCTTCATCGGCTGTAGCAGATTCCTCCCAGAGGACCGAAGCTTTCGTAGACTAAGGCCAAAAGCAAATGGAGGGGGAAAGCCAGCTCACCCCTAGGGTTTCCCAAATCATGGAGAGAACCCGCTGACCACAATGCCAGCTCCCACAATGGGCCAACAACGGATGTCCAGTCTGCACCATCCCCATCCTGCTGCAAGGAAGAATCTGGCATAATGGGCAGGAACTCACAATCAAAGCACCCCTGAGAGATGGCCATCCAGCCTCTATTTAAAGACCTCCAAAGAAGGAGACTTCACCATTCTCCGAGGGAGTGTCTTCCACTGTTGAACAGCTCTTACTGTCAGGAGGTTCCTAGTATTTAGGTGGAATCTCTTTCCCTGTAATTTGCATCCATTGCTCCATGTCTTCTTCTCTGGAGCAGCAGAAAACAAGCTTGCTCCATCCTCAATATGACACCTCTTCAAATACTTAAACAAGGCGATCATGTCACATCTTAATTGTCTCTTCTCCAGGCTAAACATACCCAGATCCTTAAGTCTCTTCTCATAGGGCTTCATGGTTTCCAGATCCTTCACCATTTTGGTCATCCTCCTTTGGACATGCTCCAGTTTCTCAACCTCCTTTTTGAATTGTGGTGCCCAGAACTGGACACAGTATTCCAGGTGGGGCCTGACTAAAGCAGAATAGAGTGGCACTATTACTTCCCTTGATCTAGACACTATACTTCTATTAATGCAGCCTAGAATCGCATCAGCCTTTTTAGCTGCCACATCACACTCTTGACTCATGTTCAACTTGTGGTCTACTAGGACACCTAGATCCCTTTCACATGTAGTCTTGTTAAGCCAGGTGTCCCTGATCCTATATCTGTGCATTTCATTTCTCCGTGTTGAAATTCATTATGTTAGCTTTGGCCCAGCTTTCTAATCTATTAAGGTCATTTTGAATTTTGATCCATTTTACTGTTGGTAATATGATGTGTTTGTCATCATTTCACTTCAGGGGGTGTGCAATGGTTCAATGGTGCTGCTGGCCACTCATGTACATCTGCAATTGATTTGTGAGTGGGCAACAAAAAATATGGCCAGCAATGGCACTGTCAACTGTCTGGCTCCTTCCCCCATCCCCACAATAATAATAATAATAATAATACTATATAATAAAATTTTATTTATACCCTTCCTTTAGCCGAAGCCATCAAGGCAGCTTACATAAAAAATGCAGCCCACATTAAACAATCATATGGCCCCCCCAATGGCACAGAGTCCAGATGCTGATGCAGTAGTTCACCCTTTCTGGCTTGAAGTAGAGCAGTTTGGGACTTAGTTTGCTCCAGTGTTTAAGCCCTGGAGCATGGAACTGTTTTCCTACCATTTCGGCCATGTGCGTAGTTTGCACAGGAGAATTTGGAAATGGGATGGGATTGTTTCATTCATCCTTGTGCGGACAAGCCCTAAATTGCATCTGGTGAAGTAGGCTTAGGGGGGTTGCAGACTGCCAGAAATAGTGCAAATTGAGTCCACTTTTAGGGTTAGGGTTAGTGCTAGGGAGTCATGGGAATTGTTTTTTTTCTGAGACATTGAGCCTTCTCTGTCAGAGAGCTCTGGTGCCACAATAAAATACAGTTCCCATGATTCCCTAACCCTAACCCTAACCCTAAAAGTGGACTCAATTTGCACTATTTCTGGCAGTCTGCAACCCCCCTTAGTTCACAAAAGTTTATGGTAACAACTTCTTTCTCTCAGTTAGTCTCAAAGGTGCTACAAGATCCCTTTGCATGCGGATGCAGACTAATATGGCTATGTCTTCAAATTTTCACCGTTCGGGACTTATGCTGCACAAAATTCACACGTGGCTATTATGTGCACAAAACAGCATTTTCCTTTCAGAGAGAGCTGCTTTCTATGCAGAAAATATTATGCACTGACTGAATCTTCAGAGTTTAGGACTTATTCTGTGCAAAATTCACATGTGTTGGTTTTGTATAGAAAACAGCATTTTCTGTGCAGAAAAAGCTCTTTCTTGACCAGGAAACCCTGCAATTCAGAATTTATTCTGAGCAAAATTCACACATGGTAGATTTGCATTGGGGGGAGGGAATACTATTTTCTGTACAGAAAAAAGCTGTTGGCTGCACAGATTTGTTTTCTGTGCAAAGCAACCATATAGCAGTTTTATTCAGAATAAGTCCCAAATTGTGGATCAGCTTCAAAAACTGCAGTTTTCAAAGATTCTCTTGAAATGGGGGGGGGGGGGGGGGGGGAAACTGCTGAAATTAATCATTACTTCCTTTGAAAAGAAAATTAGTGATGATTTACAAAATTACTCCCAATACAACTGCTCAGGTTTTGCCAGCCTTTGTCACCTCTAAGTTTGGATATTTATTTTTTAAAAATAGCACAAGAATGAAAGCAATGAAAGTAGCCAATATGGTTTAATTCCAGGCTATCTAACAGAGATAGAAAATGAGAGGCCACTGTGGTATAATGGTTCAAGGATTGAGCCACGACTCTGGAGATGTTAGGGAGCTGGGTATGTTTAGCCTGGAGAAGAGAAGGTTAAGAGGTGATATGATAGCCCTGTTTAAATATTTGTCATATTGAGGAGGCAGCTAGCTTGTTTTCTGCTGCTCCAGAGAAAGGATCGGAACAACGGATGCAAGCTACAGGAAAAGAGATTCTAGCTAAACATTAGGAGGATCTTCCTGACAGTAAGAGCTATTTAGACGGTGGAAGATGCTTCCTTGGAGTGTGGTAGAGTCTCCTTCTTTGGAGGTCTTTAGACAGAGGCTGGATGCCCATCTGTCGGGGATGCTTTGATTTTGAGTTTCTGCATGGCAGAATGGGGTTGGACTGGATGGCCCTTGGGGTCTCTTCCAACTCTATGAATGTGGAAAAAGCACAAATAAAAAAGCTTTATTCTTTTTACCTAAGAGATAACCTCTCTAGGAATCTCCAGGTCCTTCAGTGGAACTCTATGGCCAACATCTGCCAGCAGTTGATCATAGAATCACGCTGGAGGACCTACAAATGCCTAGAGAAGAGTTTTCTCTAGGATCATCGAGGTTCTCCAGCACAACTCTATAGTCAACGTCTGGCCGAGTTGCGCTGGAGGGCCCAGAGATTCCTAGAGAGGACATATTAATCAAAACCACAAATAATCAAACCCGCAAAAGTCAAAGCCACAAATGAGGAGGAACGGTTGTATAACTGTATCCTCTAGTTTGGCTCTAAAACAACGTCCACCACCCAGCTCCCTCCAGATGCTTTGGCCTACAACTCTCATCCGTTCCAACCAGGGCCGTGATCACGGATGACGGAAGTCGTGGCCCCAAAGGATCGTGATCAGAGAAAGCGGATCTAAATCCAGTATCCTGTTTCCCTACACAAGAACATCCCACCCGTTTTCTCCGAGAAGCCCACCAGCTATGTAGTTAGCCATTGAGCTCTTGCGCCATTGCGTGCTTCCTCTGCCTCATTGGGTACCGCTGTTCACTTTCAGAGATAGGATACTGGGTTAAGACAGGGCATAAGATGGATCCACGTTGTCTGCTCTGTCTGTCCATACCTTGGGCCTTACGCAGCAGAGCGACACATGGGCAATACTCATGTCTCACTCTGTATCACCAGCAGAAGACTGAGAAAGACACTGGGCAGGATTCGCTGATTTTGCAATGGTGCTCATGCGCTCTCTCTTTCTCCGCGATGCCGGTGAGTTGCAAAGCCCTACCCAAAGCAACGCCCCAGCATTAAAAGAAGGGGGGGGGAATATTTCTCTTTAAAAGGAAGTCAAACCCAGCCTCGTGACACAGGTGCTGGCTAAATGCAAGAGCTGGGAGGTGTCTCCTCTGATAGAGTCCCATTCCTGTAAACACAGAAGCAGGGAAGCAGCCGAGAGACAAGCACAGAAGTCTTTGGCGGGACAGGTCACCCACACCCCACCCTACAACGACAACCATGCAAGGTAAGGGGAGAGGGGAGGTATAGAAGAAAGTCACCTCCGCAAGCGTCAGACTACTGGATGGGTGGGAGAGGACAACCTTAAGAGGACCCTTTGAGGGGAAGCAGGAGTTGTTTCATGGGAGAGTTTTGATGGCGTGTGGAAGCCTCTGAGCCGTAGGGCGTGTACCTGCAGGTTTGGGCAAAAACGATTTGGCAAAGCTGACAAGGATTTTGCAAAGCAAACCAACCTGGGATGCCAGAGGAGCATGCATACGAGGGGGAGAAAATCCAAAAGTGAGTTTAAAATAGAGACAGATAAGAAGGTATTCTAGGAATGGAATAGCATGACCTTCACTAGATTCCGGCTTGCGTCTCAAAGGTGGACCGAGTCTAGCCTTGTGTGATTTCTCGAACGGCTAAGTGGGTTTCTCAAGGTCCGCCAACGTTCGCTGGGATATCATCACACAAGAAGAGGCTCGTATTTGGCTGTCTTAATGGCGACGGCCTACCAGTGTGCAACTCTTGCGTAAGAATAAAAGCAGTTTCCCAGTGTACCAGATCACATCAGGATCTACCACACCTAGGCCTCTTTCACACTGCTCAACTATAGTGATTTGATCCCACCATAACCGTCCAGACTGCATCCTATGGGGTCCTGGGATCTGTAGTTTCAGGGGGGATTGAGAACGCTTGGCCACAGGGCTCTAGTGTTTCTCCAAATGGCACATCCCAGGACTGCATTGGGTGCAACTGTGGCAGCCACATGTGCTAGGATTGTACAACACAAAAGCATATTTTGTTGAAGTGGTCGGTCAGAAGTCGTCCAACTAGTAGAAAATGACAAATTGGCCATTTTGGTGGACTAAAGGCAGCCTTCGAGACAGCAAGAATGGAAAATAGAGCCCAACTGGGGATGATGGGAGCTGTAATCCAACAGGTCTGGGGACTGCTAGGCTGGGGATGTCTTCTCTGGGATTCTTAATTCCCGTCAAAGTTGGCTAAGGTCTTGAAAAACTGGGGCCATACTGAACCCATTTACTTTGGTTAGTGTGGACTCTCGGTGGAAGACCTTCACAGAGCTTGGGAGAAAGTAGCGTTTTTGGACTATAACACAGTATCACCCAGCTAGCATGATGGGTTTTGGGAATTTAATCCCAAAATGTAGGGTTTATTTTCCCAAGGTGTGGCTTCCTTCCTTCCTAGTGACTCTATCCAAGATGCCGAGGAGCTAGAGACAAAAGGATTGGGGACATTTGTATATAAAGGATGTAGTTTGAGCATTGGACTATGACTCTGGAGACCAGGGTTCGAATCCCCGCTCGGCCATGTAAACCCACTGGGCGAGTTTGAGCAAGTCACACCCTCTCAGCCTCAGAGGAAGGCAAAGACAAACCCCCTCTGAACAAATCTTGCCAAGAAAACTCCATGATCGGTTTCGCCTTAAGGTCATCATAAGTTGGAAATGACCTGAAGGCACACAACAACAACAACACAATCTGCCACAAAGGCTTTTCTAGGCAAGTTAGTATACAAAGCAGCCTTGGAAAGAGTCATTGGACCTTCTAGCTCAGTATTGTCCAACCTCTGGGCCGACACTGGTTTGCCTTCCAATGCCTCTAAGTCCAGATCTGGGGCCAGATTTGGCCCACAGGGATATTTTTGTGACCCTCAAAACTATGCTTTCTCCTGGATATGAAAGTGGATCCCAGACCTGATTTAAGGACCGAGAAAAGGGATGCATAGATCTGTTTCCTGGGCACCATTTAGCATGAAACGCCAGTGCTTGAAACTGGGATCTTTGGAGTATAAACCTTGATTTCTTTGCTGTACTAACGGCAAACAAGATGTTAATCTGGTTCTCAAACTTGCAATAAATTGGCAAGGTGTTCCAACATTTACGCAACGTCTCCTACCTGGTTCTCAGTTGTACGGTCGAAATTAAGAAAATTATGAGTACCAAGCATTTTGGTGCATTCGACCCAGTTCTTTTGTGCTAGACAAATTCCCGGGGTTGAAATTCTTTTATTCTTATTCTAATGCTCTGTCTTCCTTTAGTCTCCTTCAGTCTCTGGTTTGGTTACAAAAATTAGATTGCAAAATGGATTTTGCACAAGTTTGCAATCTTCACTCTGGGGCAAGCAGATGTTTGGTTGCGATTTGACTACAAAAATGATCAGCAAAGTGTTTCTGACTCTCATTCGTTTAGCAATAGCAAGTAAAATAGAAAAGCTTAAAAAATAAAACGTTGGGGTGGCTGACTTTATCTGTTAGCCTCAGTGACCCTCATCTGTAAAATGGGAGCATTTATCAGGTCTCAATGCAGCTCCACTTTGAGAATGTCAGTTTTCAAATATGAAGGAAGACAGATGTTGATGTCTATTTCGGCCAGAGTTTTGAAACATTCCTTTTTTAAAATGAGAGTCGTCGGCAGTCGCTCAGATGCCAATCTGTGTTTGTATCAGAGCATGGGAAAGTTACTTTTTTAACCTACCTCCCGGTGGCTATGAAGGAAAGTTGGGTTGGTTCTGGGAGTTGTGGTCCAAAAAAGTAACTTTCCAAAGCTCACACAGCTATGGAAAGTCTGAGAAATTTCATATCAGCTCAGGTTATTGACAGACAACAATGTGGAAGCAGATTTAGGGTAGATTTATGTAAGAGATGAGGACTTCTTGGTGGTGATATTGTGTCTTTTGAACCCTTTCTTCAGAGGTGTTAATACTATTGCATTGTTATATGCCTTCAAATCGTTTCCAATTTATGGCAACCCTATTGCAGGGTTTTCTTGGTACGTTTCTTGGGGGGGGTTGCCATCGCCATCCTCTGAGGCTGAGAGAGTGTGACTTGCTCAGGGTCAGCTAGAGGGTTTCCACGGCCAAGCCAGGATTCGAACCCTGGTCTCTAGACTCACAGGCCAACGCTCAAACTGCCACACCATGCTGGTTATTGGATACAATTTTATTAGCTTAGGCTTTCTGTTTTAATGCTGTTTGCACTTTGCAGACCTTGTTGATCAAGTGGAACGTGTTCCAGTATGACTGATGCTTTTAAAGCTCCCTATATAGAGATTTTAATGTGCTTTTTTTGGGGGAAAGGTTTATGCTTTGGACTCATTAATTCATTGACACCTTGGCGTTTGTATAATGTTTGGTATTTTACAAGTGGCACCAATGATTAATACACACACACATATACATATATACATATACATGCACACACACATACACACACATATACATATATATATATATACAGGGATTCCCCAAAATTATATGTGCATCCTTCTTCTTGTAGGGGTTTCCTTAAAAATAGAGTTTAATGTCACAAAACCAAATATGCTTGAAGAACTAAAGTAATTTTTTTATTATTTGTAAGCCACCTAGACTGGTTTCAGAGGGGCGGGGTATTACATAAAATTTATTATTATTATTATTATTATTATTATTATTATTATTATTATTAGAGATGACAATAGTAGAGGAGTGTTGCAAAATTACAAGAGAAACTTTAAAGTGAGGTTTGCAACTCTGTGCTCCGACAACACAAACCGTGCGATGAACACCTTACATAAAATTGTAGTTTAAGATGGCATTTGTAACTCTGATAAAACCCTTATTATAAGATTGTAATATAATATAATATAATATAATATAATACATCTGAGGAAGTACACTGAAGTCTAGGAAAGCTCCTGCTGCCAACTTCTTTCTTTCAGTGAGTCTCAAAGGTGCTACAAGATCTCTCTATATACTGATCCTATACACGGCTATATCTTTGAATAATATAATATAATATAGTCCAATAAGAGACATATATTAAAAGATTATATTTATAATAACATAATAATATTTAGTTTGTAACATAATTTTTAAAATGTAGAATCTCTAAGTCGAAAAGCGTTTACTCAGACTTCAAATAGTATTTGAAGTTAAGAGTACCGTATAGACATTTTTTGCCTTCAAAGTCTCATTCTATTATTTAGGTGTCAAGTTTGGGAGTTGCAGCTGGTTTGCATTGCAAAGGCTGACATTGCAAAGACTAAATTGGAAGCACTAATTGAAGGATTCCAAGCCGCAAAGGAATGTCGGCTAAAAATGAAAAGGGACGGGGCAAGCCCTAAATACCAAAGTGGAATAAGGCGGTGGATTCACAGGAGGGCAAAGACATAAGTCATGATGCCTAGCATCTCAGGCTTTCATCAGAAGATATATATTTTTTGCAACAGTGGAGCTCAGGTTTGGGATATGTAGGTTCATAAGGGGGATATGGTTCTATGAGGAAAGGATTCCTTTGCCCAGCCCTGACCTTAAACACCAAACTATTTCATGGACAGAACCCAGGACTTTGAAGCAGATTCATTTCTAGACATTTTTTTGGCTGGGGGATTCTGGGAGTTGCAATCCAAAAAGTGGCACCTCCAAGCTTTGGTGTGTAGACTATCTTGGAGCATTGCCATTAACTCCAATGCAGAATTTCTCCCCTTATGAGGTTTAGTCTCGCCCAGCCTTCTTTATATTGCATTGCTGGAGTTGCAAAGATTGAGTCTGTGGATGCCGTTAGATTACAATCACCATCATCCCTCACTCTTGGCCATGCTGGCTGGTGGATTCTGGGAGTCGCGATCCACAATATCTCACACACAAAAACCTTATCACTGAGAGCAACATCTGAGGTCGGAGTCAAAACAAAGCAGCCTCCAAATAAAATCGTAATCGCTCATAGGGAACCAGAGCAGCATATATAGCCAAAATATTAAATTCATGTTAGAGATGTGTGCCAGAGGCAGGTTGCAAGGGAGGGAAATCCCACAAAAGATCCCACAAGCGGGATGCAAGCAAGCTCACACTTGTTCCATCTGATCTGTTCACATCACCGACGCCTGCAAAACTCACACGCCTGAGCTGCTCACCTTCGCCTGATTTGTCCATTTGGGTGAATCCTTGGTCCTTCTTTCCATTGACCCAAAACAGGGCAGGACCCTGCAGACCTTTGATAAGTCACAATATAGCTGGGATTTAACACCAGATAGATTCCCAGACCTGGAACACCTCCTAAGGAAGATCCAAGAAGAAAGTGCCAAGGCAGTTAATGTTAATGTTGAACATAAAGGAAACAAAAATAACGACCACCGAGGACCTTCACAAGTTCAACCTAGACAATGAAGAAATAGAAATAGTAAAATAATTCCTATACCTGGGATCAAACCTGGGTAGAAATGGGGACTGCAGTCAGGAAATGAGAAGAAGACTAAGAATGTGGAGGACAGCTATGAAAGAACTAGGAAAGATCCTAAAATGCAAAGATATACAACTCTGCCCAAAAGTCAGAATCATTCAAGACTAGGGACGTTTTCACACGGGGCTTAAGGCAGACGCAATCCTACCTCACTCCGGCCCCAGTCCGGCTCCTTTGCCAATTTTTCACACGACGTCGCAGCAAGCCCCGCCCCATCCAGTGCCATCCCCGGCGCAATCCTGCGTCATGCCGGGTCCTTTCTCCGAGTGTTCACACGACATCGCAGCAAGCCCCGCCCCACCCCGCCCCATCCTGTCCCACCCCCGGCGCATTTCTGCATCATCCCCGTTCTTTTCAATTCCTCTTTTAAAGAGGAATTGCCTCTGCCGCGGCTGGAAGCAATCAAGAATCATTCTGGAATTATGCTACTTTCACCTCCGGTATGATTCTTGATTGCTTCCAGGCGGCTTTGAGACCCCTAGTGTGAAAACGTCCATTGGATTTCTTATTACTATGTATGGATGGGAGAGTTAAGAAAGAAGATAGGAGGAAAACCAATGCATTTGAGAGAATGTGTTTCTGGAGAAGATGCTGAAGATCCCATGGACAGCCAAAAGGACAAAGAAATGGGTCCTAGAGCAGATCAAGCCAGAGAGATCCCTAGAAGTCAAGATGACAAGACTTAGACTGTTGTACTTTGGACACATCTTGAGAAGGCATGAATCGTTGGCAAAGACAATAATGTTCGGAAAGGTGGAGGGAAGTAGAAAGAGAGGAAGGCCACATGCGAGATGGATGGACTTTATTAAAGAGACCACGAATATGAGTTTGGAGGATCTGGGCAGAGCAGGAGAGGACAGAGGGGCAGATGTCTCATCCATAGGGTCCCCATGGGTCAACACACACGCAAAGGCAGTTAACAACAACAACGACTCTCAAACATGAATAAGAAACATAATAATAATTGTTGGAAGTGTAGAAAGGAGAAGGGTTCTTTCTTCCACATGTGGTGGCTGTGTCAGATTGCAAGGAGTTTTTGGTCCCAAATCCATCTTGAAATAAACAAGATTTTTTTTGATGGAATTTTAAAAAGAACCCAAAAAAATTGTATCTTTTAAGGATAACAAACAAAGAATTGGAAAGAAAATATGGGGAAATCCTTTTATATATGTTAACAGCAGCAAGGGTGATATATGCTAGGAGCTGGACGAAGGAAAGCTCACCATCAAAAACAGAGCGGCATAAAGATAGAAAAAAAGCAACTAATGAAGTATAAAATTAAATTGATAACGTATTTTATATGTTGTAGATGTTACCTAGATGTATAGGGTGGTAAAAACGAATTATTTACAAAAAAAAGCTCGTGTTACTTTTTAAGTTTTTAAGTTTGATGCTTTGCTAATATGGTGGAATGAATTGAGATAAGCATAAAATGAGTCTTTAGGGATTTGAAATTTTAAGTTTCAAGATAGGCAAGAAGAAAAAGAAAAGAAGTGGGAAATGTTCTTTTGATGATCAATTAGAGGAATAAGATAAGAATTGGTCTTAAATACATGAAGAAATAGCAAAGTTCTGGGAAAGTAAGATTCGAAAATTTATCTCTGTATAGAAAGACTATGAAAAGGAAGCCATAAGTAGAATAGATAAATAGATAAGTCATAAGTCAATAAATAAATAGATAAGTCATAAGTCAATAGATAAATAGGTAAGTCATAAGTCATAAGTAGAATAGATAAATAGATAAGTCATAAGTCAATAGATAAATAGATAAGTCATAAGTCATAAGGCAATAGATAAATAGATAAGTCATAAGTCATAAGTCATACATAGAATAGATAAATAGATAAATATTTATATTTATCTAAATGTATGGAATCTTGCATCTTAAGGAATCTTGCATCTTGCATCTTATGGAATCTTATGGTGGTAAAAATTTATTAAAATATTAATAAAAACAGAGTGGTATTGGAAATTATTGGAATATATAGAAATGGACAAATTGGCATGTTTAGTCTGCATCGGCCCTATGTCTTATTTTCGAGGTATGGCTTAAATTGCACCAATGCTTACAAATCCTGCTACGGCTTATTTTATGGCTACGCCTTATTTTCGGGGAACCACGGTAGTTTTGGACCCTTATCACTTCGCCTCAACTTCATTTCTAATTCCCTTTGAAGAGGTGTGCCCCAACTTTCCGTGTTTTTTGTTCTCTCTCTCATAGTAGCCAAGCCACAGGATGTTCCAACATATACTGAGCCTTGAGGATGTTCCTCTGTCAAGTTAGGACAGTCTGGTGGGACTAGATCTTCCAGGGTTGGGTAAGAGTGGTAGGACCGGTCGTGTTCCCTATCAGGAAAGATGTATCGGAGCCACCTCTGCTTCCCTTCCCATCACCTGTTAAGGATGCAATGACTATGACGCATCACACAAATCCCTACCTACCTGCCGGAGGGACATCTAAGGTCAGCCCTCTACTGAAGCAAGGGCAAACATTCCTCCTTCAGGCGGATCTGGCTGTTGGGATGGCAATAGCAACTCCTGGCATCCCCCTGGGGCCATAGTAGCTGGGGGAGGTTCTGGAAAGTGTAGTCCAAAAAATGTAACTTCCCCAGGTTCGGCTGGAACAGCACTGAGCTTTGGAACATCCGCATCGTTTCTGTATGATTTCTGTATGAAATCTGTACGATTTCGTATCAGCTCAGGCTGTTGGCAGACAATGACATGGCAGCAGATGTTTAAAACCAGCCTCTTTATTAATATTTTTTTAATGTTGTGTGCCTTCAAGTCTTTTTTCTGGTTTAAGGCAACCCTATCATGAGGTTTTCTAGGGCTGAGAGTGTGTGACTTGCTCAAGGTCACCCAGTGGGTTTTCATGGCCAAGCGTGGATTCGAACCTCAATCTCCAGAGTCTTAGTCCCATGCTCAAACCACTATCCAGTGATTCCCAAACTCTGGTCCTCCAGGTGTTTTGGACTTCAGCTCCCAGAAGCCTCAGGAATCGCAGAGCAATCGGGGCGGCTTACAACATTAAAATTTCCATACAGCTATATTAATACAATCTAAATAGAACATAAAAATCCCGAATCCCACCCGTCCTTAAGAAGAATAAGATTCTTGCCCTTCGGGCAAAAGGAAACTGCTGCAACCTCCTCTTGCTTGTCTCTTCTTCCATGTTAGTAATAATAATAATAATAATAATAATAATATTTATTTATATTTCCCACCTCTCCCTATGGATAATAATAATAATAACCTTTGTCATCTTGACCTTACTCTGATGTTGTTTGGCCACACAAAATTCCTTGTTTTCATCTGTGAAATGTTGGAGAGTAAGCCATGCATGGAGTCAGTAAATTTGGTGCATCTGATCTATGCAACTAATGCAAGAAAGGATGACTAGGAGGACTAGCTCTCTTCCTTCTAAAATTATTATTATTATTCTAGCATCTATTGGGTTGCCAAGAGGAGCAAATGTATAAAGAGGTATTATTCTGGGCTAGTCTACACTTATGTGTATTATGCAAACTGCTGCGAATTTTCGTACATTTTTTGCATCGACGTTTAGTTGTCTTCACTCTCCTGTGCATATTGACATCTGTTCATTTTCTCTCTGCCCCAAATGCCCAGCCATTCAAATCCATGCAGACAGCCACACATTTAATAATGCAGGTCCTCTAGTAAAAATTGCAAAGCAAATATGGAGTTTGTGGAGTTTTTCGCACTCCCCTGCAAAAAGCCCAAACTCCGCCAAATCGCATGTGGCAGGATCGCATTCTATCCAAACAGAACAAGGAGTATTTTAATAATAATAATAATAATAATAATAATAATAATAATAATTTATATCCCGCCCCTCTGCAGAGCAAATCGGGGCAGCTTACAACATTACAATTTCCATACAGATATATTAAACAGAACATAAAATCCCGAATCCCACCCATGAAGGCAATGATAGGAGACTATCACATGGGGGGAAATCAGGGAATTGAAAAGGCATTTATGTTTACATTGATTTTAATTGAGACAGTATTTAATGTATTTTTAAGGGGAGGGGGGTTACGCTTCTTATTGGGGTCTGTATCTGTTTTAGCTGTATCTGTTTTAGCTTATTGGGGTCTGTATCTGTATCTGTTTTAGCTATATCTGTTTTAGCTTGATTGCCACGGCAAAAGGCAGGGTATAAATATATTATTATTATTATTATTATCCCAAGAAAGGTGCGCAATTGTGGCGAAGATTTTCACACACATTGCAATCTGAGAGGACTTATCCCAGGAAGAATAAAATCAAATCTGATAACCTTTTGGCTGAAGAGTGGGGTATAAATACTTCATAATAATAATAATAGAACCAGGAATGCTCCAGCAACAGGCCATTGACATGGAAATCCCACGAATGGTTTGTTGCTGGAGCATTCCTGATTCATCCCAGGGTAGATCCTCTAAGATCGCAACGTCGTCTGAAAATCTTTGCCGCGATGACGTGGCCATCTGTCGGGGATGCTTTGATTGTGAGTTCCTGCATGGCAGAATGGGGTTGGACTGGGTGGCCCTTGGGGTCTCTTCCAACTCTATGATTCTAAGATTCTATGGGAAAAATGCCTTTTTAATCTCCTGATTTTCCCTGTGTGATCATCTCCATCGTCTCACTAGCTTGAGGGCTCCTACAAGGAGGATGTCAACTCTGACTTTCCGGAATGGCGCTTGCGTTTTGTATGTTCAGCATCAACACTGTGTTGCATCAATATGAAAAGCAGTAACAACTGGCCGCTGCGGCCCATCATAGATTCAGATCCCCTTCCGGCCACGTTGGAATGGGAGCCAAGAGATATTACTGGTGACAGGTTCAATCCGAGGAATGATGGTGGACAGATCACTGGGGGAGAAAAGTGATGCCTTCTGGGCAGCTGCAAAAATGGGAGGAAAAGGGGAGAAATCCATGTACGTTGGGCATTGTATTGTGTTGCAGGATCCTTTTTTTAAAAAAGCGTCCAGCCAACTACAGATAGGGTCAGAAAGCTCTGAAAATGAGCCAACCCCACACAAAGAAACGGGTCATTCATGGGCCGTCCATGTGGCAAGATGCCATCTCCTGTTGCACACACAGCACTGTGGCAAATTCAGGGCACTGTGGAATCATTGTCTGGCGTTCTTGCAAATAAATGTCCACCCAGAATGTAATAGCATAGGAGACCAGAAAGACGGAGAGAGATTGAGAAAGAGAGGAGCTGTTTTTCCAAATCCAGAATGGGAAGGCCGTCGGTTGCAAAAATTGCTGAGTAAAACAATATCGCCGGCTCCCAACCTCTCATCCTGGCGTGTGTTTTTTTCCTGTGGATGGCGTTGCATCCTGTGATTTTTAAGTCCGCCCCGAAAAAGGACTGAAGGTTGCTTTCCAGAACCACCATTTTGGGATCACCTTACGCCTCCCGAGCAGCTGGATTTGTCTCTTGGACTTTTTTTTTTTAACCCAAAAAATTGAATTTTTAACTTCTTTCCAATAAAGAGGGTCTCCAAAGAGGAAGAACCAGCATCAGGTAAATAGCTGTCAGTCTGATGTTAAAGAAAGGTCTCAGCTCCTGGGAGTCCTGCATGTCGGAGGGTGACTGGAGTTGTGGGGTTCTTTGCTTGTCATAAATCCAAAGATCAAGGGGTTATTGGGGTTTTTTCTGATCTGCTAGTCCTCAATTCCTTTCCATGGAAGGAAAAGAAATGGATGAGATGGGACACACAGCCATTCCAAGAGTTTCCAAGAGACCTGATCCAGCCGTGTCGAGAGACAGTGGCATGGCTCCTCTATGGCTTCTTATATGGCCTGGGCATGGTGGTGAACATTATCCTATGCGGTAGACGTTTTAGGAGAGAAATCCAGGCAACCGCTGTGTTTTTTTCTGGAGGAGAAAGCCTTAAGTGGGTAGAGCATGCCCAAAAATTAGGATCCAAGTTGCCGAAAGCATTTTTTTGCAGATAAGATTCTTGCCCTTCGAGCAAAAGGAAACTGCTGCAACCTCCTCTTGCTTGTCTCTTCTTCCATGTTAATAATAATAATAATAATAATGATAATAATAATAATAATAATTATTATTATTTATATTTCCCACCTCTCCCTATGGATAATAATAATAATAATAATAATAATAATAATAATAATAACCTTTGTATATAACCGGTGTAATAACCGGTGGGGAAGATCGCAGACAAGAAAAGACCGTGGCGCAGGGAAGGGAGCATGAAACTGGTTTCTAAAAGATTGCAAAGCACAGGTTTTTAAATTGAGGGACAACCGAAAGACTTAAGAAGAAAAAGTTTTCTCTGACAAAGTGCCCAAAGTGGGAGATAACCCAAATTTAGAGCTTGGAACGAATGCATTAGGATCTGATCTGTAATATTTGACCTTTGGGGGCAATAACAACCTCCCTTTTGCAAAAACATCGCAGAAGCTGCCTACAATATTTTTATTTTGGCATGTCATGCATTGCAGGGAATCTCCCTATTTAAGGGGTTAAAAGAGCTCTGGGCCCATTTTGGAGAGGATTTCCTAGCCCTAGACCATTTCCTTCCTTTTGTAGATGGATTTCCTCCCTTCGGGGGGGGGGGGGGGGGAAAGAGCGAACAAGTCACATAACAAGCAACAAAAAACAATGGAGCATTTACAGGAAAAACGTTACACTGTTTGTGGGGAAGGACGAACGAGTGAAAGTGTTGATTTTGGAAAAGCGGACTCCCAGATTCTGGACAAAATAGACTGATTTTTGCAAATAAGGCAGACAAAAACGAAGTCACTTGGCTATCCAAATTTGAAAAGCTGGATTTTTATTGATTGATTGATTGATTTTGGACTACAATCTCAGAACTTTCCAGTATTTTCAATGGCCAAACATATGGTCAGTGTATGTGTGTGTGTGTGATCTATGACCATTGGCCATATTGGCTCAGGAATTCTGGGGTTTGCAATATATATATTCGGTCTTTATGAAAGATCAAATATATATATATATATATATATATATATATATATATATATATATATTTGATCTTTCATAAAGACCGAACATACGGTACTGGGGGTGCAGATACAAAGGGAAGAATAAGGGCACTGCCCCCAAATATGAATTTTGCCCTCCCTTCCCATGAATTACAATCAATTCTAACATGGCCATCAGATTAGAAAACTTCAGGGGGGAAAAACATTTTAGGGAAGATTCAAAGATATAGCCACGTTAGTCTGTAGAATCAGTCTGGAGAGAGATCTCGAGACTCTCTGAAAGAAAGAAGTTGGCAGCATGGAGCTTTCCTCTAGACTTCGGTCTACTTCCTCAGATGCATTTGAAGACTTTCGTCTAGGAAAGCTCCTGCTGCCAACGTCTTTCTTTCAGTGAGTCTCAAGGGTGCTACAAGATCTCTCTATAGTCCTAGTTTTTGGCAAGATGTATACCCCATTAATATTACGAAACCTGAGACTTTTTCAATCTTCTGTCAATCTGTTATTTTTAAGTACATTTTAAACTTGGATTGTTTAATTGTATTTTAGGGGGGGCTATTGGGGTTGTTTTATCGTGTAAGCCACCCTGGTTGTATTATACAGAGACGCGGGATACAAATAAATTATTATTATAATTATTATTATTATTCAGATTTTGTGTATGGGCAGAATATTGATCCCAGTGTCTTAGAGGCAAATGGCAGGTAGAAAATGGCTACCATTTGGCTTTCTACTTTGGGGAAAGGGATGCAGATCTCGATGGGCTCTTTGCCACCTGATCCAAACACCAAGATGGCGCCTTCTCCCATTCTGCAGCCATAAAAAGTTGACTGGACTGGTGGACGAATCTGTCTTCGCCATTTTCCATGCCATTCTCCACGGGACTTAAAAACAGGAGGCTAGCTTTGGGGCTATAAAGCGCACATCTCTCTCTCCTTGTTGCCACCTTTAAACAGAGGCTGGATGGCCATCTGTCGGGGATGCTTTGATTTTGAGTTCCTGCATGGCAGAATGGGGTTGGACTGGATGACCTTTGGGGTCTCTTCCATGTCTAGGATTCTATGATTGGGAGTTCCTGCATGGCAGAATAGGGTTGGACTGGATGGACCTTGGGGTCTCTTCCAACTCTATGATTCTATGATTCTATGATTCTATGATTCTATGATAGGTCCCCACATCTGCTGCCTGAGGCCATTGCTTCACTGCCTTTATGCTGGAGCTGGTCTTCGATCCAACAGGATCTGTCCTTGTTAGTTGGGATAGACACGTCACAAAGATCATCCCAGATTCCAACATTTCCAGACCTAAACATGTGGCCAAGCAACATCAGAGAGTGGTCAAGATGGCCAAAGTGATGAATGCGGAGGAAGACACAAGCAAGGAGACTGCAGCAGTTTGCTTTTGCCTGATCCTGATGGGAAGGGCAAGAATCTTCCTGTTCTCAATAAGTTAATAATAATAATAATTATAATAATAATAGTTTTTATTTGTATTTTCCCGCCTCTCCCTGCGGATCGAGGCGGGATTACAGCAAAAATATAAAATAATGTACAAAAATACAATATACAAAACCATGACAATAATAAAAACCTACAATCCATATAATAAAATCCAATACCCAATCATATACCAGGTTTGGTCATCATCTTCAACTCAGTTAACTGAGTGCAAACTACTTTCAGAGTTTGAACTCCGTTTGCTGTGACTGAAGTACGTTGTGGATAAAAGGGGGAAAGCGGGAGGAGGAGAGGGAAACCGGGACATTTCAACAGAAGTGGGGAAAGTGGGACAGCGGGTTAAATGAGACTGTCCTTTCCTAATCAGAAAAGCTGGAGTGCATGGAAAGGCTCACATGCAGAGACAAGACATTTCTGTAAACAGGGGCATGCAAAAGAGAAAGGACTTTGCTTTCATAGTGGCAGTTCCATTCTTGGAGGCAAGATATATAAGCTGAGGCTCCTTCCATTTGATCCAGACATGCTTTCTTTTATGTTCTGTGCCCTGGAGTTTAAAATGCACAGAGACAGCATGTGCACCTTTGCTTATTCTGCATGGAATATATATGTGTGTATATATATATATATATATATATATATCATGCATATTTGTTTATTCATGCACTTCTATGGTTGACAAGGGCAACCCATGAGCCAGGCGCTGTGCTCAAAGCTCCACACCCAGACTGCTGGGAATCCAGCCAACCTCCCCCTTTCCTTCCAGCTTCCAGAATTTTCCGTGCCTGCAAAAGCCTAGCTCCGTCACAGCCTTTTAAGGACCAGAAATGTCCGGTTTGGAAATGAAAGCTGAGATCCCAAGAAAGTGGGATTCCTTGGTGTCCAGAGCCAGTTGCACTGAAAGACTTGTCAATTTGCACCCCCAGCCCTGCTGCAGCAAAGAAGTCCATTTTCTGGGCCGGGATTCTGGGGGTTATAGTCAAACCAGGAATGTTTCGAAACTCTCCTTCCTATAGAATCATAGAGTTGGAAGAGGTCCCAAGGGCCATCCAGTCCAACCCCATTCTGCCATGCAGGAACTCTCAATCAAAGCACCCCTGACAGATGGACATCTGGCCTCTGTTTAAAAACCTCCAAAGAAGGAGACTCCACCACTCTCTGCCACTTTCAAACAGCTCTTACTATCAGGAAGTTCTTCCTAATGTTTAGATGGGATCTCTTTTCCTCTAGTTTGCATCCATTGTTCCGGGTTCTATTCTCTGGAGCAGCAGAAAAGAAGCTTGCTCCATCCTCAATATGACATCCCTTCAACTATTTAAACAAGGCTATCATATCACCTCTTGAGTCTTAACTTTCTCTTCTCCAGGCTATACATACCCAGCTACCTAAGCCACTCCTCATAGGGATTCATGGTTTCCAGACCTTCCATAGTTTACTTTAAGAGCATATCTGTGGATACCCGCCAACTGTCCTGATTTGACAGGGATTGTTCGGATTAATCCTCTGCCGTCCCACTTTTTCAGCTGCTTCTAAAATGTCCCAGTTTCTTCCCCCTTTGTCCTCAGCTTATGTCAATTGCTGCAAACTGAATTCAAAGTACCAAAGTAGTTTCTACTCCATTGACACAGAAGGGGGGGGGCAAATCATGCCCTTTCCAGTAGACTCCGGCAAAAGCAACTCGCTGCAACTCCATCTAGCACCCCTTGTTCATAGGTTTTGCTCTCTGGACCACATTTTGCTGTTGGTTGGCCCCACGGGACCCAGTTTTCACTTGAGAAATATGGAAGGGAATGCATTTTCAAGCTGTCCAAGTAAGTCCTCAAAATTACAGGAGAGCCGAGACTCCTTTGCTTCCTCTGCACTGGAGAAATAATCCGGTTTGACACCACTTTAACTCCCCCTGGCTCAATGTTATGGGATTCTGGGAACTGGAGTTGGTTGTGGCAAAGCTCTACAACGACAGTTCCCAGCATTTCATAGCATTGGGCCAGGGCCGTTAAAGTGGTGTCAAACCAGATGGTTTCTGCAGTGCGGATGGCATGAGTGGGATTGGAAATCCAACCTGAACTTTCCGGACACTGTCCAAGGTGCTGAAACTGGTTTATTCATTCATTTATATCCCACCTTTTTCCCAAAGTGGACTCAACACAGCTCTCAGATGCTGTCCTCCTGTTGGTCAGCCTCAACTAGAATAGATCCATTCAATTGTCGAAAGGTGCATCAAAATTCAGATAGACCTTCTTGATTCCAAGGATCTACACTTGTTAGGACCGACAATAAAATTTGAGCTCAACTAGAATAGATCCATTCAATTGTCGAAGGGTGCATCAAAATTCAGATAGACCTTACTGATTCCAGGGATCTACACTTGTTAGGACCGACAATAAAATTTAAGCTCATCTAGAATAGATCCATTCAATTGTCGAAAGGTGCATCAAAATTCAGATAGACCTTACTGATTCCAGGGATCTACACTTGTTAGGACCGACAATAAAATTTAAGCTCATCTAGAATAGATCCATTCAATTGTCGAAAGGTGCATCAAAATTCAGATAGACCTTCTTGATTCCAAGGATCTACACTTGTTAGGACCGACAATAAAATTTGAGCTCATCTAGAATAGATCCATTCAATTGTCGAAGGGTGCATCAAAATTCAGATAGACCTTACTGATTCCAAGGATCTACACTTGTTAGGACCGACCATAAAATTTAAACCCAACTAGAATAGATCCATTCAATTGTCAAAGGATGCATCAAAATTCAGATAGACCTTACTGATTCCAAGGATCTACACTTGTTAGGACTGACAATAAAATTTAAGCCCAAGTAAGTTAAAATCAGATACAGTTAAGGCAATGGATAGTACAAAAAACTGAAAAGCGATTAAACAATTGTCTTTTTGTGAATTTTAAGCAGTTTAAAACTCTGGTCTTCCAGGTATTTTGGACTTCATCTCCCAGAAGCCTCAACTGTCTTGACCAACGGTCTGGGATTTCGGGGATCCAAAGTCCAAAACGTCTGAAAGGCCAGAGTTTGGGGATCACTGGATAGTGATAGAACTAGGAGTCTGGAGATCAGGGTTCGAATCCACGCTCGGCCATGGAAACCCACTGGGTGACCTTGAGCAAGTCACACACTCTCAGCCCCAGAAAACCCCATGACCTTAGGGTTGCCATAAATCAGAAAAAAAGACTTGAAGGCACACCAGATTAAAAAATAGTAATAAAGATGCTCATTTTAAAATGCAGCAATTTAAAGACCTTCTGCAACAGACAGTTAGCCACCAGCCTCCATTTATTGCAGCCGAGGCCAGAGAGACATAGAATAGCCCTGGACGACTTTCATTGAGTAATAGTGTTGTACTTAGTAATTTGCACCTAGTCTTTTGTATGGGTTATTGATGGCTTTCACTGGTGTTCCTGTAAAATACAATTTTATTATCACGTTTAGGTGGTGTTTTCATTTGTTGGGATATATATAGTACTTTGGGATATATATGGAGGTTTTTAAACCGAGGCTGGATGGCCATCGGTCAGAGGTGCTTTGATTGAGAGTTCCTGCATGGCAGAAAGGGGTTGGACTGGATGGCCTTTGGGGGTCTCTTCCAACACTAGGATTCTATGGTTCTATAAAGGTGCAATGGTCTTTGCCTGCGGGCACAAAGAAAGCAGTTGTTGTCGTTGTGTGCCTTCAAGTCTTTTCCGACTTGTGGAGAACCTAAGGCAGGCGAATCATGAGGTTTTCTTGGCAAGATGGGCTCAGAGGGGGTTTGCCATTGCTTCCCCTGAGGCCGAGAGAGTGTGACTTGCCCAAGGTCACCCAGTGACATGGCCAAGCAGAGGCTGAACCCTAGTCTCCAGAAGTCATAGTCCAACACTCAATGCTCAAACCACTACAGCATGCTGGCTCTTGGAAAGAGAGCAAACCTACCCTCCAAATAAGGATCAGAACCTTGGATAGCACTTCTCCAGTTCAGACCAAAATCCAGAGTGGGTACAACGGCATGTGATATCAGAACCACGCCAGTGCCCATGCGCAGCAGCATCCCAAAGAATCATAGAATCCGGGAGTTGGAAGAGACCCCCAAGGGCCATCCAGTCCAACCCCATTCTGCCATGCAGGAACTCTCAATCAAAGCATCCCTGACAGATGGTCATCCAGCCTCTGTTTCAAGACTTCCAAAGAAGGAGACGCCTTTGCACTCTGAGTATCTTCAAGTCATTTCCAATGCATGGCAAACTTATGGTGAACCTACCACAGGGTTTTTCTTGGCAGAATTTGCCTTTGCCTCCCTCTGAGGCTGAGAGAGTGTGACTTGCCCAAGGTCACCCAGCGGGTTTCTATGGCCGAACGGGGATCTGAATCCTGATCTCTTGAGTGTCCTAGTCCTCTACACCATGCTGTCCCTCATGCCTGAAATCCTGGAGAGATAGGCTGCATCTTCACTGCAGAAATAATGCAGTTTGGCAACACTTTAGCTACCATGGCTCAATGCTATGGAATTCTGGGATTTGTAGTTTGTTGTGTCGCCTAGCGTTTTTGACAGAGAAGGCTGAACAGCTCACAAAATTACAAATCCTAGAATTCCATAGCACCGAGCCACGGCAGTTAAAGCGGCGTCAAACTGCATTAATTCTCCAATGCAGATGCTGCCTGAGAGATACACAAGTTCCTTGACAAAGTTACTTTTGGGACTACAGAGCCCCAAATCCCCTTATTTGCTGGCTGGGAGATTCTGGGAGAAAATGAAAACTGTCCACACCTAAAACTCTTCTATTTTCTATCTCTGGGTCACTTTACCTGCCCTTTTTCTTTAGAGGCCTACACTGCATTTTTAAAATTCCTGCAATGTTAGAAATCTGGGGATCGAAAGAAAATGCATTGCTGGACCACTAGGGATTTCTGGATTTGGTTTGGTTTTTAACAAAATAATGATAATGATAATAATAATAATAATAATAATAGTAATGCATATTACTTTTATTATTATTAATATTATTAAAAGATATAGCCGTGTTAGTCTGTAGAATCAGTATGCAGAGAGATCTTGTAGCACCTTTGAGACTAAATGAAAGAAAGACCTTGGCAGCAGGAGCTTTCCTAGATTTAAGTCTACTGACTCAGATTATTATTATTATTATTATTATTATTTATTATTATTCAAAGATATAGCCATGTTAGTCTGTAGAATCAGTATGGAGAGAGATCTTGCAGAATCTTTGGGACTCAATGAAAGAAAGAAGTTGGCAGCAGGAGCTTTCCTAGATTTAAGTCTACTTACTCAGATGGATATTTATTATTATTATTATTATTATTATTATTATTATTATTATTATTCAAAGCTATAGCCATGTTAGTCTGTAGAATCAGTATGGAGAGAGATCTTGTAGCACCTTTGGGACTCACTAAAAGAAAGAAGTTGGCACTACCATCAGATTTTGGAGACTTCAGTCTCATGCTGCCAATTTCTCTTTCTTCCTTCCTTCCTTCCTTCCTTTCTTCCTTCCTTCCTTCCTTCTTCTTTTCTTTCTTTCTCTTTCTTCCTTCCTTCCTTCCTTCCTTCCTTCCTTCCTTCCTTCTTTTCTTTCTTTCTCTTTCTTTCTTCCTTCCTTCCTTCCTTCCTTCCTTCCTTTCTTTCTTTCTTTCTTTCTTCCTTTCTTCCTTCCTTCCTTCCTTCCTTCCTTCCTTCCTTCCTTCTCTTTCTCTTTCTTTCTTTCTTCCTTCCTTCCTTCTTTTCCTTTCTTTCTTTCTTTCTTTCTTCCTTCCTTCCTTCCTTCCTTCCTTCCTTCCTTCCTTCCTTTCTTTCTTTCTTCCTTCCTTTCTTTCTTTCTTTCCTGGGGCTAGGAAGGGGAGGCTTTCGATGCGCCAGGATTTCTTTTAAAAATGTTCCAACCCAGTGCGCTCCACACACATTGTGCGGCAAGAAGAACGAGGCGGTGTATAATTATGGCCTTGGCCATGGCTTGGGGCACACCTTTGCCAGGAGGGTGGCACATTCCTTTCCAACCAGGAACGTCCCGCGACAGGTTCGACGGTTTCCTCCCAGCGCCTCTTTCGCTGGGTCTACCAATGGCATAATTACGGTTCATTTCCCGCGCTTGCGTGGGCGTCTGGATGAGCCCGTAAAGAAGGAAGGAGAGACGGATTGCGGAAGAACGCCGAAAGGAACACCCCACAAAGACGCCGGGGGACATTCCTCCCGCATCGAGCCCCGTGGAGGAGCGGAACGAAAAATATATATGACCATATATACTCGACGATAAGTCAACCTCATGTATAGGTCGAGGGCGGGTTCTGGGACCCAAATGATGGATTTTGTTATGATCCGTGGATAAGTCAAGGGCAAAACCTAGGAGCATGTCACAAAGGAGATATATATATATATATATATATATACAAGGACGTACCAAAGGAAAACAAAATCCCTGCAGGAGCATCTGTTGGTGCTCACACTAAAAAGGTTGGAGAGAGTAGATGGAAATCAGTGCTTCCAGGATAGATAAGATTATCACCAAGGGATGGTTCCTTTTTAAATAAGAATTAATGTCTAGTAATTACATTGACCCATGGATCATAGATCATAGATCATAGAATCCTAAAGTTGGAAGAGACCTCAAGGGTCATCCAGTCCAACCCCCTTCTGCCATGCAAGGAACTCAAAATCAAAGCATCTCCATCCAGCCTCTGTTTAAAGACCTCCAAAGAAGGAGACTCCACTACACTGGGATAAGTCGACCCAGGTTTTTTGGGCCACATTTTTGGCTAACATTTCTAGATTTATACATGAGTATATCCAGTATTTCTTTTGGGAAAAATAAAAGAACAATTGAATGAAAACTGGAGTCCCTTTTTTTCAGATTACATTTCCTAGGCTGCTTCCCTCCTTGTTCCTTATTGCGTTAAGCTTTTAGGAATTGACTGCGGCCTCATTCACACGACATAATAAACCGAGCTTTCGTAAACCTCAGTCTACTTCCTCAGATGCATATTATTATTATTATTATTATTATTCAAAGGTATAGCCATGTTAGTCTCTAGAATCAGTATGGAGAGAGGTCTTGTAGCACCTTTGAGACTCACGGAAAGAAAGAAGTTGGTAGCAGGAGTTTTCCTAGATTAAGGTCTACTTCCTCAGATGCATATATAGATATATTTTAAATGTTTTTCAAGATGTGGATGGTTGAATCTGTGGATAAAGAATCCGTGGATATGGAGGGCCAACTGTATTTCTTTTAATTTGTGCAAGCTCCTTTACAAAACCCTACCAAAAAATGCATGGGATCGGCAAAAGATAACAGGTGACTTAAAGGCCCATACACTCAAACACACAATTCTTCCTTTTAGGGGGAAATAGTCAAGATTTCTTTGCCCATGAGCAAATGTATGGAGTGACAGTTGTCCAGTTGTGTGACACAACTGTAATACAGTTATACTACATGCATATGAGCGTGCGTATGGTGTAGTGGTTTGCGTGTTGGACAATGACTGTGGAGACCAGGGTTCGATTCCTTGCTTGGCCATGAAGCTCATGGGTGACCTTCGGCAGGTCACACCCTCTCAGCCTCAGGGGAAGGCAATGGCAAACCTCCTCTGAACAAATCTTGCCAAGAAAACCCCAGGATAGGGTCGCCTTAGCGTCGCCATAAGTTGGAAATGACTTGAAGACACACAACAAGTCTTCATCCTTTAAGTCTCAGTTTAGGAGTCAGGCCATTGTGGATCATTTGTGAGCCTATGGGGGGGGGGGGGTCTCACCTTAGATATTTCAAACTTTAAATCCCAAGGTGCATGGCTTGCACCGTGAGAGGGTGACATCCCGAGATGGGACATCCATTCGGTTTTGAAACAGAGGCTGGATGTCAAACGGGGTGCTTTGATCGTGAGTTCCTGCATGGCAGAATGGGGTTGGACTGGATGGCCCTTGGGGGTCTCTTCCGACTCTAGGATTCTATGAGTGACCCATCTCTGTTTGATTCCCAGGGGCCAAAGGAGAGGCCAAGGGAGGAGCCAAAGGTTGCGACGTCATGTCTGGGGACCCCTCTGAGCTGGAATGGGCCATCCAGACCTTGGTGAAGAACTATGACAAGTACGCCGGCAAGGGCTGCTGCTGCAGGAGACGGCAGGGCATCAGCAAGAAAGATTTCCGGAAGATGCTGAGCCACGAACTCAACCACATGCTCACGGTAAGGAGAACCGGAGGCGTCGGGAAAGGGCCCTTGACCGAAGGAGACCACGGCAAGCTCAGTAGACTTTCACTTACTTGTGTCTGGAAAAAAATATGGTCTCTCTAAGCATCTGGAAGTCCTCCAGTATGGCTTCATGGTCAACCTTTCCAGCAGAAAATAGCGAACCCTCTATTTCTGGTTGACGTTGACCATAGAGTAGCGTTGGAGGACCTCCATATGCCAAGAGAGAACAATTCTCTAGGCACCTGGAAGTCCTCCAGTGTGACTTCATGGTCAATTTTTCCAGCAGAAAAGGGAAGATCATAGAATCATAGAATCATAGAATCCTAGAGTTGGAAGAGACCCCAAGGGCCATCCAGTCCAACCCCCCTGCCATGCAGGAACTCCCAATCAAAACATCCCCGACAGACGGCCATCCAGCCTCTGCTTCACAGATAATAGTGAACCCTCTATTTCTGGTTGAGGTTGACCATAGAGTAGCGTTGGAGGACCTCCATATGCCAAGAGAGAACAATTCTCTAGGCACCTGGAAGTCCTCCAGTGTGACTTCATGGTCAACTTTTCCCGCAGAAAAGTGAAAATAATCGTGAACCCTCTATTTCTGGTTGGAGTTGACCATAGAGTAGCCTTGGAGGACCTCCATATGCCAAGAGAGAACAATTCTCTAGGTATCTGGAAGTCCTCCAGCGTGACTTCATGGTCAACTTTTCCCACAGAAAAGTGAAAATAATAGTGAACCCTCTATTTCTGGTTGAGGTTGACCATAGAGTAGCCTTGGAGGACCTTGCTTTGGGAACGATGCAGCTGGGGTCGGACAATTAACTCCTGGCCTCCGCAGCATTGTCTATTCTGGCGCAATACGGGAAAACATTTCCAAAGGGCGGGATATAAATTAATTTTATTAATTATTAATTAATTATTAATTAATATATATTTTTAAAAAGCCATCAAGACGGATCTCTTCCGGCAGGCATTCCCGGAAGAACACAATCTCGCTCCCGCCATCAGATCGCTCTTTCCTAGACGTCTGCAATGCCGCTGCCTATTTATGTTATATGTTTTATTAATTTGGTTTTAAATGAGATTTTTAATCTGTTTAACGATTTAATATATATTTTAAGCTGGGGGGGGGTATTTGTTATTGATTTGTATGGGTGTACTCTTTTTAACTTGTAAGCCGCCTTGTCAGCCCTAGCTAAAGGTGGGGTATAAATAATAATAATAATAATAATAATAATAATAATAATAATATTTATTTATACCCTGCTTAAATGAAGACAATCTAAGCGGCTTACATCAGTTTAAAAGTTTTATTTATTATTATTTATTATGATATAGACTCGACTATAAGTCGACCTCATGGATAAGTCGAGGGCAGGCTTTGGGGCCAAAATTACGGATTTTGATCCGACCCAGGGCTAAGTCAAAGGTAAAACCTAGAGACATGTAACCAAGAATAGAAAGGATGAAGCAAAGGGAAGTGATGCCAAGGAACGTACAAAATTCTGGCAGGCATAACTGTTTGTGCTTTTCCGATCCAAAAAGATCCGAAGTGGAGCCATGGTGGACAGAACAGAAAGGGATGATGGCTTAGGCAAAAGGCGGGATATAAGAAATAAATTATTATTATTATTATTATTATTATTATTATTATTATTATCCACCAGACGGCATGCTTTTTCACTTAAGAATGGGAAGTGCGACATCTGGTGGATTTTTGGAGATACTGCAAGACACTATAATATATATATATATATATATATATATATATATTAACGTTTATATATTAAATTTTAATAAATATAAATACTTACTCTTTGTAATTTTATATATTTTAATTAATTTTTTATTTTAATTTTTACATATAAATAATATTGGCTTGCAGTGTCTCCATAAATCCACCAGATGGCGAACTTCTTCACTTAAGAATGGGAAGTGCGACATCTGGTGGATTTTTGGAGATACTGCAAGACACTATAATATATATATATATATATATATATATACATATACATTTTTAATTATATTTTTAAAATTATAAATTCTTTTTTCTTTAT
>JANUYF010000016.1:5268448-5280948 GCA_026167975.1 Phrynosoma blainvillii
TTATGTTTTGTATAGGAGTTAAAGGAAACGATCCCCTGTGACTCCCATGTGGCCCGATCACTTTCTATTTGACTGGAACGAGGAGTATTTTAAAGGCTAAATTATAAATGGGAAGGTCATTTATCACACCCCTAGTCTCTGGAAAAAAGAAGCTTCCTTCTCCTTCTATGTGATATCCTTTCAAATATTTAAAGAGGGCTATCATATCACCTCTTAACCTTCTCTTCTCCAGGCTAAACATCCCCAGCTCCCTAAGTCGTTCCTCATAGGGATTTATAGTTTCCAGACCCTTCGCCATTTTAGTCGCCCTCCTTTGGACACGCTCCAGTTTCTCGACATCCTTTCTGGGATCCAGAACTGGACACAGGATTATTCCAGGTGAGGTCTGGCCAAAGCAGAATAGACTGGCACCATTGCTCCCCGCGATGAGACTCTATATTCCTATATATATATATATATATATATATATATATATATATTGTCTTCAAGTACCAGACTATTAAATTTAAAATATAAAACATAAAACATAAAATATAAAACATATATATATATATATATATATATTGTCTTCCAGTACCAGACTATTAAATTTAAAATATAAAACATAAAAAAATACAAAAAATAGAAATTAAATTTTAAAAAAATATATTTAAAATGATATTATATATATATATATATATATATATATATATATATATATATATATATATTGCCTTGCAGTTCCACATTGAATCCACCAGGTGGCGGGATTCTCCTTCTCTAATATATATAGGAGAAGGAGTATTGCGCTGCCTTGTGGACAAAGTTTGGTACTACAAGCCAATATGATTAATATATAAAAATTAAAATAAAAATATTAATTAAAATGTAACAAATTTAAAATATAAAATAATTTATTTTTTTTCCAATCTAAACTATAAAATGTAAACTATGAAACATAAAAAAATATATATAAAAATTGAAACTGAAATTTAAAAATATATTAAAAATTATACAGAGAGAGAGTCTTGCAGTACCGGACTGAATCCTTCTGTAATAAAAATAAAAGAAGGAGTCAAGCGCAGCCTTGTGGACACAGTCAGGAACACCAACCGAATATTATGTATATATAAAATTTAAAATTTAAATATTAATTAAAATATAAAATATTTTATATTTATTTAAATTTACAATATAAAATTTAAAATACAAAACAAAAACACAAAAAATACAGAAAAATGAATTTATATATATATATATATATATATATATATAGGCTTGCAATATTTCCCTGAATCCACCAGATGGAAAATTGCCCTTCTCCTATATATATTAGAGAAGGAGTAGTGTACCATCTGGTGGATTTATGGAGATACTGCAAGCCAATATTATTTAAATGTGAAAATTAAAATAAAAAAATTAATTAAAATATATAAAATTACAAAGAGTAAGAATTTATATTTATTAAAATTTAATATATAAAATTTAAAATATAAAAAATAAAAAATAAAGAAAAAAGAATTTATAATTTAAAAAATATAATTAAATATAGTCTTGCAGTATTTCCAAAAATCCAACAGATGTCGCACTTCCCATTGTTTAGTTAAGAAGTGCGCCATTTGGTGGATTTATGGAGATATTGCAATCCAGTATTATTTATAAGTAAAAATTAAAATAAAAAAATTAATTAAAATATATAAAATTACAAAGAGTAAGTATTTATATTTATTAAAATTTAGTAAATAAATTTTAAAATATAAAACAAAAAAATAAAGAAAAATGAATTTATAATTTTAAAAATATAGTTAAAAATGTGTATATATATATATAAATATATTATAGTGTCTTGCAGTATCTCCAAAAATCCACCAGATGTCGCATTTGCCATTCTTAAGTGAAAAAATGCGCCATCTCGTGGATTTATGGAGACACTGCAAGCCAATATTATTTATATGTAAAAATTAAAATAAAAAATTAATTAAAATATATAAAATTACAAAGAGTAAGTCTTTATATTTATTAAAATTTAATATATAAATTTTAAAATATAAAACATAAAAAATAAAGAAAAAAGAATTTATAATTTAAAAAATATAATTAAAATTGTGTATATATATCTTGCAGTATCTCCAAAAATCCACCAGATGTCGCACTTCCCATTGTTTAGTGAAGAAGTGCGCCATCTGGTGGATTTATGGAGATACTGCAAGCCAATATTATTTATATGTAAAAATTAAAATAAAAAATTAATTAAAATATATAAAATTACAAAGAGTAAGTTTTTGTATTTATTAAAATTTAATATATAAATTTTAAAATATAAAACATAAAAATAAAGAAAAATGAATTTATAATTTAAAAAATATAATTAAAATTGTGTGCATATATATATATATATATATATATATATATATAGTGTTGCAGTATCTCCAAAAATCCACCAGATGTCGCACTTCCCATTGTTTAGTGAAGAAGTGCGCCATCTGGTGGATTTATGGAGATACTGCAAGCCAATATTATTTATATGTAAAAATTAAAATAAAAAATTAATGAAAATATATAAATTTAATATATAAATTTTAAAATATAAAACATAAAAAATAAAGAAAAAAGAATTTATAATTTAAAAAATATAATTAAAATTGTGTGCATATATATATATATATATATATATAGTCTTGCAGTATCTCCAAAAATCCACCAGATGTCGCACTTCCCATTGTTTAGTGAAGAAGTGCGCCATCTGGTGGATTTATGGAGATACTGCAAGCCAATATTATTTATATGTAAAAATTAAAATAAAAAATTAATGAAAATATATAAATTTAATATATAAATTTTAAAATATAAAACATAAAAAATAAAGAAAAAAGAATTTATAATTTAAAAAATTAATTAAAATTGTGTATATATAGTCTTGCAGTATCTCCAAAAATCCACCAGATGTCGCACTTCCCATTGTTTACTGAAGAAGTGCGCCATCTGGTGGATTTATGGAGATACTGCCAGCCAATATTATTTATATGTAAAAATTAAAATAAAAAATTAATTAAAATATATAAAATTACAAAGAGTAAGTCTTTATATTTATTAAAATTTAATATATAAATTTTAAAATATAAAACATAAAAATAAAGAAAAAAGAATTTATAATTTAAAAAATATAATTAAAATTGTCTTGCAGTATCTCCAAAAATCCACCAGATGTCGCACTTCCCATTGTTTAGTGAAGAAGTGTGCCATCTGGTGGATTTATGGAGATACTGCAAGCCAATATTATTTATATGTAAAAATTAAAATAAAAAATTAATTAAAATATATAAAATTACAAAGAGTAAGTCTTTATATTTATTAAAATTTAATATATAAATTTTAAAATATAAAACATAAAAAATAAAGAAAAAAGAATTTATAATTTAAAAAATATAATTAAAATTGTGTATATATATCTTGCAGTATCTCCAAAAATCCACCAGATGTCGCACTTCCCATTGTTTAGTGAAGAAGTGCGGCATCTGGTGGATTTATGGAGATACTGCAAGCCAATATTATTTATATGTAAAAATTAAAATAAAAAATTAATTAAAATATATAAAATTACAAAGAGTAAGTTTTTGTATTTATTAAAATTTAATATATAAATTTTAAAATATAAAACATAAAAAATAAAGAAAAATGAATTTATAATTTAAAAAATATAATTAAAATTGTGTGCATATATATATATATATATATATATAGTGTTGCAGTATCTCCAAAAATCCACCAGATGTCGCACTTCCCATTGTTTAGTGAAGAAGTGCGCCATCTGGTGGATTTATGGAGATACTGCAAGCCAATATTATTTATATGTAAAAATTAAAATAAAAAATTAATGAAAATATATAAATTTAATATATAAATTTTAAAATATAAAACATAAAAAATAAAGAAAAATGAATTTATAATTTAAAAAATATAATTAAAATTGTGTGCATATATATATATATATATATAGTGTTGCAGTATCTCCAAAAATCCACCAGATGTCGCACTTCCCATTGTTTAGTGAAGAAGTGCGCCATCTGGTGGATTTATGGAGATACTGCAAGCCAATATTATTTATATGTAAAAATTAAAATAAAAAATTAATGAAAATATATAAATTTAATATATAAATTTTAAAATATAAAACATAAAAAATAAAGAAAAAAGAATTTATAATTTAAAAAATTAATTAAAATTGTGTATATATAGTCTTGCAGTATCTCCAAAAATCCACCAGATGTCGCACTTCCCATTGTTTAGTGAAGAAGTGCGCCATCTGGTGGATTTATGGAGATACTGCAAGCCAATATTATTTATATGTAAAAATTAAAATAAAAAATTAATTAAAATATATAAAATTACAAAGAGTAAGTCTTTATATTTATTAAAATTTAATATATAAATTTTAAAATATAAAACATAAAAAATAAAGAAAAATGAATTTATAATTTAAAAAATATAATTAAAATTGTGTGCATATATATATATATATATATATAGTCTTGCAGTATCTCCAAAAATCCACCAGATGTCGCACTTCCCATTGTTTAGTGAAGAAGTGCGCCATCTGGTGGATTTATGGAGATACTGCAAGCCAATATTATTTATATGTAAAAATTAAAATAAAAAATTAATGAAAATATATAAATTTAATATATAAATTTTAAAATATAAAACATAAAAAATAAAGAAAAAAGAATTTATAATTTAAAAAATATAATTAAAATTGTGTATATTTATATATATATATATATATATAGTCTTGCAGTATCTCCAAAAATCGACCAGATGTCGCACTTCCCATTGTTTAGTGAAGAAGTGCGCCATTTGGTGGATTTATGGAGATATTGCAATCCAATATTATTTATAAGTAAAAATTAAAATAAAAAAATTAATTAAAATATATAAAATTACAAAGAGTAAGTATTTATATTTATTAAAATTTAGTAAATAAATTTTAAAATATAAAAAGAAAAAAAAAGAAAAATGAATTTATAATTTTAAAAATATAGTTAAAAATGTGTATATATATATAAATATATTATAGTGTCTTGCAGTATCTCCAAAAATCCACCAGATGTTGCATTTCCCATTCTTAAGTGAAGAAATGCGCCATCTCGTGGATTTATGGAGACACTGCAAGCCAATATTATTTATATGTAAAAATTAAAATAAAAAATTAATTAAAATATATAAAATTACAAAGAGTAAGTCTTTATGTTTATTAAAATTTAATATATAAATTTTAAAATATAAAACATAAAAAATAAAGAAAAATGAATTTATAATTTAAAAAATATAATTAAAATTGTATATATATAGTCTTGCAGTATCTCCAAAAATCCACCAGATGTCGCACTTCCCATTGTTTAGTGAAGAAGTGCGCCATCTGGTGGATTTATGGAAATACTGCAAGCCAATATTATTTATATGTAAAAATTAAAATAAAAAATTAATTAAAATATATAAAATTACAAAGAGTAAGTCTTTATATTTATTTAGATTTAATATATAAATATTAAAATATAAAACATAAAAAATAAAGAAAAAATTATTTATAATTTTAAAAATATAATTAAATTGTGTGCATATATATATATATATATATATATTATAGTGCCTTGCAGTATCTCCATAAATCCACCAGATGTCGCACTTCCCATTGTTTAGTGAAGAAGTACGCCATCTGGTGGATTTATGGAGACACTGCAAGCCAATATTATTTATATGTAAAAATTAAAATAAAAAATTAATTAAAATATATAAAATTACAAAGAATAAGTCTTTATATTTATTAAAATTTAATATATATATTTTAAAATATAAAACATAAAAAATAAAGAAAAAAGAATTTATAATTTAAAAAATATAGTTAAAATTGTGTATATAGTCTTGCAGTATCTCCAAAAATCCACCAGATGTCGCACTTCCCATTGTTTAGTGAAGAAGTCCACCATCTGGTGGATTTATGAAGATACTGCAAGCCAATATTATTTATATGTAAAAATTAAAATAAAAAATTAATTAAAATATATAAAATTACAAAGAGTAAGTCTTTATATTTATTTAAATGTAATATATAAATTTTAAAATATAAAACATAAAAAATAAAGAAAAAAGTATTTATAATTTAAAAAATATAATTAAAATTGTGTGCATATATATATATATATATATATATATATATATATATATTATAGTGCCTTGCAGTATCTCCAAAAATCCACCAGATGTCGCACTTCCCATTGTTTAGTGAAGAAGTACGCCATCTGGTGGATTTATGGAGACACTGCAAGCCAATATTATTTATATATAAAAATTAAAATAAAAAATAATTAAAATATTTATAATTTATTATTTATATGTAAAAATTAAAATAAAAATTAATTAAAATATATAAAATTACAAAGAGTAAGTATTTATATTTATTAAAATTTAATAAATAAATTTTAAAATATAAAACATAAAAAATAAAGAAAAAAGAATTTATAATTTAAAATATATAATTAAAAATGTATATACATATATATATTATATAAATATATATATTATAGTGTCTTGCAGTATCTCCAAAAATCCACCAGATGTCACACTTCCCATTGTTTAGTGAAAAAGTACACCATCTGGTGGATTTATGGAGATACTGCAAGCCAATATTATTTATATGTAAAAATTAAAATAAAAAATTAATTAAAATATATAAAATTACAAAGAGTAAGTCTTTATATTTATTAAAATTTAATATATAAATTTTAAAATATAAAACATAAAAAATAAAGATAAAAGAATTTATAATTTAAAAAATATAATTAAAATTGTGTATATTTATATATATATATAGTCTTGCAGTATCTCCAAAAATCGACCAGATGTCGCACTTCCCATTGTTTAGTGAAGAAGTGCGCCATTTGGTGGATTTATGGAGATATTGCAATCCAATATTATTTATAAGTAAAAATTAAAATAAAAAAATTAATTAAAATATATAAAATTACAAAGAGTAAGTATTTATATTTATTAAAATTTAGTAAATAAATTTTAAAATATAAAACAAAAAAATAAAGAAAAATGAATTTATAATTTTAAAAATATAGTTAAAAATGTGTATATATATATAAATATATTATAGTGTCTTGCAGTATCTCCAAAAATCCACCAGATGTCGCATTTCCCATTCTTAAGTGAAGAAATGCGCCATCTCGTGGATTTATGGAGACACTGCAAGCCAATATTATTTATATGTAAAAATTAAAATAAAAAATTAATTAAAATATATAAAATTACAAAGAGTAAGTCTTTATATTTATTAAAATTTAATATATAAATTTTAAAATATAAAACATAAAAAATAAAGAAAAATGAATTTATAATTTAAAAAATATAATTAAAATTGTGTGCATATATATATATATATATATATATATAGTCTTGCAGTATCTCCAAAAATCCACCAGATGTCGCACTTCCCATTGTTTAGTGAAGAAGTGCGCCATCTGGTGGATTTATGGAGATACTGCAAGCCAATATTATTTATATGTAAAAATTAAAATAAAAAATTAATGAAAATATATAAATTTAATATATAAATTTTAAAATATAAAACATAAAAAATAAAGAAAAAAGAATTTATAATTTACAAAATTAATTAAAATTGTGTGCATATATATATATATATATATATAGTCTTGCAGTATCTCCAAAAATCCACCAGATGTCGCACTTCCCATTGTTTAGTGAAGAAGTGCGCCATCTGGTGGATTTATGGAGATACTGCAAGCCAATATTATTTATATGTAAAAATTAAAATAAAAAATTAATTAAAATATATAAAATTACAAAGAGTAAGTCTTTATGTTTATTAAAATTTAATATATAAATTTTAAAATATAAAACATAAAAAATAAAGAAAAATGAATTTATAATTTAAAAAATATAATTAAAATTGTATATATATAGTCTTGCAGTATCTCCAAAAATCCACCAGATGTCGCACTTCCCATTGTTTAGTGAAGAAGTGCGCCATCTGGTGGATTTATGGAAATACTGCAAGCCAATATTATTTATATGTAAAAATTAAAATAAAAAATTAATTAAAATATATAAAATTACAAAGAGTAAGTCTTTATATTTATTTAGATTTAATATATAAATATTAAAATATAAAACATAAAAAATAAAGAAAAAATTATTTATAATTTTAAAAATATAATTAAATTGTGTGCATATATATATATATATATATATTATAGTGCCTTGCAGTATCTCCATAAATCCACCAGATGTCGCACTTCCCATTGTTTAGTGAAGAAGTGCGCCATCTGGTGGATTTATGGAGACACTGCAAGCCAATATTATTTATATGTAAAAATTAAAATAAAAAATTAATTAAAATATATAAAATTACAAAGAATAAGTCTTTATATTTATTAAAATTTAATATATAAATTTTAAAATATAAAACATAAAAAATAAAGAAAAAAGAATTTATAATTTAAAAAATATAATTAAAATTGTGTATATAGTCTTGCAGTATCTCCAAAAATCCACCAGATGTCGCACTTCCCATTGTTTAGTGAAGAAGTCCACCATCTGTTGGATTTATGAAGATACTGCAAGCCAATATTATTTATATGTAAAAATTAAAATAAAAAATTAATTAAAATATATAAAATTACAAAGAGTAAGTCTTTATATTTATTTAAATTTAATATATAAATTTTAAAATATAAAACATAAAAAATAAAGAAAAAAGTATTTATAATTTAAAAAATATAATTAAAATTGTGTACATATATATATATATATATATATATATATATTATAGTGCCTTGCAGTATCTCCAAAAATCCACCAGATGTCGCACTTCCAATTGTTTAGTGAAGAAGTACGCCATCTGGTGGATTTATGGAGACACTGCAAGCCAATATTATTTATATGTAAAAATTAAAATAAAAATTAATTAAAATATATAAAATTACAAAGAGTAAGTATTTATATTTATTAAAATTTAATAAATAAATTTTAAAATATAAAACATAAAAAATAAAGAAAAAAGAATTTATAATTTAAAATATATAATTAAAAATGTATATACATATATATATTATATAAATATATATATTATAGTGTCTTGCAGTATCTCCAAAAATCCACCAGATGTCACACTTCCCATTGTTTAGTGAAAAAGTACACCATCTGGTGGATTTATGGAGATACTGCAAGCCAATATTATTTATATGTAAAAATTAAAATAAAAATTAATTAAAATATATAAAATTACAAAGAGTAAGTATTTATATTTATTAAAATTTAATAAATAAATTTTAAAATATAAAACATAAAAAATAAAGAAAAAAGAATTTATAATTTAAAATATATAATTAAAAATGTATATACATATATATATTATATAAATATATATATTATAGTGTCTTGCAGTATCTCCAAAAATCCACCAGATGTCACACTTCCCATTGTTTAGTGAAAAAGTACACCATCTGGTGGATTTATGGAGATACTGCAAGCCAATATTATTTATATGTAAAAATTAAAATAAAAAATTAATTAAAATATATAAAATTACAAAGAGTAAGTCTTTATATTTATTTAAATTTAATATATAAATTTTAAAATATAAAACATAAAAAATAAAGAAAAAAGTATTTATAATTTAAAAAATATAATTAAAATTGTGTGCATATATATATATATATATATATATATATATATATATTATAGTGCCTTGCAGTATCTCCAAAAATCCACCAGATGTCGCACTTCCCATTGTTTAGTGAAGAAGTACGCCATCTGGTGGATTTATGGAGACACTGCAAGCCAATATTATTTATATATAAAAATTAAAATAAAAAATAATTAAAATATTTATAATTTATTATTTATATGTAAAAATTAAAATAAAAATTAATTAAAATATATAAAATTACAAAGAGTAAGTATTTATATTTATTAAAATTTAATAAATAAATTTTAAAATATAAAACATAAAAAATAAAGAAAAAAGAATTTATAATTTAAAATATATAATTAAAAATGTATATACATATATATATTATATAAATATATATATTATAGTGTCTTGCAGTATCTCCAAAAATCCACCAGATGTCACACTTCCCATTGTTTAGTGAAAAAGTACACCATCTGGTGGATTTATGGAGATACTGCAAGCCAATATTATTTATATGTAAAAATTAAAATAAAAAATTAATTAAAATATATAAAATTACAAAGAGTAAGTCTTTATATTTATTTAAATTTAATATATAAATTTTAAAATATAAAACATAAAAAATAAAGAAAAAAGTATTTATAATTTAAAAAATATAATTAAAATTGTGTGCATATATATATATATATATATATATATATATATTATAGTGCCTTGCAGTATCTCCAAAAATCCACCAGATGTCGCACTTCCCATTGTTTAGTGAAGAAGTACGCCATCTGGTGGATTTATGGAGACACTGCAAGCCAATATTATTTATATATAAAAATTAAAATAAAAAATAATTAAAATATTTATAATTTATTATTTATATGTAAAAATTAAAATAAAAATTAATTAAAATATATAAAATTACAAAGAGTAAGTATTTATATTTATTAAAATTTAATAAATAAATTTTAAAATATAAAACATAAAAAATAAAGAAAAAAGAATTTATAATTTAAAATATATAATTAAAAATGTATATACATATATATATTATATAAATATATATATTATAGTGTCTTGCAGTATCTCCAAAAATCCACCAGATGTCACACTTCCCATTGTTTAGTGAAAAAGTACACCATCTGGTGGATTTATGGAGATACTGCAAGCCAATATTATTTATATGTAAAAATTAAAATAAAAAATTAATTAAAATATATAAAATTACAAAGAGTAAGTCTTTATATTTATTAAAATTTAATATATAAATTTTAAAATATAAAACATAAAAAATAAAGATAAAAGAATTTATAATTTAAAAAATATAATTAAAATTGTGTATATTTATATATATATATAGTCTTGCAGTATCTCCAAAAATCGACCAGATGTCGCACTTCCCATTGTTTAGTGAAGAAGTGCGCCATTTGGTGGATTTATGGAGATATTGCAATCCAATATTATTTATAAGTAAAAATTAAAATAAAAAAATTAATTAAAATATATAAAATTACAAAGAGTAAGTATTTATATTTATTAAAATTTAGTAAATAAATTTTAAAATATAAAACAAAAAAATAAAGAAAAATGAATTTATAATTTTAAAAATATAGTTAAAAATGTGTATATATATATAAATATATTATAGTGTCTTGCAGTATCTCCAAAAATCCACCAGATGTCGCATTTCCCATTCTTAAGTGAAGAAATGCGCCATCTCGTGGATTTATGGAGACACTGCAAGCCAATATTATTTATATGTAAAAATTAAAATAAAAAATTAATTAAAATATATAAAATTACAAAGAGTAAGTCTTTATATTTATTAAAATTTAATATATAAATTTTAAAATATAAAACATAAAAAATAAAGAAAAATGAATTTATAATTTAAAAAATATAATTAAAATTGTGTGCATATATATATATATATATATATATATATATATATATATAGTCTTGCAGTATCTCCAAAAATCCACCAGATGTCGCACTTCCCATTGTTTAGTGAAGAAGTGCGCCATCTGGTGGATTTATGGAGATACTGCAAGCCAATATTATTTATATGTAAAAATTAAAATAAAAAATTAATGAAAATATATAAATTTAATATATAAATTTTAAAATATAAAACATAAAAAATAAAGAAAAAAGAATTTATAATTTACAAAATTAATTAAAATTGTGTGCATATATATATATATATATATATAGTCTTGCAGTATCTCCAAAAATCCACCAGATGTCGCACTTCCCATTGTTTAGTGAAGAAGTGCGCCATCTGGTGGATTTATGGAGATACTGCCAGCCAATATTATTTATATGTAAAAATTAAAATAAAAAATTAATTAAAATATATAAAATTACAAAGAGTAAGTCTTTATATTTATTAAAATTTAATATATAAATTTTAAAATATAAAACATAAAAAATAAAGAAAAAAGAATTTATAATTTAAAAAATATAATTAAAATTGTGTATATTTATATATATATATATATATATAGTCTTGCAGTATCTCCAAAAATCGACCAGATGTCGCACTTCCCATTGTTTAGTGAAGAAGTGCGCCATTTGGTGGATTTATGGAGATATTGCAATCCAATATTATTTATAAGTAAAAATTAAAATAAAAAATTAATTAAAATATATAAAATTACAAAGAGTAAGTATTTATATTTATTAAAATTTAGTAAATAAATTTTAAAATATAAAACAAAAAAATAAAGAAAAATGAATTTATAATTTTAAAAATATAGTTAAAAATGTGTATATATATATAAATATATTATAGTGTCTTGCAGTATCTCCAAAA
>JANUYF010000016.1:5283448-5423448 GCA_026167975.1 Phrynosoma blainvillii
AGTCCGCCCTCTTGTGGATTCCAGGTGATACTGCAAGCCAATATTATTTATATGTAAAAATTAAAATTAAAATATTAATTATTTATATGTCTATACACACACACATGTGTATATATATATATATATATATATATATGTGTGTGTGTGTGTGTGTGTATATATATATATATATATATGCACACATACACACACATACATATATATATATATATATACATAAATATATATTTATATATGTATCACACATATATATGCATATACACACACACATATATATCTTATACACACACACACACACACACACACATATATATATATATATATGTCTTATATATCTATAGGAGAAGGAGAAGCGCACAGCCTTGTAGACCCAGTCTTAGCTGGGGTTAAGTGCCACCTCTGTTCCATTTTCCAGTAATTTTCCTTTAGGTCTTGAGATTCAGTGAACTTCTCTGTTTTCTTTCTAGTGTATTCCCAGTTTTCCAGATCAATTGTTTTCCCTATATCCGTAGCCCATATCTGAAATGAAGTCTCCTTCCTGTTTTCTATCCCAAAAAAATTGTCTCTCTTTTCTTCTCCGCACCATCCAAACGGAGAGGTTTCTTTTAAGGGCCGGCCCATGCTTGAAGCAGTTGGGACGTTTGTCCCGGGCTGGCAAAGACAGATCAGGGAAAGGAATCCATTTCCTTGCTGGCTCATAAAGACCAGAGGCAGAGAGGGAAAGGATCTGTGGTCAAGGCTTCCTGGCAACTCAAGAAAGAGGGTTTGTGTTTGTGGAGTGAGTCACCAGCCAGGCATCTTCTTATTCTGTCTGAAATCCTTTGTGTTGGCCTGAGTCATTTCATTGCAGAATTCGTAACCGAGGCAGGAGGAGGAATGTGGAGGAGGAAAGCCATGAGTGAAATCCCTCCTTCTCCTCAAAACCTGTCATCTGCATGCCATAAAAGGAATCATAGAATCCTAGAGTTGGAAGAGACCCCAAGGGTCATCCAGTCCAACCCCATTCTGCCATGCAGGAACTCACAATCAAAGCAATCCCAAGAGATGGCCATCCAGCCTCTGTTAAAAGACCTCCAAAGAAAGAGACTCCATCACTCTCCAAGGAAGCATCTCTTAACTGTCTTTTCTCCAGGCTAAACATACCCAGTTCCCTATGTCTCTCCTGATAGGGATTCATGGTTTTCAGACCCTTCACTGTTTTAGTCGCCCTCCTTTAGACACGCTCCAGTTTCTCAACCTCCTTTTTGAATTGTGGAGCCTAGAACTGGACACAGGGTTATTCCAAGTGAGGCCTGACCAAAGCAGAATACAGTGGCACTATTACTTCCCTTGATCTAGATACTAAACTTTTATTAATGCAGCCTAAAACTGCATTGGCCTTTTTAGCTGCAGCATCACACTCTTGACTCATGTTCAACTTGGGGTCTACTAGGACTCCTAGATCCCTTTCACACGTATAAGTCTCCTTAAGCCAAGTGTCCCCCATCCTACATCTATGCATTTCATTTTTCCACCCTAAGTGGCGAACCTTACATTTCTCCGTGTTGAAATTCATTTTGTTCGCTTTGGCCCAGCTTTCTAATCTATTCGGGTCATTTTGAATTTTGATCCTGTCTTCTAGTGGGAAGAGTCATAAATCAAAGTTGACTTGACAACAGTTAGCAACAGCAACAATCCAAACATCCCACTTTCCTGCTTCTTCTGACCAGAGTGGGCTGTGGGCACGAGAATGGGCACCAGAATCATTTGGGTTGTGTGTTGTGTGTTGTGTCTCTGCTCAGGCAGTTCTTTCCACGGTTACTGCTTGATATTCTCTGAGGTTGCTCAGCTCTCCATCCGTCCGCCTTGTGTGAGTCAACTCCTCGTGATGGAGATTGATCCTCCTTTGCCCGAGGCACCGCACCCTGGCAAAGGGGCAAAATGCCAGGCTGTCAAGGGACCAGTGTGTGTGTGTGTGTGTGTGTAAGAAGTGCCTTGTGACTTACTGAGGTCTTACTCTGAGTCTTTGATTTCTGAGACACGGGTCGCAACTTTTCTCTTTCTGGACTGTGCCTCTCTGTTGAGGAGGGTAAAAAAATCAAGTTGTAAATGTATTCCCCAAACATGCAGAAGGCCATTTAGCAATTTCAAGCAAAACTCCACCAAAGAGTGATACCTTTGTGAAGTCGTAGGCTTTCATGGCCCGCACCCGTCGTTTTTTGTGGGTTTTTCGGACTTTGTGGCCCTGTTCTAGAAGAGTTTCTTTCTGACGTTTCACCAGCATCTGCGGCTGGCATCTCTCTATTCTATTCATCTATTCTCATTGATTGTCTGAAGATGCCAGCCACAGATGCTGCCAAAATATCAGAAAGAAACTCTTCTAGAACATGGCCACACAGCCCGAAAAACCCACAAAATACTAGTGATACCTTTCTTGGCCGACCCAAATGCACAATATCCTTGTTGCAAGCTTTCGAAGCTCCATGGGCTTCTTCTTCATCATCCGGCAAGCTGTTACAAACCAAAGAGGAGGAAAACAATTGGAGACATTAGTCAGATGCCTACATGTTGTTTCAGTCTTTAGTGAAGATGGTAATAATAATAATAACAATAACAACAACAAATCCACTAAACCGTGATACCTTTCTTGGCCAACCCAAATGCACAACATCCTTGTTGCAAGCTTTCGAAGCTCCATGGACTTCTTCTTCAGCAGACAAGATGTTACAAACCAAAGAGGAGGAGAACAATCGGAGATGTTAGTCAGATGCCTACATGTTGTTATGGTAATCATCATCATCATCATCATCATCATCATCTATCAGGGATACCTTTATTGGCCAACCCAAATGCACAATGTCCTTGTTGCAAGCTTTCGAAGCTCCATGGACTTCTTCTTCAGCAGACAAGATGTTACAAACCAAAGAGGAGGAGAACAATCGGAGATGTTAGTCAGATGCCTACATGTTGTTATGGTAATCATCATCATCATCATCATCATCTATCAGTGATACCTTTATTGGCCAACCCAAATGCACAATGTCCTTGTTGCAAGCTTTCGAAGCTCCACGGACTTCTTCTTCAGCAGAGGCTGGATGGCCATCTGTTAGGGATGCTTTGATTGGGAGTTCCTGCATGGCAGGGGGTTGGACTGGATGGCCCTTGTGGTCTCTTCCAACTCTATGATTCTATGATTCTATGATTCTATGATTCTATGATTCTATGACAAGATGTTACAAACCAAAGAGTAGGAAAACAATCGGAGATGTTAGTCAGATGCCTACATGTTGTTATGGTAATCATCATCATCATCATCATCATCTATCAGTGATACCTTTCTTGGCCAACCCAAATGCACAATATCCTTGTTGCAAGCTTTCGAAGCTCCATGGACTTCTTCTTCAGCAGACAAGATGTTACAAACCAAAGAGGAGGAGAACAATCGGAGATGTTAGTCAGATGCCTACATGTTGTTATGGTAATCATCATCATCATCATCATCTATCAGTGATACCTTTCTTGGCCAACCCAAATGCACAATATCCTTGTTGCAAGCTTTCAAAGCTCCATGGGCTTCTTCTTCAGCAGACAAGATGTTACAAACCAAAGAGGAGGAAAACAATCGGAGATGTTAGTCAGATGCCTACATGTTGTTATGGTAATCATCATCATCATCATCATCATCATCATCTATCAGTGATACCTTTCTTGGCCAACCCAAATGCACAATATCCTTGTTGCAAGCTTTCGAAGCTCCATGGGCTTCTTCTTCAGCAGACAAGATGTTACAAACCAAAGAGGAGGAAAACAATCGGAGATGTTAGTCAGATGCTTGCATGGTGTTCCAGTCTTTAGTTAAGATGCTCATCATCATCCATCAGGGATACCTTTCTTGGCCAACCCAAATGCACAATACGCTTGTTGCAAGCTTTCGAAGCTCCACGGCCTTCTTCTTCATCATCAGGCAAAATGTTACGAACCAAACAAAAATGAAGATGTTAGTCAGATGCCTGCATTTGGATGTTTCTGTCCTTAGTGAAGATGGTCAGTGGAGGCTCTCTTTCGCAGGCTGGCCCTTCCTCCTTCGGGCCATGGGGCTTTTGGAAGATTTGCAAAGACCAGGAAATTTAAAGTCCCTTTGCATCTCAATAAGGACCCCTCTCTGGCAATCCAATATGCCTCCATTCCTCTGAGAAAGGAGTCCTCTTTGTAGGCAGAGGACAAGGAGTCTTCATGTTTTTGCATCAGGTCCTTGTTGAGATGCAAACGGACTCCCAATAGCCACAAGGACAGAAGGAGGAGGATATATATATCAGAAGCTTAAAAGGGGGGGAAAAAACTTTGTACATGGTTAGGGGCACAAAGGGCAGGGTTTAATATCCAAAAGGAGACACATATAAGAATCAGCGCAAAGTTCCAGTTTGCCCATGCATTTTGAAGGTCATGATCCTCTGCTTCTGCACCGGGAAGTTCCCCTTTCTTGCTCTACGTAACACAGAAGGTTTTGACCTTTGAATTAGTTGGTTTGGAAGAATCGCCACTCCCTGGTTCATTACTCAGAAGTCAGTGATGTGTTCAAATTGCGTGCACAAGCGGAGGCATGTCCACCCACTTCTTCTAACTGGAAGCGACAGGGACAGGCAGACTTTGGGTCGAACCAAGCAAATCTATCTTGGACAATGTCCTGTTTCCCACTGATGGACTTTCTCATTGTCTCTCCACTCTTGGCAACCCTGCGGAGGAGACAGCTCCAAGACTCCCTGTCCTCCACTGTTCTTCTAAGGTCCTCCAAAGTCATAGCCAAGACCTCCTTCATCCATCCATCGGTCCTGTGGCCTTCCTCTCTTTCTCCTTCCCTCCACCTTTCCTTGCATTGTTGTCTTTTGCATTGATTCATGGCTTCTCATGATATGTCCAAAGTACGACAGTTTGGTCATCTTGGCTTCTGGGGATCTCTATGGCTTGATCTACTCTAGGACCCATTTCTTTGTCCTTTTGGCTCTCCATGGGATCCTCAGCATCTTCTCCAGCCCCACATTATTCTCTCAAATGCCTTGGTTTTCTTCCTGTCTTCTTTCTTAACTCTCACATCCATCCATGGGAATAATAGGGAATACGATGGCTTGTATGATTCTGACTATTGTGCTGAGTTGTCTCTCTTTGCATTTTAGGATCTTTTCTAGTTCTTTCATAGCTGCTCTTCCCATTCTTAGTCTTCTTCTGATTTCCTGACTGCAGTCCCCATTTCTATCCAGGTTTGATCCCAAGTATGGGAATGCTTTGACTATTCCTATTTCTATGTCTAGGTTGAACTTGTGAAGCTCCTCAGTGGTCCTTATTTTTGTTTTCTTTATGTTCAGCGTTAATCCTGCCTTTGCACTTTCTTCTTGATCTTCCTTAGTAGTTGTTCCAGGTTTGTGAGGTTTTCTGCTAGTATTATGGTGTCATCTACATATCTCAGATTGTTGATATTCCTTCCTCCTATTTTCACTCCTCCTTCTTCTGTCTCCAAGCCTGCTTTTCTTATAATATGTTCTGCATACAAGTTGAACAGATAGGACGAAAGGATACAGCCTTGTCTGAACCCTTTGCCAATTGTCAAACTCAGCTCTTTCCTCCCCTTGCTTAAATCTGGCATTTTGGCGGTAGACTACTCCTGGAAAGGGAGCTTTTGCAACTTGCAAGCTGGGATGCAGATAAATTCAATGTCATTTCCCTTCACTCTCCACATTGCTAGCCCTTCAGGGTGCGATACAATGAAAAACTGAGACGTCTTGCCTTTGCTGGGTTCACCTTTCCTTGGTCACTTTCCCTGCCCCTTTACTTTGCCTGTCTACTTTCCAAAAGTGCAACTCAAATTTTAAGGCAATGCAAGAAATTTGGAGACTAGGGGGAAATTAAATGGGAGGGATGGCATTTTTTTTTTATTTATTTCGGGGGGAATTGCCTCATTTGGGCTCCCTTCCCTTAGCGACATCCCTGGCTGCGAACCCAAGAAGAAGGGTTGTAAAAAATGGTTGCATCGCCATATCTAATTATTTTTTTTAATTAATTTTTTTTAAAACAAATTTATACATAAAAAATAATAAGTTGTAAATTCAGCCATTTGTTGTTTGTTCAAAAAGGATACAATTCTTAACATAACGAAGAACAGCGTAATATAAAAACCATCAATGTCGTCCAAAGATACTCTACATATTATCTTCTTAGCAGAAGGGGCGGGCTAGAAATAAATTGATTTATTATTATTATTATTATTATTATTATTATTATTATATTTAAATCCTCTTGTTCCTATATCCTATATTAAATCCTAAATCCTATATTAAATTCCCCATGAGTTCTATTAATGTAGCACAGAGCTTATAACCAAAGACTTTGCTTAATGGTTCTGAGAACATTAAAAAAAATTGATTTTTGTGCCACTCTTAATCTAAAAATATTTCCGTCTATCTCAATTTCTTCTTATATAAACATTGCTATATTCATCCCCTTATCTAATTATTGATGGACGGAGAGAGAAAGAGACTGGCAAAGGATCGGTGTGAGGATCCGCACTTGGCCAAGGGTGACTTTCCCAAAGAACTGGACCCAGCCATCCAGTCTTACCAGTTTATTGGCACCTTGGAGACTCAAGGTTTGTGTACATTTCGGGGGGGAGGACTTGGAAAGGAAAAGGTGCGGTTCGGTGCAGACTGACTCCAGATTCCTGGGTGCGGACGGAATTTGCCAACTTGATTTACATTCTTGGCAAATGATTTGCTTCCCCCGTCCCTTTGATTTGCATCAGTGCCTTCACTAGTTCAGAGGAAATGTATCTCAGCCTGTGCAAAAGACACACATCATCTGTTCATAGAATCCTAGAGTTGGAAGAGACCCCCAAGGGCCATCTAGTCCAACCCCATTCTGCCATGCAGGAACTCACAATCAAAGGACCCCCGACAGATGGCCATCCAGGCTCGGTTCCAAGGCCTCCAAAGAAGGAGACGCCACCACTCTCCATGATGCATCTTCCACTGTCAAACAGTTATTACTGTCAATAAATTCCTCCTAATGTTGAGGTGGAATCTCTTTTCCTGTAGTTTCTATCCATTGTTCCAAGTCCTATTCTCTGGAGCAGCAGAAAAAAAGCTTGCACCATCCTCAGTATGACATCCCTTCAAATATTTAAGCATGGCTATCATATCACCTCTTAAGTCTTAACCGTCTCTTCTCCAGGCTAAACATACCCAGATCCCTAAGTCTCTCCTCATAGGGATTTATGGTTTCCAGACCTTTCACCATTTTAGTTATTCTCCTTTGGACACGCTCCAGTTTCTCAACCTCTTTTTTGAATTGTGGTGCCCAGAACTAGACACAGGATTATTCCAGGTGAGGCCTGACCAAAGCAGAATACAGTGGCACTATTCCTTCCCTCAATCTGGACACTACATTTCTGTTCATCATATTGGCTTTTTTAGCTGCTGCATCACACTGTTGACTCACGTTTCGCTTGTGATCCCCTAAGACTCCTCGATCCCTTTCACAAGTACCGTAGTCAAGCCAGGTGTCACCCATTCTATATCCGAACCTTTCATATATATATATATATATATATATATATATATATATATATATTTCTGCCTATGTGTAGTACCTTACATGTCTTCCTATCGAAATTCATTTGGTTTTGGCCCAACTCTCTCATCCGGGAAGGTCATTTTGGATTCTGATCCAGTAGCCCGTGTTGAGGAAAGATTAAACTTCCATGTGGAACGGTAGAGGGGGAGGCGCCATTTTGTCATTTGCCTCAGGCAGCAAAGTTTCTTGAGCAACTCCCGATCAGGTGGCCCCAGGTTGCTCCTGCCAGCAAAGCCATCCGCTGAGTCTGCCGCCCCTTTATCAAACAATCTCCTATTATCCCTCCAAATGTAAACAGGAGATAAGAAAGAGTGCAAATATTTCCCGAAACACAGACACAGAAAGAGACAAAAGACACACAAGAAATGTTCCGCCGAGAGCAAAGAGAGACGACAGTGTGGCTTTAAAGCCCTCCAACGACACACCCCAGGAAGGGCCAAATATAAATATAAATTTACAAGAGGACAAACAAATAGAATTATTTGGGCTTCACAAAGGCAAATGTTTTTAAAGGGTTGGAACGGAATCAAGCTACTTCTTTGGAGGCCTTTGAACAGAGGCTGGAGGGCCATCTGTCAAAGGGGAGGCTTTGATTGTGAGTTCCTGCATGGCAAAAGGGGGTTGGACTGGATGGCCCTTGGGGGTCTCTTCCAACTCTAGGATTCTAGGATTTTATGATTCTATGATTTTATGATTCTATACTTTGGGCATGCATTTTGCAAAGGGGGTACAGGTTGCACCAGGTGACACCCTAAGAAGGTCGGTCCATTAGAAACAACTTGAAGGCACATGGCAGCGACAACATATAATAAAAAGTGTGTGTGTGTTTTTGTTTTGTTTTTAATTTTTTTAAATTTTTTATTAATTAAAACTTCCAAATACACACTCATTCCATACATAGACAATACTTATTATACTGATTAAACACTTAATACAATATAGTTCTACTGTGTTCAACCAACGTAGCTCACATTCCCAATATATCCAAACATGTCGAGGTATTGATTGTCTCAATATGTCACTTAATAATTCTTCTATTATGATTCTTTCTATTCCTTTACATTCTCTTCCTTTCTATCCCTTTTCATCCTTCATTTCCTTTCCTCCCCTTCTTCCTCTTCTCCTCTCCTCCCTTTCTCCAAGCTTATTGTAAGATTATAAACACAAATGGATCAAATAAGCAGAAGACAAGCCATGCATTAAAATAGCTAACAAACGCAATAAAGAATGCAATAAAGAATGTATTAAAATAGTTACAAGAGAAGGATAAGAAGGGCAACTATAATATCAGATAATCCAGCGAAGACAAGAAGGAAGAAGGAATATTAAAAGGAAGGAAAGAGTTAGGCGAAGACGAAGGTATAAGGAAGAAGATGAAGGTTAGAGAATGTAGTAAAGCAGAAGGAGTAGAAAAGATGGAGAATGAAAGAGAATAAGGGGTAATGATCCCAAAGGGGCGGGGTATAAATTATTATTATTATTATTATTATTATTATTATTAATGCAATAGAAAGGATGAAGGAAAAATCTGTGTTTTGAGCATCTCAAGATAAGAGTTGGAACATAAGTCATTGTTGTTGTGTGCCTTCAAGTCATTTCTGACAAACCTATCATGGGGTTTTCTTTGCAAGTTTCTTCAGAGGAGGCTTTGCCATTGCCGTCCCTTGAGGCTGAGAGAGTGTGACTTGCCCAAGTGTGACTCACCCAGTGGGTTTCCATGGCCAAACCGGGATTCGGACCCTGGTCTTCAGAGTCCGGCACTCAAACCGCTACAATATCCTGGCTCTCATTGCCATTGCACTATAGCTAAAATGATGATGAAGGAATGGCCGATGACGCAGTGAGGATGATGTACAAGTGGCCCGTATCAATGAATGCCAAGTTCCCAAAGATTTGTGAAAACAACCCAGCATCTCCTTGATTTGAGCAACGCGTTTCCAGATTAATTTTTAAGATGGGAAAGTCTGCATGTGGCAGTTTTTGAAAGGTGATCGATGCATCTGAAACAGAGATGGGAATGAGGGAGCACTCTGGAAGGACCATAACTCCTTATATTAGATGGCAAAGCTGCGGAGCTTGGGGTTCAACAAGATCTGGAAGGCTGCTTGATTGTTAATTAATTGTTAATTAATTGTTCTATTGGTTTTTTTTTTTGTTTTGTTTTAATTGACTTTTATTGTTTTACCTATTGTTTGTATTAGATTGTACGCCTCTGGCAGGTTTTTATTCTATTTTACGTTGATTTTCTCTTTGTACAGCACTTTGTATATTGACAGCGCTTTAGAAATAAACTATAATAATAATAATAATAATAATAATAATAATAATAATAATAGCTACCCCTAAATCTATAAGAATGGCGATGAATAGGTTAAGGAAGAAGTCATCACTTGAGCGTCCAGAAATAGGATCAACTATCTTGACCATTTGGCTTGGACTATGGAGCAAGGCTGAAGCAACTGAGAATCAAAATGCAGAGAGATCTTGGAGCACCTTTAACTGAAATAAAGAAGTTGGCAGCAGGAGCTACTTCCTCAGATGCATATAGCGAAAATGATATTGGGCCACCAGAGCTGGACCAAAAGAAAGAGATTGGACTCATTCTACTCTAGAGAAGTCATGCCCTCCAGTATTTCCAAGATGAAACTAGGGCACATATTGCCAAGTCACATCAGAGTCCGGTCAAGGTGGTAAAAGTTATTAATGAGGAAGAACAGAGAAGCCAGGAGAGGCTGCAGCAGTTTGCTTTTGCCTGAGCCGACTGGGAAGGCTCCTGCTAAGTCAACTGAATGCAAACTACTTTTGAACTTTGAGTTCTGTTTGCAGCAAGTGAACTAAGCGGAGCTCAAAGGGAGAAGGTGGGAGAAGGAGAAAGAAACCTGGACATTTTAAAAGCAGTGGGAAAAGTGGAAGGACAGAGGATTAATCAGGGCTATCTCTGACAAATTGGGGTATTTGGAAGTTATGGGGAACTAGGTTCCACTCCACGTCTTAGAAGAGCTCTAGCTTGGGATTTTCTGGAGAGAGAGAGATCTTGGCCTCTGCCAGCCTGGTTTGGTTTGGAGGCTGCCAGTAGCAGAAACCTGGAACAACTACTAAGGAAGATCAAGGAAGAAAGTGCCAAGGCAGGCTTACTGTTGAACATAAAGAAAACAAAATAATGACCACCAAGGAGGACCTTGACAAGTTCAACCTAGAGAATGAAGAAATAGAAATAGTAAAAGAATTTCCATAGCTGGGATCAAACATGGATAGAAATGGGGACTGCAGTCAGGAAATCAGAAGACGACTAAGAATGGGGAGGACGGCTATGAAAGAACTAGAAAAGATCCTAAAATGCAAAGATAGACAACTCAGCACAAAAGTCAGAATCATCCAAGACATTGTATTTCCTATTACTATGTATGAGAGCTGGACAGTCAAGAAAGAAGAGAGGAAGAAAACCAATGCATTTGAGAGAATGTGGGGCTGGAGAAGATGCTGAGGATCCCATGGAGAGCCAAAAGGACCAACAAAGGGGTCCTAGAGCAGATCAAGCCGGAAACCTCCCTGGAAGAAGCCAAGATTCCCAAACTGAAGCTGTCGTACTTTGGACATATCATGAGAAGAGAAGATTCCTTGGAAAATGCAATGATGTTGGGAAAGATGGAGGGAAGGAGGAAGAGAGGAAGGCCACAGGACAGATGGAGGGGCTCTATGATGGAGGTCACTTTGGGTATCTAGGGCCTGCAGGAATTAAGCAGAGCAGTGGAGGATAGAAGGTATCCTTGAAGATGTCTCATCTATAGGGTCACCATGGGTTGAGATCCACTTGAGGGCAGTTTAACAAGGAACAACAAAGTAAAAGACTTCTGCTTCTGAAATAATTTTTGGGGGAGGTTGTGGGGTTGTTGTTTTTTTGGGGGGGTTAAATCAACCAGTCAATTGCATATCCATCAGTGAAATCCCAGCCCATCCCAAACATGGGCTGATGGTGAAGTCGTAGGCTTTCATGGCTGGCATCCATATTTTTTTGTGGGTTTTTCGGGCTGTGTGGCCATGTTCTAGAAGAGTTTCTTTCTGATGTTTCGCCAGCATCTGTGCTGGCATCTTCAGAGAATATATACCCACTCTCTTCCATTCCAGCATTCTCTGAAGATGCCAGCCACAGATGCTAGCGAAACGTCAGAAAGAAACTCTTCTAGAACATGGCCACACAGCCCGAAAAACCCACAAAAAACTATGGGCTGATGGTCTCCGAAAACCGTCTCTGCCTTTTCCAAATTGGAACAGGGTTCCCCGACTGAATGAATGCTGGCCTAGGGCCAGTCTCAACCCGGTTCATTGATAAAAAGGAAACTCGAGAACCAAAAGCTGAACGGTGAGAAGAAGTACATGCAGGAAGGCATCACCTATAGAAAAGCTTTCCTTTGTTTGATCATTCCTGGTGTGCTACAAAGGGATCCTCTGGTTATAAAGTAAAGGAAACAAAACAAAAAAACTTATTTTCCTATTCCTTCCTCTCTTGTATGCTTTATCTTCCTAACCTCTCAAGCCAAATATTCCATTCCATTTCTGTATTGTGTGCCGTGAAAACAGATGCCCTTCTTTGTGATTCGTGATGTTAACCAGTTTGGAACAGATGAGAAAGGATTCTGCTGCCTGTCTTGAAAACGGATCCGTTGTTTTTCTTTTGACCTTCAGTTCTTGGGTTTCCTTTCCTCTGCTAAGCCAAGCTGATTTTAGTCTGAAAACCTGTTGATGTTGTCACAGGATTGTTGGCGATGGAGACCAGGCAGTAGTCTAGTGGAACAAGGGCTAACAAGAACAAAATTGCAAGACTTTTTGATGAATGGGAACAATGACATTATCGGCCTGAGTCTCAAAAGGTAACTTTTCAAAGCCCTGACCAGAACAGAGTTTTCTTTGGAAAGAAATGACCAACATGACACAAGACAACTGTGTTGTCCGCAACCTCTTGTTGGTGATTTATACTATCAAGATGTCTTCAACTTATGACTATCTTAAGCAGTGGCTCCTCTTCTTCTTCATCCTGTCTTCATTCTTCATCCTGTCCAGTGGGGTTCTGTCCTGGGCCCAGTTTGCTATTCAACCTCTATTCAACCTCTTTATCAATGATTTGGATGAAGGAATGGGGGGCATGCTTCTCAGATTTGCAGATGACACCAAATTCGGAGGAATAGCTAATACCTCAGAGGATAGGATGCAAATTCAAAATGACCTTAATAGATTAGAAAGCTGGGCCAAAGCTAACAAAATGGATTTCAACACAGAGAAATGTAAGGTACGGCACTTAGGGCAAAAAAATGAAATGCATAGATATAAGATGGAGGACACTGGGCTTAAGGAGACATATACGTGTGAAAGGGATCTAGGAGTCCTAGTAGACCCCAAGTTGAACAGGAGTCAACAGTGTGATGCAGCAGCTAAAAAGGCCAATGCAATTTTAGGCTGCATCAATAGAAGTATAGTATCAAGATCAAGGGAAGTAATAGTGCCGCTGTATTCTGCATTGGTCAGGCCTCACCTGGAATAATCCTGTGTCCAGTTCTAGGCTCCACAATTTAGAAAGGATGTTGAAAAACTGGAGCGTGTCTAAGGGAGGGTGATTAAAATAGTGAAGTGTCTGGAAACCATGCCTTATGAGGAGAGACTTGGGGATATGGGTTTGTTTAGCCTGGAGAAAGAAGGTTAAGAGGTGATATGATAGCCCTGTTTAAGTATTTGAAGGAATGCCATATTGAGGAGGAAGCAAGCTTGTTTTCTGCTGCTCCAGAGAATAGAAGATAATGGAGCAATGGATGCAAGCTACAGGAAAAGTGATTCCAGCTCAACATTAGGAGGAACTTCCTGACAGTAAGAGCTGTTTGACAGTGGAACACATTCCCTCTTTGGAGGTCTTTAAACAGAGGCTGGATGGCCATCTGTCAGGGATGCTTTGATTGAGAGTTCCTGCATGGCAGAATGGGGTTGGACTGGATGGCCCTTGGGGTCTCTTCCGACGCTATGATTCTATGAGAGACTTCCGAAATCTTTGGCCATCAACAGCCCTGCTCAGGTCTTGAAAACTCAGGACTGTGGGTTCCATGATTGAATCAATTTACTTATTGTGCGCTCCACTTCTTTTCCTATTGCCTTCCACTCCTCTTTTCCAGTGAGTCACTTTATCTCATGATCTCATGATATTTCCAAAGTATGATAGCCTCAATTCAACCATCTAAGGCAGGGGTAGGCAACCTTTCCCCTTTAAGGGCCGAGGGACTTCAGCTCCCAGAATCCCAGGAGCTATTGGCCAACATGGGACTATCGGCCAACAAGGCTGAGGCTTCTGGGAGCTAAAGTCCCTCGGCCCTTAAAGGGGAAAGGCTGCCTACCCCTGATCTAAGGGGTTGGACCCTTGTGGTCACCTCCAACTCTATGATTCTATGATCTTTGCCTCTGATGAAGGTTCAGGTCCGATTTGCTCTCTGACCCATTCCTTTGTCCTTTTGGTGGTCTCTGATATCTCATAATGCTCCTCCAACTCAACATTTCAAATAAGCTGCTTTCACAACCTTGCATAGCAGTCGAAAATGCTATGGCACGGATGAGTCCGACCTTGAGGTTTCATGATATGTCACCAACTAGGAGAGAGTTAAATGGGGTGAGAAGTATCCAGAGTCCAGTGCCCCACATAGAGCCTGCTCACATGTCAGATGAGATGAGATTAGAACTCGGGGCGACACATTCCAACAAGCCCAATGGTCCACAAGCTGTCAAGATGCGAGGTCAGTGGCCCGTGTGAGTTGTCTGATGACGTTTCACACCTTGATGGGCAAAAATGAGGCGTAGGTGGGAAAGGTTGAGTCACGGAGAGAGTCTTGCCAGCTCAGGATCTTGAAAGCTCTGCGATCCAATGAAATGAGAGAACACCTGACCAAAAACTTCATTTTTTTAAAAAAAATGGAGATCTGTGATTGGTTAATACAAATCGTACCAGGCAGGTGGTCCCTTGAGAGGCTGGACATGGAGAAGGTATAAAGTGACGCCATTGGCCAAATTCTGAGGACAACCTCCGTCTTATTCTTCTTCATCTCCAGAATATCTCTGCAACGTTTTGGAGGTAAGTGTCTTTGCTTTCTCCTCTGAACTGCTTCATCAAAAACAGACGGGTATCTTTTCCCCACAAAGTCTGGAAAACACATATTCCAGATGTTGCTTTCTTGGACCTTGGGTTGAACATCTGGAAGAAACCTCAGGCAGATGTGCTCATATATAGACTGATAGATATAGTCTTTCTTTTCTTTTCTTCTGATGGAAAAGCGGGTTAGATAGGTGGGTTGGAGGGAATCCGAAATGGAGATCCTGTACTCCGGTGAAGGTGAGGGATGCAAGAGCTTTAAGGAGATATAGCTTGATCTGTCTTCTTGGGATATTCCAGATGTTGCTTTCTTGGACCTTGGGTTGAACATCTGGAACAAACCTCAGGCAGATGTGCTCATTCTGTAGAATATATAGATTGATAGATATAGTCTTTCTTTTCTTTTCTTCTGATGGAATATGGTGGGTTAGATAGGTGGGTTGGAGGGAATCTGAAATGGAGATCCTGTACTCTAGTGGGGGTGAGGGATGCAAGAGTTTTGAGGAGATTCAGCCTGATCTGTCTTCTTGGGAAGAGCCATAGAGTTTGGTGGTAGAGCACATGCCTTGTACATAGCGGCTTCCAGGCTCAAGTGCTATCACCTTCAGGTTTTGGTAATAAATAGGATTGGTAGCAGAGAATGGCAAGGACCTCTGTGTGAGAGTGGCAGGTGGTGAGGTGGACAATGCTGGGTTAGATGGACCAAGAATTGGTCTTGCTTGCAGCCCTGAGACACCAAGGATGTCTCAAACAAAGTGGTGTCTTGGATGCTTCCAGGAGCTCCCTTTTGTCTTTTTTAAAATCAGTTTCAAGGTCTCACGGTACTGTTTAACATATAAAAGAAGTGGACATCCGGGCATCCAATCTGGATTAGAAGCATTCGCGTCCTTCTGGTCGACTTCCATTTGGCATTTGGTTGACCACTGTGGGAAAGAGGACAGTGGCTTAGATAGACGTTTGGTCTGGTCCAGTCTCGTTCTTCTCCTCCCGTGTTTCTTCATCGTGATAGAGGTAACAATAGATAGAGAAAAAGACAGAGATGATCATGATGATGGTGGCGATCAAGATGAAGAAGAAGATGATGATAATGATAATGTTTTATATCAATCTCACTTTCTCCCAAAACTGGGACTCAGGACAACCCACAAGGAAATTAAAAGCAAAGGCTGGAATTCTCTGTCATGGTCTACGCTGTGTAACTTTACGTATACTTAGCTACGTAGCAGAGAGGCTAAGAAACCATTAGTGAATTGTGAAAATGTGCATGGACAAACCCTAGCTTGTGTCCCAATGTGCTTCGATCCTAATGTGCATCCGTTCCGTTGTGCATCCGTCCCTTTAATGGCTCCCTTTTGTAGTAATGCAATGGCAGCCCCTTGCTGAACACGGAGGCTGAAAAATGCCAAACTCAATTTCCTGCAGATGTTGCATCCTCTTCCAAAGGCATAAGGCCCCAAGTGAATTTCGACAAAGTGACCAAAGAGCCATAATATTAGAAGATACAATCAAATGAAGTATAATCATGAGCAACTTAATAGCAGATCAGTTAAAAAAACTCCTTACTCAGCAGTCAATCAATTGCCAAAAGTTCATCTGAATAAATTAATATAGTATATAGAGATACTGAGATAGATTGACAGACTGATATTGCTGAGCGTTGATTCATGGAGAGACAAAATGGCACCAGTCACTCCCCGAGAGTGAAATATCAGCAGACTTGGGGGAATCACAGACATTTGCAGAAATGCAAACCATCATCAGGGGAAAAACCATAAAGGAGAGACCCCAAAATGAGGCCTGAGCATGGGGAAGGAAAACTGGGGAAGGAACTGGAATGGAATTTCCTAGAAAAGGGTTTGGCTGGCTGGCTGAAACCCTGAACAAGAGGTTTCTTTGCTGTTAACGTTTTGCTTACCCTTTCTTGTGGATCTGAACTAAACTTTCTCCCACTATCTTCCTATTTCATGCTGTCTGATTGTCCTCATTTAATGGGGACAATCCCGATTAATCCTCCGTCATCCCACTTTTTAAAGCTTGTTTTAAAAGTCCTGGTTTCTCTCCCAGCTTCTGCCTTTGCCTTCTGCATGCTTCCAATGCTGCAAAATACAAAAGCAGTTTGTATTAAATTAACTGAAAAGGAAGGACAAGAAAAGAGGAGGCAGATTATGGCCTTTTCCAGTGGGCTCAGGCAAAAGCAAACTGATGCAGCCTCTTCCTAGCTTATGTATTCTTCCTTATGAATAACCTTTTGCCACTTTGACAAAAGTCTCCCAGCTTTCATCTGTGTAAGTTGGAGGGTAAGCTATCCATTCCTTTCCTCTTCTCCATTCTGTTAAATCTACACTCCTTGAACAATCCTTTCCCTCATCTTTCTCTGTTTCACAACCTGTAGCTTTATTACATGAGAAAACAAAGCAGAAATGGAGCCAGAGAGTATCAGCTTTCTCCCTGCCTTTCCACAAAACGTCAGTAGTGCTTCACTTCACTTCCCATAGTAGTCAGTTGTAAAAATGTGTCTTTTATTGTACAGATTTTTTCCAGCATGACAAAAGACTCGGTTTTATGACTGTCTCCCTTGAGAAGAGGACTGAAGTGCTACAACGTCATGCGGAGAGGCACAGAGAAAACCGCTACATCCTGGCTCCATTTCGGCTTTGTTTTCTCATGTGATAAGGCTTTTAGAAAGTTTCCATGACCATGCTGGTTGGGGAAATCTGGAAATGTTAGTCTCCCCCTCCCCAAGAAAAATAAATTCCATCCAAGATCTGTTCTCATATATGACAGGGCTGTGCTCTGAGACGCTTGCCTTTGTTTTTCAGCGTGGTTCATTTGCAATGACGACTCCTCTAGAGAAGGCCTTGGCCACCATTGTCATCACTTTCCACAAGTATTCCGGGAAGGAAGGCGATAAATTCAAACTCAACAAGACCGAGCTGAAGGCTCTTCTCTTGAATGAACTGCCGGCATTCAATAGCGTAAGTCTACCTTACAGCTGAGCTGACACTTGCAAAGAAAAGCCATAAGATCTATTAATCTGTTACTCTTAGCACAATAAGATCTATTAATCTGTTACTGTTAGCACAATAAAATCTATTAATCTGTTACTGTTAGCACAAGCCTTAGGATTAGGTGAAAAATAGACAACAATAGCTCATGCCAAAGGACCAAGTCTCCACAATGGCATTGCCCATCCAGTTCTCACCTACCAGTTTAATGCCTTACGGGTGCATGCCTCGCCTCATAGGGATGATGCTTTAAACTGGCAGACTTCTTGTGGTTTTCATGGATTTAAGAGATCTCTGCCTTAATTTGGAAAGAGAAACTGTTTTATTTCTTCCTCCTCTCCAAAGTGAAATTCAAATAATATTATCTCTCTCTTTGGCCAAGATCCTACATTGCTTTAATGGTGCATAAATATCTACTCTCCAAAGCAAAATTAAAATTATATTATGTCTCTCTTTGGCCAAGATCCTACATTGCTTTAGTGGTGCATAAATATCTACCAGTAGAGGTAATAATAATAATAATAATAATAATAATAAATTTTATTTTTATCCCACCCCTCTGCTCAGCAACCGGGGCGGCGTACAAGAAGTTAAAACAGTCAACAAGTTAAAACAATCCTTGAAATAAATAAAATAAATAAATCTACTAAATATCAGGGGTGGTGGAAGGCTAAATGTCCATCACATTGTTATTGTTGTTGTTGTTTTGTGCCTTGAAGTCATTTCTGACTTATGGCAACCCTATCATAGGGTTTTCTTGGCAGATTTCTTCAGAGTGGGTTTCCCATTGCCATCCTCTGTGGCTGAGAGAGTGTGACTTGCCCAAGGGCACCCAGTGGCTTTACACAGTCATCCATAGATAAAGAATCTGTGGATATGGAGGGCCAACTGTACATGGGTTAGGACCTGATTGTGGTTTTCTGTTTTATTAGCTGTAGGGGGCTATTTATTATACAATAACTGGTGCTATTTTGATTCAAAGTTATAGAGATACTATTATCATATAACGTTATGGAAATAATGTTATGGCGAAATATTATTTGAAGGGTGGTGCATTTATGATTTATGAAATATAGATTTCATGAAATAGAGAGAGTGAGAAACAATATGATTTGAAGCCATCTTCATATGGATATTGCCACCCCGCCATGGAAATCACCTTAGGGCCACCATAAGTCAGAAATGATAGGTTTGCCTTAGGGCCACCATAAGTCGGAAACGGTAGGTTCACCTTAGGGCCACCATAAGTCGGAAATGATAGGTTCACCTTAGGGCCACCATAAGTTGGAAACGGTAAGTTCACCTTAGGGCCACCATAAGTCGGAAATGATAGGTTCACCTTAGGGCCACCATAAGTTGGAAACGGTAGGTTCACCTTAGGGCCACCATAAGTCGGAAATGATAGGTTCACCTTAGGGCCACCATAAGTCGGAAATGATAGGTTCACCTTAGGGCCACCATAAGTTGGAAACGGTAGGTTCACCTTAGGGCCACCATAAGTCGGAAATGATAGGTTCACCTTAGGGCCACCATAAGTCGGAAATGATAGGTTCACCTTAGGGCCACCATAAGTTGGAAACGGTAGGTTCACCTTAGGGCCACCATAAGTCGGAAATGATAGGTTCACCTTAGGGCCACCATAAGTCGGAAATGATAGGTTCACCTTAGGGCCACCATAAGTCAGAAATTATAGGTTCACCTTAGGGCCACCATAAGTCGGAAATGATAGGTTCAACTTAGGGCCACCATAAATCGGAAATTATAGGTTCGCCTTAGGGCCACCATAAGTCGGAAATTATAGGTTCACCTTAGGGCCACCTTAAATCGGAGACAGTAGGTTCACCTTAGGGCCACCATGTTGGAAATAATAGGTTTGCCTGAGGACCACCATAAGTTGGAAATGACTTAAAGGTACACAACAACGACAATGGCCTATCCTCCAACTCTTATCTTGAGACACTCAAAACACACATTTTATTACATGTTGTTATTGTTGTGTGCCTTCAAGCTGAAGACACACAACAAGAACAACAACAACAAGAACAACATCTCTCCTATATTGCGTACAAATCACAGAAGGCGCATAGAATCATAGAGTTGGACCATCATGGGCCATCAAATCCCAACCCTCTGCTCAGTAAAGAAAGCTAAAGCATCCTCAGCAGAGAGCTGTCCAGTCTTTTTTGGAAGACACCCAACGAACGGACACACTCCCTTGGAGATTTTGATGGAGTCTCCTTCTTTGGAGGTCTTTAAACAGAGGCAGGATGGCCACCTGTCGGGAAGGCTTTGATTGAGAGTTCCCGCATGGCAGAATGGGGTTGGACTGGATGGCCCTTGGGGTCTCTTCCAACTCTATGGTTCTATGATTCTATGAGATCCCATCACCTTTTGAGGCAATTGGTTCTATTGCCAAAGCGTCAAGATGTTCCATCTAATGTTCGGTGGGAACCTACCCTCCTGTAACTTCAAACCATTAAACCATTATCCTACCATCAAGGGCAACAGAGAACCTACCCCCTCTCTGCGGTAGCCCTTGAGATATTTCATAGAATCATAGAGTTGGAAGAGACCACAAGGGCCATCCAGTCCAACCCCCTGCCATGCAGGAACTCCCAATCAAAGCATCCCCGACAGATGGCCATCCAGCCTCTGCTTAAACACCTCCAAGGAAGGAGACTCCACCAAAATCTCCAAGGGAGTGTGTTAAAAAGTCCGATCATGTCATGCAAAACCCAGTCTCCTGCTCCCCAAGTTGAGCATGCCCAGCTCCTTCAACCTTTCCTGATATGTCTGGTTCTCCGTACCTCTTTATCATCCTTGTTGCCCTGCTCCGAACCAACTCCAGCGTATCTGTATCCATCAGATGAGATGCTCGGAGTTGAGGAGAGCAGAGGGGGAATAAAACAGCTAAATTAGGTCCCCATTTTCTAAAAATCATGGTTAATTGGAAAGGTTTTCAACTTCTCTTCTCCTTCTTCTTCTCCTTCTTTCGGACGTTCCCAGAAACGAATGGATGCAGCCGAATTCCAGAAGATCATGGGTGACCTGGACCACAACAAGGACAATGAAGTGGACTTCCAGGAGTTCAGCTGCTTTCTGGCTTGTGTCTCGATGGGATTCGATGAGTTCTTCCGGGGCTGCCCCAAACCTCCACTTCCCAAGAAATAAATCCTAAAGGATATTGCACTCCCAGAGAAGTGTTCGGATTGCAATAAAAACACACATTACAAAGTTCTTTTTATTACCCTGAGCTGTTCTCTCTCTTCTTCTTGGGGGGTTATTTGGGATTTTTGGAGGCAGAGCTCCATAAGACACCAAAAAATAAAAATAAAAATTGGGATGATGGCTGTTTTTTTGGGGGGGGGGGGAAATAAGCACAATAGCATCCCCTCCAATTTCCCTGTTCTGCAAGAACATCGTCGAATATTCCTCTGTTGTCCCACCTTTTCAACTGTTTTTAAAGTGTCCCAGTTTCTCTCTCTTCTTTCCACTTTCCCCTTTGTCCGTCAGATCATTTATTGTGTTTCGGCTTATTTCAGTTGCTGCAAACTGAGTTCAAAGTGCAGAAGTTTGTACTGTGCACTGAGTTTATTAATTCAGTGCAGGGAGTTATTAACTGAGTGCACTTAACTATTTATTATTATTATTATTATTATTATTATTATTATTATTAACTATTAATTAACTATTTATTATTACTATTATTAACTATTAATTAACTATTTATTAACTATTTATTATCACTATTAACTATTTATTAACTTATTATTATTATTATTATTAACTATTAATTATCTATTATTACCATTATTAACTATTTATTAACAGAATGCACTGACTTTATTAACTCAGTGCAGGGAGAAGAGAGGAGGAAGTTGACTCTTGAGTTGTTGGTGTTGTGTGCCTTCAAGTCTTTTCCGACCTCTGGTGACCTATGGGGTTTTCTTGGCAAGATTCTTCCGAGGCGGTTTGCCCTTGCCTTCCCCTGAGGCTGAGAGAGTGTGACTTGCCCAAGGTCACCCAGTGGGCTCTTATGGCCGAGCAAGGATTCGAACCCTGGTCTCCAGAGCCATAGCCCAATGTTCAAACCCTACTTCCCAGTAAGCTCAGGCAAAAGCAAACTGCTGCAGCTTTCATTTGCTTGTGTCCTTGTCCTCATTCATAAGTTTTCCCCTCTTGACCATGCTCTGGGGTAGCTTGGCCACTTGCATCCTGGGTTTTTGTCTTGAAATGTTGGAGGGATGCTTTCGAAAGGCGATCCAAGCAAGGGACAGCAGATCTCCGAGATTCCCATGGAGTGCGGTGGAGCCTCCTTCTTTGGAGGTCTTTAAACAGAGGCTGGATGGCCATCTGTCAGGGACGCTTTGATTGTGAGTTCCTGCATGACAGAATGGAGTTGGACTGGATGGCCCTTGGGGATCTCTTCCAACTCTAGGATTCTAGGATTCTATGATCTGAACTCTTGGAAAGGAAGAGAAGATTCTGGGATGGAGAAGCGAATGACTATGTTGAACTGGAGGAACTGGAGCGGAGAAATAACCAAGGGCCTGTTTGAAGTCTAGCTGTCAAGCCTGGTTATTAAATGAGATTTCACTCCAGAGCATCTGGAGGAAATGCAAGAGACTATATCAAAGATAATGAACTGTATAAAAAAAATTGTGGGGTTAAAAAAAAAGAGTAATCAGAGTATTTCAAATACCTGGGTGTGTTTCTTCCAGACATCTGTCAGGCAGGTTTTATCTTGCTAGCCGAATTATCCCTTGCATCCAGATAGGTTCGGGCTTGTTTGTATCAGAGAAGTGGTATGTTGGTAGTCAGCCAAAAGAAAGGGTGGAGGTGAATGGGTGACTTGTGGATCGCATCGGCAGAGAAGTCATAGGGACCAATGTCATACCCATCAAATGTCCCGAATTGAAGTGGCCAAGGTGGGAAAGAATCCAAAGATATAGCCATGTTAGTCTGTAGTATCAGTCTGTAGAGAGATCTTAGAATCATAGACTCACAGAGTTGGAAGAGACCCCAAGGGCCATCCAGTCCAACCCCATTCTGCCATGCAGGAACTCAAAATCAAAGCATCCCCAACAGCTTTGGTCAGTCAACCAGTTACTAGTCCACCTAAAAGTTGTATTGTCTAGCCCACATTTTAAAATCTTGTTTGCAAGAATATCATGGAGGACCTTGTCAAAAGCCTTACTGAAATCAAGATATACTATGTCTACTGCATTCCCTTCATCTACCAATCTGGTAATCTTGAGACTCACTGAAATAAAGCAACTGAAAGGCTGCCAACTTCTTCGTTTTGGTGAGTCTCGAAGGCGTTGCAAGATCTCTCTACAGACTGGTGGAAAAGAGTTTGGGATCAATGGCTGACGGACGGAGAAGCCGTTCGGTAAAAGGAACTATAGCTTCGCACAACAAAACCAAGAATCTATTTATTTATTTTTTATCGTAATTTACATTTTTATTAAAAAGTACTTTTCTTTCATATGCACATTCCAGTGGAATGTTTATTTATTATTTATTACCATTTCACATTATGGTCTGATGCTTTTCGAACACTTTAATCTATCCACGATCATAGATATGTGGAGCTACTGAATGTTAACTTTTATAAGTGCAATATTTAATTGGGTTGTGTTTTGTTTGTGTTTTGCCATCTTGTATTGTTTTATTTATTGTATAATTTTAATTTTTTAAAAATGTCCCGATTCGGAAGAGACGCTCCCCATTAATCCTCTGCCATCCTACTTTGCAACTTCAGCATACTTTGTGCATGTTCACACATGTCAGCAAATACTATGCAGGTAGGTTTAGCAGAGAATCACTAGATACTTGGAAGAGCGGAATTAAAAAATCTGGTTTGCTATCTAGTAAATGCTGTGGGGACAAAGGGGACTAATGCAGAGCTGGGGAGAGTTTCTTTTTTTGGACTGCAGTTCCCCAAATCCCTCGAGCCAGTTGTCATCTGGGAATTGTAATCCAAATGGCTCTGGAAAATCGCACCTTAATTCTGTCTATCGCCAACTACTAACAAACACAGGTTAAGACTGGCTATGTTTAAACAGAGGCTAGATGGCCCTCTGTCAGGGATGCTTTGATTGAGAGTTCCTGCATGGCAGAATGGGGTTGGACTGGATGGCCCTTGGGGTCTCTTCCAACTCTAGGATTCTATGATTCCATGTTCACATGGAAGTGAGCTAACAGCAGAAAGCTAAAATACAAGTCTTGTCTCGGTCAGACTTCCTTGGGAGAAGTGCATCAGGCCAAGGCAAGGCGAAGCTCGAACTCGGAACCGGTTGGGAGCCAAGAGATGGCTGACTGCCAAAGCATCCTGGTGCAGAACTGAGCTGGAGGAACAAGCATCTGTAGAAACAGGTACGACAAGAGAACAGCCGGGCAGATCCAAAAAGAGTTGGCTGTCTATCCTTGCCTAGGTGGGTGAGTCTTTTCCCGTCCCTTCTCTCTTTTGGGAATTTTGATCTGGAACTATCTTTGGATAGTTTTGATCTGAAACTATTATCTTTGGGAGGCAGGATCCCAAAGAAAGCTTGATATAATCGAAAGGCACTTCTACAGTTTTGTCGTAGCCCTTTCCCTATATATACTTTTTGAACTGTTAGGCATGCATAGGGGTATCCGCATAGAGAATCACATTAAACGATTGACCAGAGAGATAAGATGAAAACCCGCTGAGAAGAGGAGCTGTAATGAAAAGAGAAAAGACAAGAGGCTCGGACTCCTATTCTTTTCTTGTTCCAGGAATGGCAGGCTGCAACCCATCCTAGATCTCAAGAGATGTCCGCTCTTGTATCCATACAAAGAAGGCTTTGCATGAGCGTTCCTAGTCTCTTTTTCTGTTTTGGCAAGGAGGGGACTGGTTCTCATGTACTGACACAGAGGATCCATATATCTGACAGATCCATATATCTGACAGAATATTTAGAAATCCCTAGGACTCGTGGTTTTGACAGCGGCGATGATTCCATGTATGCATATGCATATAGGAGGTCTCCAGAAGTGGTTCGTCTGAGGATCTGCTTTCGTTGCAAGAGATTTCAGTCCAGCTCTGTAACTGGCATTTCCAGATTTCCACCTGGCAAAGAATGCAACAGGTGCATTTGAACAGCAGCCAAAGATGCGGCATTTATGGGGAAGGTGCATTTTGAGGAAGGGCTTATGACACGTCGGTAGAGTTGCTAAATCTATTTTTTCCATTTTTCAGGTGCAAATCTCCCAGTTTGGAGTTGGGGAAGTTCAGCTACAGGTAAGAGGAAAGGTATGCAAAAAAAGAAATTCTCTTCCTCAACTGGGAGAGCACCAGCTTGCTACAATTTGCAAGATTTAATCTATTTCTTGCTGAAGCTTGCAAAGACAAAGGTGGTGGCCTGTGCATTTCAGGGATTCCCAAACTTTGGACTTCATTTCCCAGAATTCTTTACTGTTGGCCAACCTGGCTGGGGCTTCTTGGAGTTGGAGCCCAAAACATCTGGAAGATCAAAGTTTGGGCATCATTGGTGTATTTACTTAGGCTGCTGCCACATTGCAGAATTGATGCAGTTCGAAACTGCTCTAACTTGTCTCCATCCTATGGAATCCTGGGGTGGTGTCAAATTGGATTATTTTTGCGGTGTAGATGCAGCCTCGAGTTTTGGACCAGAAGCTCTCAGGGCCTGGGACAATCCTGAACTTGCAATCTACTGTGTATGTTATATGAATTGGAAATGGTATCCACATGTCAGATGGGTAAACAAAAGCTAAAGCATCTCACAGGATGGCTTCTCTCCTCCCTTGGGGGTCGGGTTCTAATCCTCCTCCTCCTCTCTCTGCTTCTTTCAGGCGCCACAATGCAAGCTCCCCTCGAAGAGGCCCTGAGTGTTATGGTAAACACTTTCCACAAATATTCCGCCAAGGAAGGAGACCCTTTCAAGCTCAACAAGGCTGAGATGAGGGAGCTACTTCTCCATGAGATGCCCACCTTCGTCAGGGTGAGGTCACAAGAAAGGGATTCATAGAATCCTAGAGTTGGAAGAGACCCCCAAGGGTCATCCAGCCCAACCCCATTCTGCCATGCAGGGACTCACAATCAAAGCATTCCCTTTAACAGATGGCCATCCAGCCTCTGTTCAAAGACCTCCAAGGAAGGAGACCTCATCACTTTCCAAGGGAATGTGTTCCACTGTCGAACAGCTCTTACTGTCAGGAAGTTCCTCCTAATGTTTAGATGAAATCTCTTTTCCTGTAGCTTGCATCTATTGTTTGGGATTCTATTCTCTGGAGCAGCAGAAAACAAGCTCACTCCATCCTCAATATGACATCCCTTCAGGGCTATCATATCCCCTCTTAACCGTCTCTTCTCCAGGCTAAAGATACCCAGATCCCTAAGTTGTTCCTCATAACGCATGGTTTCCAGACCTTTCACCATTTTGGTTGCCCTCCTTTGGACACGCTCCAGCTTATCAACATCCTTTTTGCATTGTGGGGTCCAGAACTGGATGCAGGATTCCAGGTGAAGAGATGTCATATTAAGGATGGAGCAAGCTTGTTTTCTGCTGATTCTATGATCCTATGAACAACAGCCGCAACATAGCAAGGCATTGGCAACAGTGTCCGCAGTAGCATTGGCCTTTGCCATTGGGCTCTAGCTGGTGTCCTGATGTGCATCAGTGCGCAATGTGCATAGATCCCAATATGCAATGGTCACTTCACTGGCTCCCTCCCACTGGAGTCTCCTTCTTTGGAGGTCTTTAAACAGATGCTGGATGGCCATCTGTCGGGGGTGCTTTGATTTTGAGTTCCTGCATGGCGGAATGGGGTTGGACTGGATGGCCCTTGGGGGTCTCTTCCAACTCTAGGATTCTATGATTGTACGATTCCCCTGCATAGTAATGTCACAGCAGCTCCATGCTGAATACAGGACTTTGCAAAATTGCTCAGTTGTTTTTCATGTAAGATGCAAATCCGTAGACGTAAGTGCCATACTGAATTCCAGCCTAAGGAATTATTATTATTATTATTATTCTCAGGAAAATGTCTCCTAGCCCTATTCTTTGCATACTTTTCGTTTAATACAATACAAGACCAATTTCAGACCAATCTCACCACTTCAACAATTTTTATATGTTACCCCAGTGTGCAGATCAGAACCTTGCAGGGAAATACATTGAGTTTCCCTTGAACTTTCGTTCCATCTGCTTTTTGCTTTCCTGTAGGGAAAGATCCACGAAGCCGGGTTCGAGAACCTGATGAAGAAACTAGATGGTAACAAGGACGAAGAACTGGATTTTCAAGAGTATGCAGTCTTTTTAGCTCTCACAGCAAGCTTGTGCAACGAATTCTTCCGGGAGTGTGCGGATGAGAATAACCGGAAGAGATAAGACTGGCGTTTCTCATCTCTTTGACAGTTGGATGGCGCTTGCTATGCAGAAATAAAAATATTCAGAACAATGCAGTGTGTATTTTACTACTAACCTATGACAACTCATACCCTCCATCTCTCCTGATTTAGCATGATGCATCCTGGTTAATCCCCTCCATAATGCACAAAAATTGGAGGGTAGTTATTTTTAAGAAACGGTCACAATATCATACCTTGCTTGGCAGGGACAGTTCCAGCTAATCCTGTGTTGGTGCACTTTTGCATCTGCTTTTACAACTGTTTTTAAAATGTCCCTGTTTCTATCTCCTCCGCCTTCCCCCTTTTGTCCTCAGCTTACTGCAAACTGAATTGCTGCAAACAATTCTGAGTGCAAAAGTAGTTTGCACTCAGTTAACTTCTGCTGTTAACACCAGGTGTGGCGTAGTGGTTTGAATTTGGGACTCTGGAGACCGATTCGATTCCCAGCTCGGCCGTGGAAATCTATTGGGTGACCCTGGGCGAGTCACACTCTCTCAGCCCCAGAGGAAGGCAATGGCCAACCTCCTCGGAACAAACCTTGCCAAGAAAACCCCAGGATAGGGTTGCCACAAGTTGGAAATGACTCAAAGGCACGCAGCCACTACAACTCAGCAGGGAGGAAAGGAGAAATGCAAAGAGGAGGAGAGGAATCTTGCCCTTCCCTGTAGATTCAGACAACAGCAAACTGCTGCAGCCTCTCCAAAGCTTGCCTATCTTTCCTCATTCATAACTTTTGCCCTCTTGACCACAATCGCCCCTGTTTTCATCTGTGAAATGAGTGTTGGACTATGCCTCTGGAGATCAGGGTTCGATTTCCAACTCGGCCATGTAACCAACTGGGTGACCTTGGGTGAGTCACAGACTCTCAGCTTCAGGGAAAGGCAATGGCAAACCTCCTCAGAACAAATCTTGCAGGAACTCAAAATCAAAGCATCTTGGGCCTCTACAAGGCATTTTGAGGAGAGAGAAAAAAATTGCAAAATTTTGCAAAATTTTGCAAAATTTCATTTCGGTTCCTAGAGGCCCAGGAGGGCTCCAAATGCAGCCAGAATCTCTAAGTACCCCATAGAAATCATTTTGGGGGTCTCATGCAACCCATGGTCCAAACATTTGGCCATCCTTGTTGCAGAACATACAACCTTCATGCTTCTTCCACACTTCTTCCACTCTTCCTTCACAGATCAACAGTCCACAGGGCGAAATCCAAACTGAAATTTCTCATTTTTTTCCTCTCCGCATTAAATGTCTTATGCTGGATTGGCGGCTGGGTTTGGGTTGGCAAAAGAACCAGCCTTTAGAAAAAGAAACCCGCTGCCAGTTTCCTTCCATTCAATGCTTTTCCCAGTCAGGAGACTGAGATAAAAAACACCCACGGAGAAACCACTCTGCTATTTTCCTCCTCTAAAATAAAAGAAGCAACGTCCTTGCTCACATTTTCCATAACTTTCCACCCCTTTTTGTCTTTTTATGTAATCATCCAGACCGATTCCCAAATCCACCCCCAACGGCAGCCAATCCAGTTTCCAAAGCATTCAGGAGAAATTTACAACAGATCTGACTCATTTCTCCTATTCCAAGCCCTACTCGCCTGTGCCTTTTTTCTAAGCAACTACAAATAACCAGAGGCGGGGATTGTGAAGCTTCCAGATGTTGCTGTACTGCAACTCCCAGCAGCCTTGGCCAGCACAGCAGCGGGTAATGAGGAACGCTGGGAGCTGCAGTTAAACATCTGGAGGGCTACATCGTTCCCACACTTGGACCAAATGTTGCTGAGTTCAGCAGGACTTTGGTCAAAGGAAGCAATTGTGTCGAGTGTTGAACTGCAACTCTGGGTTCGATTCCCAGCTCAGCCACGAAACCCACTGGGTGACCTTGGGCAAGTCACACCCTCTCAGCCTCAAGGGAAGGCAATGGCAAACCTCCTCGGAACAGATCTTGCCAACAAAATGCTCTAACCCAACATATTTCATGCCTACTTCTCCTTTTATGACACGCGGTACTTTCTGAGAGCTATAGCATTGCTGTTGTTGTGTGCCTCCAAATGGTTTCTGATTTACGGTGACCTAAGACCCTGGAGACCAGGGTTCAAATCCATACTCAGCAATGGAAACCCATTCGGTGATCTTGGGGCAGTCACATACTCTCAGCCCCAGAAAGGCTCGTGATTGGTTTGAATTATGGGATCTCTATAAGTCAGAAATGACTTAAAGGTACACAATGACAACTACTGTAAAAAATAACACACAAGAGAGAAGAATGATTCAATATTAGGGTGCAGCAGAGGGAGATTTTCAACTGCTGAAGCAAAAGTGGGTGTGAATCCGGATCGACTGTGATGCAAGTGATGGGTGGGTCGCCCTCATTCCCTTGGGCCTTGCTGTCAAAGAGCAGGAATTGGAAATGGGGCTGGCACTTCTGAAGCAACAGGTTGGGAGACATTTCATTGCGGCGCCTACTTTCCCAGATAATTCACTTGCAAGACGGTCCTTAAAAACAGGTGATTCTCACTTGGTATGTTTGTATCCTTTCCGGGTGCGGGGGAGAAAGTTGTCGATTCTTTTGGCTGTCGCTTTTGTGGGCCTCATTGTCATTTTTTTTGCATGTCAAAACGTTTTCTTTTTAACTGGGGGACACTGATTTGGTTGGGTTCTTGCACCCAGTGCACAGAATTGGTTGGGTTCTTGCACCCAATGCACAAAATTGGTTGGGTTCTTGCACCTAATGCACAAAATTGGTTGGGTTCTTGCACCCAATGCACAAAATTGGTTGGGTTCTTGCACCCAATGCACAAAATTGGTTGGGTTCATGCACCCAATGCACAGAATTGGTTGGGTTCTTGCACCCAATGCACAGCGGTTGGAAACTTTCCTTTTTAAGATCCCAACGCCTAGAAACAGGGAGTCTTGGAATTAGGGTTACCAGCAATCAGGGCCTTGTCCTATGTCTCCAGTTTTCAGCAGTCATCTCTAGGCTGAAGATGAGGGTTCAGATTCGCCATATTTGGTGGGCAAGAGGAGAGGACTGTGCACCGCTTCAGCTAATAGAAAAGTAGGTTGTTACAATTTGGAAGGCTTTATTTCTTGCTGCAACTTGCAAAGAGTCTCCAAAGGGTCTATGGGTTTATAGTTCGCTTCCTCTTCCTTCCCAGTTGTTGCAGTGCCTCCTGTTTCTAGAAGCAAGTAGGCTAGATTAATGGTTCCTTATCTTGCCTCCCTAAGTATGGGCCTTATCGCATGAGAAAAGAAATCCAAAATGGAACAGGAGAGAACCATCTTTCTCCGTGCCTCTCCGCATGACGTCGTATCACTTCCATTCCCTTTCCAAGAGAGATGGTTGTAAAACCGTGTCTTTTCCTGCACTGGAAAAATCCGTTTGGCGTAAGGCACACTTTTACGACTGTCTCCCTCGGGAAAGAGATACGACGTCATGCGGAGAGGCACGGAGTAAAGCCGGTACTCTTCTGTTCCGTTTCAGATTTATTTTCTCATGCAAGAAGACCCAAAGTGACAAGGAATCATTGGCTCATTTTACCTTGATCTGGGAAACAGCCTCTTAAGATATGGGATGCATAACACTTAATGGTATGACCAGAGGCCATCTCTAAGTCTCAAATTTTGTCTTTAGAACCTCAGGGGCTTGGAAAACCCTAAACTAGCAACCCTAGGTGAAATTCTGAGCGGTGGAGTATATAAAAGGAACTTTTCCAAACAGTGTGAATAGTAAATCTATATGGGCTAAGTGGAGTCTTTTGAGAGGCAGTGTCATGAGACAATTTATTGTGTTATCTGGTGTAATGGTTAGAGTGCTGGACTCAGATTTGGGAGATCCGAGTTCTAGTTCTCTCCTTGAGCCATAAAACTGAGACAGGTGCATGGCAGGTGGTTGGAAGACCATCTCCCCTTTCTTTATTGGTGGTGTTTAATGTCTTCATTCCCTTATTTATTTATTATTTATTGATTTTATTTGTCGCCTTTCTCCCAGGCCATAAGAGCATGTGAAAAACATTTATAAAAAGTTGAAAACTCTATAAAACTGATTAAAAATCATACAATTTTTTTTAAAAAAAAATTCCCTTGGGACCACTGCTAGAATAACTGGCATTCAAAGCTCTTCATAAGGAAACAGATTTAATCGGTTTTATAGAGTTTGAACGTGGTGACTCTAAATTGGTTTTAAAGCTTTTGGTAAACGTTTTGAATGTGTTGCTGTGGAAGCTGCCTTGGGTCCCATCCTGGGAGAAAGACAGCATATAAATAAAGAAAATAAATACATTTTAAGAAATGACAAGCCTATCCATTCATCTATCCCAAACCGGTGCTTGCAAGTTGGACAACATTAAAAGTTCATCATCCTCAAATGGCCATGCTGGCTATGGATGATGGGGGACTATAATCCTACAGGACAGCATCAGCTTGGGCAGTATTGACCACCCATCCCCTTCCTTGCCTTGCAGAGGGTTTTTTGTTGAAAAAGAAGGAGTGATGGAGCAACTCCATACTCTGGAGAGAGCCCTCGGAGTCCTGGTTTGCACTTTCCAGCGCTACTGCAAGAAGGAAGGCAACAGACACACGCTCAGCAAAACACAGCTCAAGGAACTATTGGTAAAGGAACTTCCGAGCCTGCAACGGGTAAGCATCCCAGTCCCAAACTCAAGTCTTGAGTGTAGTTTCCCAATGAAATCTGGAAGGAGGAAATCCACCGCAACATTAGGAGGAACTTCCAGACAGTAAGAGTTGTTTGATAGTGGAACACACTCCCTTGGAAAGTGGTGGAGTCTCCTTCTTTGGAGGTTTTTAAACAGAGGCTGGATGGCCTTCTGTCAGAGGTGCTTTGATTGAGAGTTCCTGCATGGCAGGGGGTTGGACTGGATGACCCTTGGGGTCTCTTCCAACTCTATGGTTCTATGATCCTTATAAATTAAAGTCTAAGAGTTAATGCAGTCTGGCTACGGGGACACAGTGGAATCACTAGGATTGGTGCAGTAACTCATGCCCTCCCCTCCAGGCTGCCAGGCACACACCCCAGCTGCCCTCCTCTGCCAGGCAGACCACTTCTGCTGTGGTGGGGATGGGTGTTGCTGCTGTCTTGCAGCCCCTTCTGTGTCCAGCAGGTCTGCAACCATGGGGTTTTCGGATGGAGTGACTGCCCTACCTCTGATGTGTCACCTAGTGTAGTCCGCATCCCACAACACCCCTAGTGTCATCCCTGTAGACACATAGCCCAATGCTTCTCCAATTGCCACAGCTCTCCATCAGCCATTGTGTTACCCAAAATGCTAGGGTCCCAGAGGGCACCCACAAGCAATATTTAAAAAGGGGATTGGCTCAAGTAAAGCTGCTGAAAGGGCTTTGGGCAACTAAAAGCAGGGATCAAGCCTGTGTATGGAGAATATCACACCGCCCTTTCCTCCTGCACTGGATGCAGGATGCAAACTTTAACAGGCAGATTTTGTCACACACCTCCATACCCAGGCAGGAGGCATCCATACCCAATCCAGGGATCCTGTACCCAATCCAGGCTTCTCCCATACTTTTGCAATGAATGGATTTTCCCATTCATTGCAAGAGTACATGAGTAGCCCAGATCAAGTACGGGATGCCTCCTGCTTGAGCACGGAGGTGTGCGATAAAATCCACCTATTAAAGTTTACATCCTGTGTCTAACATGGGAGGAAAGCACAGTGCAATAATCTCCTATATCAATTCTGGAAAACAGAACTCCAGAATGCAAGACCCAAAGGTAGTGTTATTTGTAGATCAAAGGGAATCACCACTCCCCAAAGACACTCACACACACATACAAGAACTAATGACATAAAAGGAGGGAGCAGATAGTGACTTTCAGGATTGCAGAGGGTAATACTGTACCGATTCCAGAAGCAGAGGTTCCAATTGGTGAGATGAAGTGGCTCAGCAATTGCTAAGGCAGGGGTAGGCAACCTTTCCCCTTTAAGGGCCGAGGGACTTCAGCTCCCAGAAGCCTCAGCCATGTTGGCCAATAGTCCCATGTTGGCCAATAGCTCCTGGGATTCTGGGAGCTGAAGTCCCTCGGCCCTTAAAGGGGAAAGGTTGCCTACCCCTGTGCTAAGGAGTCAGGCGAGATACCGACAGAGTGTCTGTCTGACCTCAAAACAAGACCAAATTGGTAGTGTCTGAGCAGGTATACTTATATGGCAAAACGTATCCTGGGGCAGTTTGGGGATTAAGGTGATGTTTCTGTAGGGCAATTCAAGTTTCCTGGGGCTTCCACCTTTGTTAAGGAAATAAAAATATTTAAATATCAAAAATATGAAAGTCAAGCCTGTTAGAGTCTAGCTTTAAATCAGGAGAGTAGCAGAAACATGTCCTTGTCTAACTCTGCTTTCCTAAGAGCTGAGACTGACTCAAAAACAACACAAGTAGCTTGCAGTTTAAACAAAAGTTTACTAATGACTTTCATCTATATATGCATAGAGGCTATATCCTAATCTAGCTAGTGAATCGTTCAGGTTAAGAAAAAATATTTATCTCACCATCTTCCCAAAGAAAGTTGAGAGGGGAGGAAGATGGTGAACCCAACAGTTCAGGAGAAAAATCTTTGAATGGGTGTGAGAGTCCTAAAAGGGTGAGTGACCTAAGTCACATGGTGAGTTTGAATGAGAGGAGAGGGGAGTTGCATGCAGGAAATCCCTATCTATATAAGGAGAGGGAAAGAGACTGCAAAAATCTTCCAACAGTTTCCAGGAGGGAAGAATAGAACAAGAAGTTTGTAAATGGCTGGATAATTACCGTCAGTGTCCCTGGGTAAAGGAGTCTTGCTCCCAGAGGAAGGTAATCTTGGACTTTTGTTCATGTGTAAGCACCAGGTCTATCACCCACCATCACACCTATCATTTTATCTTTGTACTCCCACCTCGATCTGCAGGGAGAGGCGGGAAATATAAATAAATTATATTATATTATATTATATTATTATTAATAATATTATTATTATTAGTTAAGGCAGGGGTAGGCAACCTTTTTGAGCTGGGGGCCGGGTTGCTGTCCCTCAGACAACTGGGAGGCCGAAGCACCAAAAACAAACAAACAAATAAATAAATAAATAAATATTTTTAAAAAAATTAAAAAATATGCATGCACACTCTCAGCCCCAGAAAAGCCATGGCAAAACCTCTGTGGAGATTTTGCCAAGAAAACCCCAAGAACAATTAATAACAATAATAATCAATATCATCATGGCGGGGGGCGGCGGGGGGCGGCGGCGGGGGGCGGCGGCGGCAGGACCAGCCTGGGGCCAGTTCAAAGGCCTCGGGGGGCCACATCCGGCCCCCGGGCCTTAGGTTGCCTACCCCTGAGTTAAGGGATTATGTAAATTCCAATCTTGGTTGATCTATTCCTGGCTAAGTGCCCTGGCTTCTCCCATGCTGAGCCACTTGGATTTCCAAATATGGCCATGACTAATTTCCTGCATTGGAGGTGCCTTCTCGGCTTACCTGCCTAAAACGTCCCTTTTGATATCAATTTGATATCAGAAAAGAGGATGGGTGCGGAGGGCCAGAACATGGGATAACAATTGAATATCTATGAGAAAGGAGGAACTAACAGAGCAAAATGGTGAATCCTGGGGATGGTGAGAGGAGAACCCTAGTGTAGTTCCACCTGCAGAACTTTTACACTGTACTTAGTGATGCAAAATCTTGGCCAAGAAGCCAAGGGTGGCACATTGTATGTTTATATTAATGGACAAAATCATTCCAAAAGGCCCCTTCAATTCACAGCTCATTCTCCCACCTTTTTCCTCCTGTGCTCTGTGCAGTTTCTTCAAGACAGGGCTTTCGAGAAACTGATGGCGTCGTTGGATAAGAACAAGGACAGCCAAGTTGACTTCGAAGAGTTCATCCGCTTTGTGGCGGCAGTGTGCACTTTCTTCCACGACCTTTTCCAAGACGGCCCTGCGGCCCTGCCGCGAGTCCAGCCAAACCAAGATGGTGGCCAGCCTCCCGCGGTAGCGCCTGTTTTGTCAGACGTCAACTGTGAAAGCAAGGATGGAGATGAGAAGAACGCTGACACAAGTGAAGGTCCTCAGGAAAAAGGAGAGTGAAAAGCTACAGTGGAAGAATTGTTCATGCTAACACTGGCCACTGTCACGGGAGCAGAAATCTGGCCAGAGACTCTATCATCAGCCATAGGGAGTGCTTTCTGCCCTTCCTCTCTTCTAGAGGTTTCATCATATGGGATACACCCCAAAATCCTTTTCTGTAGCATCCTTTTTCACAATTTCTTCCAATCTCGCACCACCAGATTTTAAGAAAAAAGCCAGAAAAAAATTGAATTTCTGATGTTTGGAATCATAGAATCCTAGAGTTGGAAGAGACCCCCCAAGGGCCATCCAGTCCAACCCCATTCTGCCATGCAGGAACTCAAAATCAAAGCATCCTTGACCTCTGTTTAAAGATCTCCAAAGAAGGAGACTCTACCACACTCCAAGGGAAATCCCAGACTATGACCAAGATGGAGAGCCAGCGTGGCATAAGGGTTTGAACATTGGTCTACAACTCTGGAGACCAGAGATTCATTTCCCGCTCACCCATGGGAACCCACTGGGTGACCTTGGGCAAGTCACATGCTCTCAACCTCAGGGGAAGGCAACAGCAAACCACCTTTGAACAAATCTTGCCAAGAAAAACCCATGATAGGCTTGCCTTAGGATCACCATGAGTCAGAAATGCCTTGAAGACATGCAACAACAACATGACCGGGATGACCTACTGAAGTTGGGAAGGGGGTTTCGCATTGCCAAAAGAGAGGAAAGCCAATCAAAGGGCTTTCTCAGCAGGATTTATTCAGGGGAGGTTTGTCATTGCCTTCCCCTGAGGCTGAGAGCATATGACTTACCCAAGGTCACCCAGTGGGCTTCATAGCCAAGTGGAGAATCCAAACCCGGTCTCTAGAGTCGCAGTGCAAAACAAAAAGATACTTCTTTTGAGATCCAGGTTGTCACCATCCTTTGTAAGGCTTTGTAATAATTCTCATCCATGGCAGGGAACAACAGATTCAAATGCAAGAATTAAAAGAGCATAGCATCACTTAAAAGAGCAAGCATACTAAAAACACTCAATTCATAATTTTAAAACTCATAATTTAAGCATTGTCTGGATAGGAATAGAATCATAGAATAGAATCATAGAGTCCTAGAGTTTGGAGAGACCCCCAAGGGCCATCCAGTCCAACCCCATTTTGCCATGCAGGAAGACACCATCAAAGCACTCCTGATAGATGGCCACCCAGCTTCTGTTTAAAAACCTCCAAAGGAGGAGACTCCACCACTTTCCCAGGCAGCGTCTTCCACTGTCGAACAGCTTTTACCATCAGGAAGTTCCTCCTGATGTTTAGCTGGGATCTCTTTTCCTGTAGCTTGCATCCATTGCTCCGTGTCCTATTCTCCGGAGCAGCAGAAAACAAGCTTGCTCCATCCTCAATATGATATCCCTTAGAGGTCTGTCCATCAAAGCGAGGACATCTTCAAACAGATGACCATCTTCCTTTTGATAGCACTTAGCTTGAGAGCAGATCACCTGGTGACAGTTATTCCTGCTACCGGTATGTGGAAATGTATACATCTATAATTAACCGAGAACAATGCAAATACAAATACAGTACAAATCTTTTATTACGGCACAAGGCTAGAGTAAATATTAATATTAATAATAATAATAATATAACAATGCATCTTTATGTGAGCATGTCCATGTCTGGCCTCTTTTTTTTCCTTTGGCAATATATAAGTGGCCACCTTATTTTTGTCTCTGGTTCAGTTTGGTTACTTTGGAAAAGTGCAACTTCTCATTCCTAGGCGCAGAAGCAGATGAAATCCCCTCTCTCCATCCTAAATGCCATTGCAGAGGAAGAAAAGAATCATAGAATCCTAGAGTTGGAAGAGACCCCCAAGGGCCATCCAGTCCAACCCATTCTGCCATGCAGGAACTCCCAATCAAAGCATCCCTGGCAGATGGCCATCCAGCCTCTGTTTAAAGACCTCCAAAGAAGGAGACTCCACCACTCTCCAAGGGAAGAAGAGGCAACATCTGCTGGATCTACACACACACACACACACACACTGCCATCCCATTTTCCTTTTGAGTCACATCTTAATAAATTGTAAGCCTGAGAGCAGAGAAGTGTTTTGTTGTTCATTCAACACCATGTATAGTAATAGTCATGATGGTGATGATGATGATGTGATTCTTTGCCAGTTTCACTTGCAAAGGAAGCAATGAGAAATTTCCACATTTTTCTTCCTATACTGAGTAACACTTCAAAGTCTATTGAAAGCCTATTAATAGTTTGGGACTTCTTCTGTGCAAAAATTGCACATTTTTCATCGTTGTTGCATTTTCTATGCAGAAATATTTTCTGTGCCAGAAATACTGTTTCCTCGGCAGGAAATGTAGTTGTGTACTTTTACCGCACAAAATTTGCACTTGTTTTGGGGGTGGGGGTGTTTTTTTTCTTCACGGAAAACAGCAAACGTGTGCAGGTTTTGTGCAAATTTAGTCCTAACCTGCAAAGATTCTCACCAGTCCAGGAATCTCTTCATCAGGATTTCCCAGCACTCAACAAAACCCATTTTTCAACCATTTTTTGAATATTTTCAAATATTCTTTTTTAATTCTTGGTTTGCTGTTTTGTGCCTTCAAGCCCTTTATGACTGTTGTTGTTGTTGCTGTTAGGCTTTGAAGGATGTTGTTGGCGGTGATAGCATATCTTACAACTCTCCTGACTTGGTAGTAACAGTCCTGATTAATCCTCTGCCGTCCCGCTTTTCCAGCTGCTTTTAAAACGTCCTGGTTTCCCTCTCCCCCTCCCACTTTCTCACTTGTCCTCAGATTATCTCAATCGCTGCAAACTAAGTTTAAAATGCAAAAGTTGTTTGCTCTCAATAAACTCCACAGAGGAGGAGTGGAGATGGTGGAACCTTGCCTTTCCTGTAGGCTCAGGCAAAAGCAAACCTTTTTGCCCTCCTGCCTGCCGTAGTTTGCCTCTGTGCCTTCTTCTGATGCCAGCTTTGGCCCTGGCACCTTCACGGTGCCCTTTCCTGCCCTTGTTGCTTTTCTCTGGTCTTGCCACAGCTGGCATTTTGAGACCTCCCTCCGTGCCAAACAGCTGGAAGGTATTGACCGAAGAATTTGGAGAGAGAGAACGGAGAAAGAAAACTAGCTCGGGTTCTTTATACCCATTTGCAAAAACTGCTGGGATTCTGATTGGTCTTTTTTCAGTGCCTGATGGGTGTGCCCTTGAAAATCCCAAAATAAAAGGCCAGCTTTGGCGAGGCTTTCAATACGGCTCCAGTCTTAATCATCCTCTTATTCTTCCCTTTATTCTCATACTTTGGTTTCCTGTTTTGGTTGCTCTGGTAAGTCCATTTCTCTTATTTCTATGCATGGTTTCTTTCCTTTTTAAAAGCATTCTGGTGAAGTAGAAACAAGGGTGGCACTCCTCGGTGGTTCCGCTGAATGGAAGAGACGAAGAGGGCAAGACAGTGATGCTTAATTTGGAAACTGGCCATACTTTGCCACTATTATTTAATAGTCCTTATTGCTCTACTCCTGTGTCCGTCGGTTCCTTACTGATGGTTCCGGCTTGTTCTTCCATTGGAGATTAAATATTTGGACCAACAACTGTGCGACTTGTATGCCTCCCATAGAACTAGTGCATGAACCCTAGTTCCTAAACATTTACCAGAGATGATACAGAGAGATGCCAGGGCTTCAGGTCTGTCTGGATGCCCTCCTCTCTAACTAATGGATTGACATTGAAATTTCTCTTATCCAAAATGTTTGGGACCAGAGATGTTTGGGATTTGGGATTCATTTTATTTTATTTTACGAATATTGGAATACCATGATAAAGAGATATCATGGAGATGGGACCCAAGTCTGAACACAAAATTCATGTATGTTTCTTAGACACTTTCTTAGACACATCATCTGAAGGTAATTTCATACAATATTTGTAATAATAAGTGTGTGCATGACACAAATTTTGTGTGTACTGAACCATCAGCAAGCAGAGGTGGCACAATCTCAGCCCCCCCATGACAAAAGTTTTGGTTTTTGGAAAAAATCAGAATTCTGGATAAAAGAGATGCAATCTGTATTACAAGACTGGCACTCTGCATGCGCTCAGTTTTCCAATGCAGGACTCTGCACAGTTTTGGATTCCTGGCAGGGCAGGATTTTTTCCATGCCCTTGCTCTTCTCTGAGGGCTAACACAACAGGGACAAAGTATGCAAAATGTCCAATTTGTTGACGCTAGATCTGGAAATGTAGTAAGAGGTTTTTTGTTTTTTTAAATGGGATAAATACATACATAGAATGAGAGATTCTGTGCTGGACTAAGAGGCATAACCCTCCTAAATAACAAGTGCCTATTAGTTTGGCATGCACATTAGGTTTCGAATTGGGCTTTATTTGTTTTGCACAAATGCATGCTTTGTCTTATACTGTTGGGAATAAATCATCATCTGCTGCCCCGAGGGTATATCTTGGTGGAAAAGTGGAGTGGAGCATTTTAAAACATAGACAGAAAAAACAGACAAATGGACCCAGATGATAATCTTCATGCAAACCACACATGCATCAGGTGCCCAAGTTGGTCAATACTTGGGCGGACATCAATGCCAGTCCCAATGCCAACGTAGGTCCAAACTGGCATAAAACCCCAATGGCATTCCCTCTCTGCCCAACTGGAGCCAATACTTGCTGCGCTGTTCAGAGACCAAATCCCTACCTTGATCTCTGGTGCCCCACCAAACAGCGCTGCCTGACGCACGTTGCTCCGTCTTGCCAACATGGCAAGGCAAGGATGGGTCAGTTGCACCTAAAACAGGAGGCATGGACGCATGGTCCTCCCGAAGTTGCCCAGCTACAACTCCCATCACCTTGACCACTAGGCCTGTTGACCAGGGCAGATGGGAGCTGGAGTCCAACAACATCTGGAAGGCCCCAGGTTCAAACATGCAAGTCTATTGAATGAGATTATTTCCGTTTCTAAGAGAGTGGCAACATTTGAAGAAGACAAAGGGCTTTAACCCCCTTTTCTTCAGAATTTGGAGGAATCTTGGAAAAACAGACAAACTGCAGTTCCAAAAATCCCTCTCCCTCAACCAGCATAGTTGGAGTGGCATCCCAAAAAATAAAAGTAGCTAGTGGATTCTGGGTGTTATACTCCAGTCCAAAAGAAGGAACATGCTATTCTCCTTCAGTGCCAAATGACGTCCAATGCTGTCCATTGCCAAGGGTTTATGACTCACGGTTTCCTCCATTTCCTCCTGTTTTCCCAGCTGACCAAACTGGGCGTTGGCGGGCAGCTTCCAAACTCAGCCTGGAAGCTATTTGAATGTATAAAAGCAAATAAAGAGATAAACAACAAAACAACTCACTTTTCTTGCCTTTGGTTTCGTTGGGTCTCTCCCTACCGGTGCTTCCAGATGGAAGCTTTTCATTGTACAAAACTTCTGCAAATAAGGCACCCGATCCCATCTGATCTTGGAAGTTATGCAGGATCAGCCCTGGTTAATATTTGGATAGGAGACCACCAATGAATACCAAGCGCTGTAGTCTCTATTTCAGAGGAAAGGACTAGCAAAGCCATCTTCCTTGCCTCAGAAAACCCGATGAAATTCAAGGGGTGGCCACAAGTCAGTGTCTGACTTGAAGGCATATATGCAAACGCTTCTGCAAATAGCCTAATGTTTTAAGTTTTTAAACTTTTAAATGTTTAGTATATAAAGTAAGTCACAAACTCTCAGCCTCAGGGGAAGGCAATGGCAAACCTCCTCTGAACAAATCTCGCCACGAAAAAACCATGATAGGGTCACCATAAGTCAGAAAATGACTTGAAGGTACACGACAACAGCAAAAGTAAAATCACACTGTAAGGCTCCTAGTTATATATTATGATGTTCCAACATTACAGTGATAAGGAATCAGGCGATTTAAAAAGAGAAATATAGCTCATAAATTTCAATAAAAGCAGCCCAAATGTCAGAATATAAGTCCATTTTCCCCAATCCTGATAGGATCTCTTGTGGATAGGTGGCACCATGGTGCTTCTGCAAAGATAGGCACTGAGAGAATTGGAATTGCATAACACCAATGAAGACCTGTCAGAACAAAAGATGGAGAAACCGAATGGTTCCCAATTGGCAAAGGAGTCAGTCCATGTGCCATGATCACACTTTTTCTATATCTTTGGCTTAGGGCTGGATGGGCCATTTGCAGCCCTCCAGAGGTTGTCGGTGTTGTTGTTTTCATTCTTTCTTTCTTTAGTCAACCTTTATTAGGCATACAACAGCATACATTTACAATGAAACACCCTTAAAGACATGATGGGAGTGCCAACCCATCTGATTGTCCTGATGAGGAATCTGAACTCAGGACAAGAGGCTACTGTCAGAACAGAAGACGGAGAAACCGAATGGTTCCCAATTGGCAAAGGGGTCAGGCAAGGCTGCATCCTTTCATCCTATCTGTTCAACTTGTATGCAGAACATATTGTAAGGAAAGCAGGCACAGAAGAAGGAAGAGTGAAAATAGGAGGAAGGAATATCAACAATCTTGAGATATGCAGATGATACCATAATACTAGCAGAAAACCTCAAATACCTGGAACACCTACTAAGGAAGATCCGAGAAGAAAGTGCCAAGGCAGGCTTAATGTTGAACATAAAGGAAACAAAAATAAGGAACATTGAGGACTTTCACAAGTTCAACCTAGACAATGAAGAAATAGAAATAGTCAAAGAATTCCCATTACCTGGGATCAAAGATGGATAGAGAAGAAGACTAAGAATGGGGAGAGTGGCTATGAAAGAACTAGAAAGGATCCTAAAATGCAAAGATAACTCAACACAAAAGTTAGAATCATCCAAGCCATTGTATTCCCTATTCCCATGGATGGATGTGAGAGCTGGACAGTCAAGAAAATGGACAAAAAGAGAATAAATTCCTTTGAGATATGGTGCCGGAGAAGAGTGCTGAGGATCCCATGGACAGCCAAAAGGACAAACAAATGGATCCTAGAGCAAATCAAGACTAAAACCTGCCTGGAAGAAACCAAGATGACCAAACTGAGGCTGTCCTACTTTGGACACATCATGAGAAGGCATGAATCGCTGGAAAAGACGTTTATGTTAGGAAAGATGGAGGGATGTAGAAAGAGAGGAAGGCCACATGCCAGATGGATCGACTTTATTAAAGAGACCACGAATAAGAGTTTGGAGGATCTGGGCAGAGCAGGAGAGGACAGTAGAGGGGCCTGGAGATGTCTCATCCATAGGGTCCCCATGGGTCGAGACCAATGCAAAGGTAGTTAACAACAACAACAACAACAACAACAACAACAACAATGACCAGCCTCTGTGGGCTATATTTCAGAAGTTACGAACTGGCAAAACCATCTCTGAGGATTCCTTGCCTAAGAAAACCCTATGAGATTCATAGCGTCGCCATAAGTCAACAAGTGACTTGAAGGCATGTCCACAATGATTACCAAAGGAAGCCCTCTGAAGCTTTGCAATTTCCATTGCAATTAATGGATTTGTTCTGAAGGTTAATTAATGGAGTGAGTACCTGAGAGCACTGGATGTATTCACTGAGGATAAGAGGAGAGAGCGATGTAAGAGAGAGATCTCTGTCACACTAGACAATTATAGAACTTGGAAACTGCTTTAATTGCCGTGGCTGCATGACAGACCCTTGGGATCTGTAGTTTGGAAAGATACTACAGTGCTTTGACTGAGAGTCCTAAATGCCTCTCCCTAAAGTGGAAATCCTAGGATCCCATATGACACTGCCATGACAGGGAAAGTGGAATGCAGTGCTATAACTGTGTAGTGTGACGGGGCTCAAATATTGGTTTTTAATTCACGAGTGGAAAATGGGGGTTGTGGAAAGTGAGGGTTGTTTGCAAGTCCCAAGGGGGTTCAGGCACCATTTGGCAATGGGAGAGGTGAAAGGGATCTAGGAGTTCTAGTAGACTACAGGTTGAACATGAGTCAACAGTGTGATGCCGCAGCTAAAAAGGCCAATGTGATTCTAGGCTGCATCAAGAGAAGTATAGTGTCTAGAGCAAGGGAAGTAATAGTGCCACTCTATTCTGCTTTGGTCAGGCCTCACCTGGAATAATCCTAGGTCCAGTTCTGGGCACCATATTTCAAAAAGACATCTGTTTTCATCTGGCAGCTAATCTTTCCTAGTGTTGTTGCTGTTGTGACCCTTTAAGTCATATCTGACATATGGCGACCCTAAAGTGAACTAATCATGGGGTTTTCTTGGCAAGGTTCTCCAGAGGGGGCTTTGCCATTGCCGTCCTCTGAGGCTGAGAGAGTGTGACTTGCCCAAGGTGGGTTTCATGGCTAAGCGGGGATTGTAATCGGTCACCATTGCCCTTTCTAGCCTTTTATTATTGACTTTTATTATTTTACCTATTGTTGTGTATTTTGAGATTGTATGCCTTTGGCAGGTTTTTATTCTATTTTATTGCTTTGATTGTCTCTTTGTACAGCGCTGTGTACATTGACAGCGCTTTAGAAATAAACTTTAATAATAATAATAATAATTAATAATTAATAATTGCACACAGCTACTTTGAGCATTGCAATAAACTCAGAAGAAGCAGCGAAGCATGGAGCAAGATGGCAAATAATGCCTCCTTTCCTGGCAGTCAAAGAGGCCTTGGTGCTTCGATCTTGCATGACCTCCCTCCATTACATCAGTTTGTAAAATAAGCATTTCCCCGCATATATTTATCTATTTATTAAACTTCAGAAAACAATCCTAGAGTAACGTACAATAGCATATAGTGACAAAACAAATAATAGACAGGTAACACTAAAGGACTTCCGATTTCTATCTTGGGGGGCTCCTCTCTCATATGCATAGCCCTTTAACTATCTAATAATTTATTATTAGGACAAATAAGGATTTTGGGGGGAGGTTACAGTACAGCGAACAATATATAACATACACATTAAAATACCCAAGGAAATCAAGATTTTTGCAGCGGAAATCCCTCTTCTTATTTTATGTCCGTGTTTGTTTTTTTTATCGGTTTGTATTTAAATTTTATATTTAATGAATCTGTTATTGTTTTAATTGATATCTGATTTAATAATGTTTTAAGGGGGGGAGGAAATATACTGTTTTATCTTTGTTGTTCTTTTAATTGTTGTAAACCGCCTAGATTGGTTCGCCATAGGGCGGTATAGAAATAAAAATTATTATTATTATTATTATTATTATTATTATTACTTTTGGGTTGCGGGTGGCAACAAGGGTTGTTAAAATGGGGTGAAGAGGAACTGCAGCTTTGGAGACTTTTCTTTTGCATCAACTCATGCTATCCATTTTTGACAGCCCTGAGAAAATGGCAAGCCCTTTGGAGAAGGCCTTGGAGGTGATGGTGGCCACTTTCCACGCCTATTCCGGCAAGGAAGGGGATAAATACAAGCTCAACAAGTCCGAAATGAAGGAGCTGCTTTTGAAGGAGCTGCCTGGATTCATAGGCGTAAGTGGGATGCCCCTTTGGGCTTCTTTACAAAGAGCAGAGATAGGCACAGGGCACCCTATGGGCCACATGTGGCTCATGCCACCACCCCACAGACATGGCCCCTGGACCGCTGGAAGCTTCTCACCCCTCACCCTACAGAAAAATTTGGCACAACACTTTCCCAATCCCCCTGTTTCTTTGTTATGCCCCTTTTCTCATTTCTTACCTCTCCAGCTGACACCCCTTCTCCATCCCTCCATCCCTCCATCCCTCCATCCAGCATCCATCCCTCTATCCATTCCTCCCTCCCTCCATCATCCATCCCTCTATCGATCCATCCATCCATCCATCCATCATCCATACCTCTACCCATCCCTCCCTCCCTCCCTCATCCCTCCCTCCCTCATCCATCCCTCCATCCCTCCCTCCCTCCCTCCCTCCATCCATCCATCATCCATCCCTCTACCCATCCCTCCATTCATCTATCCCTCCATCCCTCTATCCATCCATCCCTCCCTCCCTCCATCCCTCCATCCCTCCCCCATCCCTCCATCCATCCATCATCCATCCCTCTATCCATCCATCCCTCTCTCTCCATCCATCCATCATCCATCCCTCCATCCATCCCTCCATCCATCATCCATCCCTCCATCCATCCATCATCCATCCCTCTATCCATCCCTCCATCCCTCCCTCCATCTCTCCATCCCTCTCTCCATCCATCATCCATCCCTCTCTCTATCCATCCCTCTCTCTATGCACCCATCCCTCCATCCCTCCCTCCCTCCATCCCTCCCTCCCTCCATCCATCCCTTCCTCCATCCATCTATCATCCATCCCTCTTCCCATCCATCCATCCCTCTCTCTATCCATCCCTCCCTCTCTCCATCCATTCATCATCCATCCCTCCATCCATCATCCATCCCTCCATCCCTCCATCCCTCCATCCCTTGCACACTGCCATCTCCTTTCTTTTCCTCGTACCTTTTTCTCACTCTCCTTCTCTTTCTAAGGAGTTTATCACACGGGAGGGAAAGCGCCCAAATGCCGTGAATAAACGGGGTTTAAATCCCGTGAACATCCTGCAAAAGCGGGATTGTTTTCAGACGTCGGGCGGCTTGAGCATTATCCTGACATTAATCCGTGAATAAAGCGGCATGCATTTGACTTTAAATGGTTTTTAACGTCTTTCACCTGCTTTGACTGGTTAAATTGTTTAATATGCCCTTGGCTTTATTATTATTATTATTATTATTATTATTATTAATTTATCTGTTTAAATTGTTATTATGGCTATAAAATGCTTTAGTCTGCTTCTGCCAATTTTACTCATATGCTCCCCAGAGATTTCATGATATAGGCCAGAACAGAAATATTTTAATCAATAAATAAGGGCTGGAATCCTATTACTTAATCCAAACTGGAATCAATTGTTAAATAGTGAATCAAGAAAGGTAAATCCCATCAATTCAATGGATCTACTCTGGTTGGCAGTAACAATAGCATTTAGACCCAAGACTTGTTTTCTGCTCACATGGCAAGGCTGATTTCAGAGCTTTGGAAAAGTCCTTTTTTAAAAAAGATTTTTAAATTCCCCTCTGAAATTACCAATATAATTATAAAAAGATCTCAAATAAATGTGTACATTGTCAAATCAGCTATAAATAATATAGCCCTCCTTTGCACCCATCCATCCATCCATTCGCCAACATGCAAAGTCTATTATTACTATAATTATTATATAATTATAATAATTATATAATATAATAATATAGTAATTATTATTATATAATTATATAAGTGTTACTATAATTTAATCATTAATATAGTATAGTAATACTATATTATTACTGTTACAACATTTCTGTTAAATACTAGGATTTGCTGTGCCAAAAATCCAATTTTAGGTGGAGATCCATCTTCACCATTCAGTTTCTTGAAAATATATTTTAGAATTTTTTAATGTAGAGCTTGGAAAAGTGACTTTTGGAGACTACCGCCAGAATCCTATATCACCTTTGAATTAATGCAACTTTACGTATACTTAGATAAGGAGCAGAGGTGCTAAGATACTCTGTTAGTGAGCTGCAAAGATGCATACTGGGACACTGGCAAAAATGCTCAATGTGCATTGGGACCAAAAGCACATTTGGACCAATGTATATTAGGATCAATGCGCATTCGGACCAATGTACATTAGGACCAATGCAAATTAGGACCGATGTACATTTGGATCAATGCGCATTCGGACCAATGCACATTTGGACCAATGCACATTAGGACCAATGCACATTAAGACCGATGTGCATTCAGACCGATGCGCATTTGGACCAATGCACATTAGGACCAATGCGCATTCTGACTAATGCACATTTGGACCAATGCACATTCGGACTAATTCACATTAGGACCAAGGTACATTAGGACCAATGCACATTTGGATTAATGCATATTCGGACCAATGCACATTCAGACTAATTCACATTAGGACCAAGGTACATTAGGACCAATGCACATTCGGATTAATGCATATTCGGACCAATGCGCATTCAGACTAATTCACATTAGGACCAATACACATTAGGACCAATGTGCATTCAGACTAATGCACAATTGGTCCAATGCACATTCAGACCAATGCGCATTCAGAACAATTCCCATTAGGACTAATGCACATTAGGACCAATGTGCATTCAGACTAATTCACATTAGGACCCATGCACATTGGTGTGCAATATACATTGCCGCACAATGATGCACCGGGCATTTCCCCAGCTTTGCTTAATAGTAATTTATTAGCAGCTTTCTACTGGATTTGGATGTTGCAAAACTGCCCAGTCCTAAGTCCTGCATCCCTACGTCCATTTACACATACACAACTCCAATAAAAGATTTCGGTCCACAACTCCGAAACACACTGTGCTGCAGGAGGGCAATGGGATGCCTAGGAAAGTAGCCTTAACAAATGGACTAAACTGGTTTTCTCCAAAACAAAACAAAAAAAACCTGAGCTCTTGACAGCAAACTCCTCCAGTCTTTAAACAGAGGCTGGATGGCCATCTGTCAGGGATGCTTTGATTTTGAGTTTCTGCATGGCAGAATGGGGTTGGACTGGATGGCCTTTGGGGGTCTCTAGGGTTCTATGATTCCTTTCTGACCGGAACAAACCAACTCTTTCTCTGGCAGAAAAAGAAGGATGAAGCCACGTTCCAGAAGATCATGAACAACTTGGACAGCAACAAAGACAACGAGGTCGATTTCCAAGAGTACGCCGTCTTCCTGGCCTGCGTCGCCATGGCCTGCAACGATTTCTTCCAGGGTTTCCCTGAAAAGATGCCACGGAACAAGTGAAAGAGAGGGAAACAGTTTTACAAGATTCATCCCTGGAGGATCTCATCCTACTTTGTTCCACGCATTCCTTCCTGGGAATAGTTATCTGATCTGAGCGCTCCGCAGCATGGGAATTATTAAGCCTCTTTTTATTTCCTCTCCCAAGCCCTAATAAAATAAAGATTGTTGTAAAATAAGGATTTGGTTGTGCCACTTTCTTATCCAGCTTCCCCTGCCCCAAAGACTCTTTGTCAATAGGATGTTATTGGCATGGAAAGGGAAATGGAAGCATTTGTAATAATAATAATAATAATAATAATAATAATAATAATAATAATTTATTTGTATCCCACCTCTCTGTGCAATACAACTGGGGTGGCTTACACATCTAGAACATGGCCACACAGCCCGAAAAACCCACAAAAACCTCTGGATGCCAGCCATGAAAACCTACGACTTCACATTAAATTATTATTATTATTATTATTATTATTATTATTATTATTATTAAATTAATAGATTAAACAATTAAACTTTTCCAATATAAAAGTTAAAAATTCACAATAGAGAAAAGCTATTACATATATATAAATATATATATATATATCACAATGCTAGTATTGTATATAATAAGAAAATTGGGCTAATTGGTTTAAATGATATATATGTTGTTTAAGAGGGTACAAATGATAAAAGACTTTAATTTCTCTGAACTAATAAGCTAGAAAAAGGAAGTCATAAACTGAAATGAGAATTCCTTCTCCTTTTTTTTTGTCTCTTTGAAATACTAATGTGAAGAAACAAAGAACACTTATAATGCACTTAAGAGTCCGGATGTTGTAAATTTATCTTATTTGTTTTTCACAACATTATGGAATGTAGGAATAGGAATACAAATAAGTGTATAATTGATTGAATCTTATATTTCATTTTTGTTTAATTTGTAAAATTTTAAAAAATATAATTTAAAATTATTATTATTATTATTATTATTCATAGAATCATAGAATCCTAGAGTTGGAAGAGACCCCAAGGGCCACCCAGTCCAACCCCATTCTGCCATGCAGGAACTCCCAATCAAAGCATCCCCAACAGATGACCATCCAGCCTCTGCTTAAAGACCTCCAAGGTCTTTCCCCTATAACTTTATTATTATTATTATTATTATTATTATTATTATTATGGGTGGGCTATAAATAAACATTTATTTATTTAAATATTTAACATTCATAAATAATTATTTATTAAGATTTCCCAGGGATGTGGGGCACAGAAAATGTTGGGAGCCACTGATCTAAGTTGTCAAGCCTGGTTGCGGTGTGGTGTATTGTGTGTGTTTGTGTGTATATGTTGGGATGAAGTTCAGCACCATGGGTAGCTCCTTTAAAATTCAGCCTAAAACTTAGCCCAGATGCATCATCCCCAGGGAAAAAAAGGACATTGCCATCTGCAACTGAAATGGAGTAAGGGCTGTTCGACTGTGGAACACACTCCCTCTTGGATTTTGGTGGAGTCTCCTTCCTTGGAGGTCTTTAAGCAGAGGCTGGATGGCCATCTGTCACAGGGGATGCTTTGATTGGGAGTTCCTGCATGGTAGAATGGGGTTGGACTGGGTGGCCTTTGGGGGTCTCTTCCAACTATAGGATTCTATGATTGGGAGTTCCTGCATGGCAGAATGGGGTTGGACTGGATGGCCCTTGGGGTCTCTTCCAACTCTATAATTCTATGATTCTATGATTCCAGCAAAGAGCAGGGCTGGCTGCAACCTTGAACTGAACCATTCCAGACCCAGTGCAACATTGCTTTGCAGTGCATTTTGTTGCAGCGCAAGACTTATCATTTTTAAAATTTTTATTTTATTTCATTTTCACCCCCCGCCCCCCCAGTAAATATCAACCCTAATCCTTGCCAAAAAAAGCCCATTCAGCCTTCCTTTCCTGTTGGGTTGCCAACTTTGGAAGCCGTCCTTGTAGCGGTGCATTTATCAGCGGCAAGCGCTCCATTTTGTTGCAGCGCAGACTTCTTGCACATAGGATGCCATTGAAGGCTGGGGACCAAACCCACAAACTCTTTCTTTTCCTCTATTTTTATTACTTTTTTCTTTCCTTCTCGGCAACCATCAACCGCATCGTTTTGATCGTTCTGAAAAGAATCTGCCTTCGAAGACATTTGCTACACAGTCCAGAAGTATATTAGCAACGGATGGGGAAATCCATCCAGTTTACTCTGTCTAATATTGGATTTTATTTTTTAAAATAAAATTAAAAAATGCTGAATGCTTTCTGTCCTGAATTGGGAAGAAATTTGCATATCCTCCGCATCCACGGATTCTGAATCCACGGATTCTGGATCCACAGATCCAACCAGCCAGAGCTTGAAAGTATTCAAAATACAAGAGTGAAGAAATCCAAAAAGCCAACCTTTATTTTGCCATTTTATATAAGGGACACCATTTTACTATGACAGTGTATTTAATGGGGTTTGAGCATCCGTGGATGTTGATATTCGCATCTCTCTAAATACTGATTCTACAGACTAACACGGCTATACCTTTGCATAATAATAATAATAATAATAATAATAATGCATCTGAGGAAGTAGAATTTAGTCTACAAAAGCTGATGCTGCCAGCTTCTTTCTTTCAGTGAGTCTCAAAGGTGCTACAAGATCTCTCTCCATACTGATTCGACAGACTAACACGGCTATACCTTTGCATAATAATAATAATAATAATAATAATGCATCTGAGGAAGTAGAATTTAGTCTACGAAAGCTGATGCTGCCAACGTCTTTCTTTCAGTGCATCTCCAAGGTGCTACAAGATCTCTCTCCATACTGATTCGACAGACTAACACAGCTATATCTTTGAATCCAGGGATGCTGATATTCACGGGAAATAATCTGTAACCAAACCCTTGCAGATACCAAAGGCCCACTGTAAAAGTTGGAAAAATGATCTGCAACCCAAACTCCCTCCCTTGCTTGCTTGGGCTAAATTCAACAGGTGCAGCTCTTTCTTGCACAAAGGGGAGCAAGTTATACCTGCCATTCGTGTAGCTGTTAAAGATATGGAATTTCTCATTAAGAAAAGAGGTTGCATCTAGGTGGTTAATTCAGGATTATTACAAGGAGTGTCATTTCCAAGCCCGATTCCAGGTGTTGGTTATAACCTATGAAGCCCTTTATGGGTGAGATCCAAGCTATTGGAAAGACTGTCCTAGCATCTGCACTGCGGAAATAATCCAGCTTGATGCCACTTTAACTGCCCCGGCTCAATGCTATGGAATTCTGGGAATCGCAGTTGGTTGTGGCACTAGAGAAGAGGATTCCCATACCCTCCAAGGTTTCACAGAAGAAACCCATTGGAGTGGGCTCAAGATGAGAAACGTAGTTCGTGAGAAAGAAGACAGAAGCTAGGAGAGGCTGCAGCAGTTTGCTTCTCCCTGAGCCCAGAATCCTAGAGTTGGAAGAGACCCCAAGGGACATCCAGTCCAACCCCATTCTGCTATGCAGGAACTCCCAATCATAGAATCCTAGAGTGGGAAGGGACCCCAAGGGCAATCCAGTCCAACCCCATTCTGCCATGCAGGAACTCTCAATCAAAGCATCCCCTGTGACAGATGGCCATCCAGCCTCTGTTTAAAGACCTCCAAGGAAGGAGACTCCACCAGTCTACAAGGATGCATCTTCCACTGTCGAACCGCCTTTACTGTCAGGAAGTTCCTCCTAATGTTGAGGTGGAATCTCTTTTCCTGTAGCGTGCATCCATTGCTCTGGGTCCTATTCTCTGGAGCAGCAGAAAACAAGCTTGTTCCTTCCTCATTATGACATCCCTTCAAATATTTAAACATGGCTATCATATCACCTCTCAGCCTTCTCTTCTCCAGGCTAAACATCCCCAGTTCTCTAAGTCGTTCCTCATAGGGATTCATGGTTTCCAGACCCTTCACCATTTTAGTTGCCCTCCTCCAGTTTCTCCACATCCTTTTTGAATTGAATTTGAATTGTGTTGCCCAAAATTGGACACAGTCTTCCAGGTGGGGCCTGACCAAAGCAGAATACAGTGGCACTATGACTTCCCTTGATCTAGATCAGGGACCGGCAACCTACGGCCCCCGGGCCGGTTCCGGCCCGGGTTGCCAGACTTACCAGCCCAGGCAGACTCCTGCCACCCAACCACCGCTGCGTGCCGCCACCATGCGTTTTGCTGTCCGTGCGGCCACGTGTGCTGTGTCCGCCATTTTGATTTCCAAAATGGCAGCTGCGACGCCTATGCGCATGCGCTGGAGTAGATTTTGGAGAACAGAATGGTGGGCGTGACATGTGCCACGGCGGCTGCGCCCGCATGTGCCGCAGCGGCGGTGGCAGCGGTGCCCGCGGGGGGCGCGCTGCCATTCCCCCCCCCCTCGGCCCAGCGGAGACCTGGACTTCGGGGGACCGGTCCAGCTCTCCAAAAGGTTGTCTACCCCTGTTCTAGAAGAATTCTCTTCTAGAACATGGCCAGACAGCCCGAAAAACCCACAAAAAACGAATAATCATTTATTTATAGCCCATCCAATCACAAGGAATCCGGGCGGGTTACAGCAATAAAGGTGCATGGAATACAATAAAATTCAAAATTAGTCCCTTCCCCATCTCCCTCCAACCCAAAACTAAAATTACAATAAAGAATCATAATTGAAGAGTAAATTTAAATTAAATCCTAATTTAAGAGCAGAAAGTGTGATCATTGCTTCTCTGCTTGGTCCCAGTTTGCCGGTCCTTTTGCATCATCTCTTCCACTTCCCTGCATCCCTCTTCAAGGTCCCTGGTTGCCCTGTTGCTAAGCAACGGGTACCACACCTGAGATGAGTCACCTGGATGCATCTATACAAACAAAGGCATCCGTTACTATGGTGAGCCCTTGGCTCTAGGACTCCCCATGGATACCCAAATCCAGGGATGCTCCAGTCCCATTCATGGCATAGCAAAATTGTGCCCCTTAGATAAAATGGCAAGATCAAGCTTGGCTTTTTGGAATATATATATATATATATATATATAGGAAAATTTTCAAACTGTGGATGGCTGAATCCGTGCATAAAGATTCCATGGATATAGAGGGCCAACTTTGTATACCTTTTTCCTTTAAAAAAAAAAATTATTGAATTTTTAAAAGAGTATAAAAGTATATTGCAATGCAGAGGAATGGGGTATAAATAAATATTTATTATTATTATTATTATTATTATTATTATTATTATTACTATTATTATTATTTTCAATCAAACTGTCCATACATAACATAGACATATCGCATGCATAAAGTACAAAATAAAGAGGACAAAATAGAAAGAAGAAAGAAGAAGAAGAGAAAGAAAAGGATAGGAAAAGAAAAAAAAAGAAGAAAGAAAAAAGTATAAGAAAGATGTAGTAATACTTTATATTCCTTTTTCCCCGTTTCTGACAAACCTGAACTCTTAACCTGTTTTGCCTTTTGCATTTGGGAATTGCTCAAACATTGCTTTCCTGGTGGTTTGAAAGTAGTTAAAAGAAATATAGAATTCAAAGATATAGCCGTGTTAGTCTGTAGAATCAGTCTGTAGAGAGATCTTGTCGCACCTTTGAAACTTAACTGGAAGAAAGAAGTTGGCAGCAGGAGCTTTCCTAAACTTAAGTCTCCAAATGCATCTGAGGAAGTAGACTGATGTGTGAAAAGGATCTAGGAGTCCTAGTAGACCCCAAGTTGAACATGAGTCAACAGTGTGATGCTGCAGCTAAAAAGGCCAATGCGATTCTAGGCTGCATTAATAGAAGTATAGTATCTAGATCAAGGGAAGTAATAGTGCTGCTGTATTCTGCATTGGTCAGGCCTCACCTAGAATAATCCTGTGTCCAGTTCTGGGCACCACCGTTCAAAAAGGATGTTGAGAAACTGGAGCATGTCCAGAGGAGGGCAACTAAAATGGTGAAAGGTCTGGAAACCATGCCCTACGAGGAACAACTTAGGGAGCTGGGGATGTTTAGCCTGGAGAAGAGATGGTTAAGAGGTGATATGATAGTCCTGTTTATATACTTGAAGGGATGTAATATTGAGGAGGGAGCAAGCTTGTTTTCTGCTGCTCCAGAGAATAGGATCCGGAACAATGGATGCAAGCTACAGGAAAAGAGATTCCAGCTCAACATTAGGAGGAACTTCCTAAGAGTAAGAGCTGTTCAACAGAGGTAGATGCTGCATCAAAGGGTGATGAAGTCTCCTTCTTTGGAGCTCTTTAAACAGAGGCTGGATGGCCATCTGTTAGGGATGCTTTGATTGAGAGTTCCTGCATGGCAGAATGGGGTTGGGCTGGATGGCCCTTGGGGATCTCTTCCAACTCTAGGATTCTATGATTCTATGAATCTCTTCTTAAAAACTCCAGAACTGACTAGGCAGCCAGCAGTAGCTGCTCTGGATGCCGAGTGAAAGCAGTTTCCCTGTTTAAACAAGACTCAGAGTTGCACATCTGGCTGAACTGCCCAAAGGTTGCAGAATTACGGAATAAAACCACTTCTCGGCCTTTTGGCTAAGATCAAGCGTAGAAACTGGGACGCTTTAAGAGCAGCTGGGAAAACAGGGTGGCAGAGGAGTAATCCGGACTGTCCTTGCCAAAATTGGGACCGTACGCAATCCAGGTGCAGGCAAGACTTGTTAGCAACCGACTGCAAAAAAGGGCAGAGAAGTACCTGTCCTTTGAGACCGATCCTGGCAACTAAAACACGCAATTGTGCCCGATCCTTTCTGCTAGTAACATCATCGGTCTCTAGGGGGGTCTCCATGAAAAGGTATAGATAGGGGGGAAAACCTTTGCACCACTCCCAATTCTCTGCTTTGCCTCTCCAGCTCATATAGTTGACATTCTCATCCGGTGAGTTGTTCTTCTCTTATCTCATATTGATCCTATTATTATTATTATTATTATTATTATTATTATTATCAAAATGGGTTTATGCCATTGCTCTGTTTTTAATTTCACTGACTTATTTTGCATTCATGGTCTTTTCGTGACACATCCTAGGCACCCATTTCGAACTTAAGGACTAGGGGTGCCTCTACGCCGTAGAAATCCTTCCGTTCGGTTGCATCCAGACTGCAGAAATAATCCGCCTTGACACCGCTTTACCTGCCGTGGCTCCATCCATAACAATAATAAACGCAGTTAAATACAAATGACAAATGCAAACCAGATACAGTTCCCGGAATTTCACAGCATGGAGCCCCGGCAATTAAAGTGGTGTCAAACCAGATTATTTCCACAGTGCAGATGCGGTCTTAGACACCATTTTAAGCACTGTAGCACTTAAATTAAAGAGGTGTCAAACCAGATTACTTAAATTAAATTAACTGAAATTAAAGTGGTGTCAAACCAGATTATTTCCACAGGCAGATGCGGTCTTAGACACCATTTTAAGTGCAGTAGCTCCATCCTGGGATTTGTAGTTTTTCAGGGACTTTCGCCTTCTCTGCCTCACAAAATCGACAAATCCCATTATTCTGCCATGGCAATCAAAGTAGTGTCAAATTTCGTTATTTCTACAGCGTACGATGGCCTCCAAATATATATATTTTTTCAGCCTGGAAAGGGCATTAAAAGCAGAATCAAACTGCATTATTTCTACTATGTAGATGCGCCCATAGCCGTGTTAATCTTTTCCAGCATTAAAAGCTTGGAAGTATAAAAAGTATTTTAAAAATATAACTGTACTGCTCTTTGTTGAGACCTTAGAAACAGTTTTCTTCTGATTCAGTCCATTGTTGCATTTAATGATTAAAATAGAATTATTAGTGAGTTAGATTAGATCTGATCATTACATTGGAAGCAGTACATTTGAACGCAATGCCAACTAAACTAAGAGTCTAGTCCTCATGGTTCTGAACAAATTGAATAGTAATGTTTGAATTTACAAACCGCATTGAAGTTTTGGGCGGATGGATAGGGTATGAAGAAACATTTGGATAATAATAATAATAATAATAATAATAGAGGTAACTGTGGCTGAGAAAAAGACAACTTGGAGAAAAGATGTGGCAGCACAGGCTAAAGCAACATTGAAGACAAAGAGAGGGAAATGGTTATGAAATGTCAAGATCCACAAATGGAGATTCGGCAACTTTAGGAGATGAAAACAACACTGTTCCCCACAGAATACAGCGGCACTATTACTTCCCTTGATCTAGATACTATACTTCTACTGATGCAGCCTAAAATCGCATTGGCCTTTTTAGCTGCAGCATCACACTGCTGACTTGAATGTTCAACTTGTGGTCCACTAGGACTCCTAGATCCCTTTCACACTTCAATCTACTTCCTCAGATGCATTTGGAAACTTAAGTCTATAAAAGCTTCTGCTGCCAATTTCTTTCTTTCGATGCGCTGGGAGCAATAATTGCAAATGGACCGACAGAAAACCTGAAGGAAATCTCCATAGATAGGATAACAACTCTGCAATTACAAATTGTGACACCACTTGCGATGTGCCACATTATCTGACGATACCTTAATGATTACTAGATTTTTCAACCCATCGAATCATAGAATCCTAGAGTTGGAAGAGACCCCCAAGGGCCATCTAGTCCAACCCCCCCTGACATGCAGGAACTCAAAATCAAAGCATCCCCGACAGATGGTCATCCAATCAAGCTTATTCTATATTAGCTGCAACCATAAAACAATCCAATAACATTTGCAAACATGATTAAAATGGGACCGTTCCATTGCTAGATGTTTGGACAGAATTCGAATTGCTGTCCAAAACTCTAGTCGGCGATGCATAGCAAACGGTGAAACTGATAAAGGAAGGAGGACTAAATGAAATTTGCACAGAACAATGGGAATCTACCTTGTTACATGTTTTTGCTCCATCTGGCGAAGGCGATCCCTCACCTGTCAGGGCAATTTGGGGATTTTAAATTTATTATTATTATTATTATTATTATTATTATTATTATTACCTCGCCCTTCTGTCAAGCAATTGGGGTGGCTTACAAGATTTTAAAATCCATACAAATCCATACAAATCCAAAATAAACATCCCCCACCCTCCACCCCTTAAAACAATATTAAACTACATATTAAATATTAAATATAAGATTAAATATTAATATTAAAATTAAAATAAAAGCCACAGTCGGTGAAATTCCCGGCCTCCTGCGTCTCTTCCAAATGTATAGGAGCGTTCCCTGAGTGTGTTATGGCAACCTGAACTGTTCACATTTCACACTTGGTTCTGTTTGCTAGAATGAGTTCATGGGAACGGATCCATCATACTGAATGGGATCCAAGCCACTCCTTGGCAAACTGGGTTTGCATTCATTCAATGGATTCTGTACTCCAATGACTTGATGCTGAGCCAACAGAGCCTTTTCAATTCAATATTTACTCTGGAGTTTATATGAGCCATTGTCTTCTTTTTGGGTCGGGCAACACCTTGGCAAACCACGCCATCTGACCCAGGTTCACACAACTGGGGATTATTGGTTGCAAGCTGGGAAACTAAGCAGGGTCAGCTCTGGTTGGCACTTGGATAGGAGACCGCCAATGAATCCAGATTCTGGAGGCTATATCCACCTGATCTCCTATAGCGGGCTTTCAAGCTAAAATGCACCACCTCTGATTCGACTGCATGGCTTTGGGGTGTTTGATGATGACTGGCTGTTTTATTGAATTATTAATAATGTTAATATTTTATCGATTGTATTTTTGTTTTTGCATTATATTTTTACTGGTGCACCACCTCTGATTCGACTGCATGGTTTTTGGGCGTTTGATGATGACTGGCTATTTTATTGAATTATTAATAATGTTAATATTTTATTGATTGTATTTTTGTTTTTGCATTATATTTTTACTGATGTAAAATATACTAATGATATAAATAACTATTATTATTATTATTATTATTATTATTATTATTATTATATTTCCGAGAGCCAGCCTGGCATAATGGTTTGAGTGTTGGACTACAGTGTTGGCCATCTGTTGGGGATGCTTTGATTCTGAGTTCCTCCATGGCAGAATGGGGTTGGACTGGATAGCCCTTGGGGGGGTCTCTTCCAACTCTAGGATTCTATGACACCAAGGTTCCTTAGGGTCATCAGAAGTTTGGAACATCTTGCCTGATGATGAAGAAGAAGCCCATGGAACTTCGAAAGCTTGCAACAAGGACATTGTGCATTTGGGTTGGCCAAGAAAGAGTATCCCTGATGGATTTGGTTTTGAATTTCCTAGGGTTTGTCTGGTGCCTGGTATTCCCCCCTTGCAGGGTAGGATTCCGGATTCCGGATTATTTTCAAACCCTTTCATCGCTGGTGTCAAGGAATGCCTTTCTACTTGCAAGGTTGAAGGTACATCCCAGAAATGTGACTAAGGGCAGACATCTACAGACCCCTTTCCTGAATTGTCCATGTCCCTGTGCTCAAGCTCCCGACGTTCTCCATCATATTGTATTGTTTTGCCCTATGGTTTGATCTGCTCTAGGACCCCTTTGTTGGTCCTTTTGGCTGTCCTCCATGGGATCCTCAGCATCTTCTCCAGAACCACATTCTCTCAAATGCCTTGGTTTTCTTCCTATCTTCTTTCTTAACTCTCCCATCCATCCATGGGAATAATAGGGAACACAATGGCTTGTATGAGTCTGACTTTTGTGCTGAGTTGTCTATCTTTGCATTTTAGGATCTTTTCTAGTTCTTTCATAGCCACCCTCCCCATTCCTAGCCTTCTTCTGATTTCCTGACTGCAGTCCCCATTTCTATCCATGTTTGATCCCAAATATGGGAATGCTTTGACTATTTCTATTTCTTCATTGTCTAGGTTGACAATGCTCCTTGGTGGTCCTTATTTTTATTTTCTTTATGTTCAGCGTTAAGCCTGCTTTGGCCCTTTGACTATTTCTATTTCTTCATTGTCTAGGTTGAACTTGTGAAGGTCCTCCATGGGCATTGATGGGCATTATTTTTGTTTTCTTTATGTTCAGCATTAAGCCTGCCTTGGCACTTTCTTCTTGGATCTTCCTTAGTAGTTGTTCCAGGTCTGTGAGGTTTTCAGCTAGTACTATGGTGTCATCTGCATATCTCAGATTGTTGATATTCCTTCCTCCTATTTTCACTCCTCCTTCTTCTGTCTCCAAGCCTGCTTTTCTTATAATATGTTCTGCATACAAGTTGAACAGATTGGGTGAAAAGATACAGCCTTGTCTGACTCCTTTGCCACTTGGGAACCATTCTGTTTCTCCATCTTCCATTCTGACAGTAGTCTCTTGTCCCGAGTTCAGATTCCTCCCCAGGACTATCAGATGGGTTGGCACTCCCACGTCTTTAAGGGTGTTTTATCGTAAATGTATGCTGTTGTATGCCTAATAAACGTTGAATAAAGAAAGAAAGAATAAAAACAACAACACCAACAACCTCTGGAGGGCTGCAAATGGCCCACCCAGCCCTAAGCCAAAGATATAGAAACAGTGTGATCATGGCTACCCGAATTTTGCTCCCGTTTTTTGGGCCGTGCGTTTGCCCAGGGGCTGGCAGGTGTTCCCAGGAGAACCTCACCCTTCCTAATAGTGCCTTTATCAGTTTGTTTCCTCCCTCCCCTCTTAATTACACAATTATCTTTCATTCCTTACCATGTTTGCCTGCCAAGCCTCTTTTGCAGACAATGCCCATTCCTCCGCTCTCTCGCACTCGGTTCCCACCACCCAGAGAGAACATCTTGGCTCAGCCCCTAGAGCTGCAAACAAGGAAGGAAAATATAGAAGCAAAGGTTCCCGCTGCATGCACAGAGGGCAGGGATGTATGTACGGAGCAGCCCCCGGATGGAAAGATCTGCTCCGGGTGCAAGTCCCTTCCAACTAGAAACACATAAACCTGCACAGATTGTCTTACCTGACTGAGAGGCCTAGTATGGCAAATGGTTTTGTAGCAGAAAAATGGGACTAGAGACCTCTCCGAATAAGGAAAGTGAGCTCTTTTACTAAAAAATAAAATTACACTAGGAAATCACTTTCCAAAGGTGCTGAGCCCCGAACTAAGCAACTGGACATATTTTATAGTGATCTTACAAATAAGTCCAGCATATAGGAAAACTACTCCCTCTTCCCTCTCTAGTTCAGTTAGTTTCACAATATTCAGCGCTTTTTGTTAAGCAGACATTGCTTTCAGAACATAGGAATCTTACGTAGGACATAGGAAATGTTTACAGTACATGAAGTTTGCGGTCTTTATCAATACGAACCTTGACTGCAATACAGAGCACAGAGCTTTTGAGGCAATATATTGATAAGATGTTATACAGGTTTTATTGTAAGCCGCTTGGATTGTTTGCCAATAAGTGGGATATAAATAAATTTTATTATAATTTTTTTATTATTAAGATATAGGAAACAAAAACTAAGTAGAATAGATATAAATATTTTGGAAGGAATAAGCAACTGGATTAAGAGTAAGCTAGAAAAGGCGATTTACCTATAAATGTATAGTAAAAAAGATCGTTGCAAATATTAGGGGTTAACCGTGAAGATGGTTTTAGGCAATGATTCATTTATTAGGAAGAAAATGGAATGCATTAGTAAATATACAATACTGAAGATATCTTTTTGGTTTTAATGTGTTGTGATATGAATTGTAATGTTATTTGAATGTCGTTTTTGTGTATTTGTTCTTTGTTCTTTTTTGTTAAATAAAGTATTTAAAAAAAATACAGAGCACAGAGCATAGCTAAAAGAAACACTCAGGCAAGAAAATGTTCTAGGTCTCATTCTAGTTGATAATCTAGTCTGACCCCGAATCATAGGCAACCATGGACAGCCATTTTAAAACGCAATTTTCAGCTACAGGTGATTGACAACTTCAGTGTGAGCATCGGACTATGACTCTGGAGACCAGGGTTCGATTCCCAGCTTGACCATGAAACCCACTGGGTGACCCTGGTCAAGTCACACTCTCTCAGCCTCCAGGGAAGGCAATGGCAAACCTCCTTGGAACAACTCTTGCCCAGAAAGCCCCAGGATAGCTCCACCTTAAGGTCTCCATTGAGAGCCAGCGTGGCATAGTGGTTTGAGTGTTGGGCTACGACTCTGGAGACCAGGGTTCGATTCCTTGCTCGGCCACGCAAAGCCACCGGCATTATCAACAAAGGCAATTTGTGATGATACCGTAGTTTGTTTCTGACAATAGCCATCAACACCCTCAGCTATGGGGTACGAGTGGATTTGAACTCAGAGGCTGCCAGGAAATCTGGGGTGGCTGGTGATATTATTGAAAAGAAATCAAAGTCCCAGCGCTTTGCCAGTCTTGACTGTACTGCCAACCGGTGACTCCCATGTCAGTAGAATGGTAAATCCACTCCATATTTTAGCTGAGACCTCAGTGGTGCTGAACTTACAGCTTCTGCAAAGCTCAATCTAAAACCTGGATGCACAGCCCCACTGACATGGAAGCCTGACATGGAAGGCAAATCACGGGCCTTGTTTCCTCTCCCATTCCCGGCTTTGCAGGTCCTGTGTGGATATCCATCATGGAGACGTCCTTGGAGAAAGCCTTGGCCGCTCTAGTTTTCACCTTCCACAAATACTCGGGGAAAGAAGGGGACAAATTGACTCTCAGCAAGGGCGAGTTGAAGGAACTTGTGATGAAGGAACTGGCCCTCGGAGAGGTAAGTGGCACTGCTGAGGGTCAATGGGGCGGTTTGCCAACAGCAGAAAACAAGGAGAAGTTGGAGATGTCAAGCCCCAAGGTCTTCCACATCCTTCGGGAAAGGCCACAGTTCACACGCTTTGTAGGCAAAGATCTTTAAGCAGAGGCTGGATGGCCATCTGTCGGGGATGCTTTGATTGGGAGTTCCTGCATGGCAGGGGGTTGGACTGGATGGCCCTTGTGGTCTCTTCCAACTCTATGATTCTATGATCTCCAACATCTCCAAGAAAAGAGCCCTGTCTGTCCAGAAGCCCTGGAGAGCCACTGTTAGCCAGTGTAAATACACCAAGGCTGCATCCGCACTGCAGAGATAATCCAGTTTGACACCACTTTAACTGCCACGGCTCAATGCTACGGAGTTCTGAGACCTCCTTCGCCATTTGGAAGCACTGAAATGCCTCTCTTAGTTGGGGAAAGCTTGAACCAAAACTAGGAGGGCCTTTTGGGTCCCGTTCACCCAAGAACCTTTCTAAAATTGAAGGTAGCCCTCGGGATCCAAGAGATTTCTCTGCCCTTGGGGCAGAGGTTTCTTTCCCACTGCCGAGGCAAAGTGGGAATGGTGAACCTGCTCTCGCCTTGCTGCAAAGAAGATGCCCTTCTGAGCAAGAAGTGAGTGGTATCCAACATTATTCTTGATGGATAAGGCTGATGGAATCTGGTTGGTGGCAGCTGGATGTCTTTAGCCTGGAGAAGAGACGGTTAAGAGGCGATATGATAGCCCTGGATAAGTACATCAATTTCACACAGTAAGTATATGCAAGCTCCAGGAAAAGAAATTCCAGATCAACATTAGGAGGAATTTCCTAAGAGTAAGAGCTATTCGACAGTGGAACACATTCCCTTGGAAAGTGGTAGAGTCTCCTTCCTTGGAGGTCTTTGAACAGACCCTGGACGGCCATCTCCCGAAAGATGTGGAAGATCTTGGGGCTTGGTATCTCCAACTTCACCTCCTTGTTTTCTCCTGTTGGCATCCTGTTGGCTTTGATTGTGAGTCCCTGCATGGCAGAATGGGGTTGGACTGGATGGCCTTCGGGGATCTCTCCCAACTCTAGGATTCTATGATCTAGAGCAGGGGTAGGCAACCTTTCCCCTTTAAGGGCCAAGGGACTTCAGCTCCCAGAATCCCAGGAGCTATTGGCCGACATGGGACTATTGGCCAACATGGCTGAGGCTTCTGGGAGCTGAAGTCCCTCGGCCCTTAAAGGGGAAAGGTCGCCTACCCCTGATCTATAGTCCAACAACATCTGGAGGGCCAAACCTATCCTGGTCTAAATGCAACAGTGCCCAGTTAGTAGTAGTGATGGTCTGGTTCGTGCATCACTAATACGGCAGCTGGTGCGGATGCTGGCAAGGATGGGTGGTGGATGGGTAAGATGATCCCATCTACTGCCAGACACATGTGTGGTGTAGTAGTTCATAGCAGAGCTGCCCTCATCAATCTACATAGCTATGATTCTATGATACAGGGGCCAGTGTGTAACCCGGTCAAGACAATGAAGGGCATGAAAGCGGGGCTACTGGGCGGTCAGCCCGAAACACTAGGATCTCTGTTTTGACCATATTCAGCTTAAGACGGTGAGTGGTCACCCCAAAGTGGTGCCATCCCAATGTGGTAACTCCTGTGCCGCCTCCATCCCAGGTGTGATGCTGTGATGGAAGTGGGGTGCTGATGCCACCCAATATCCCCTTCCAAACCTGGGTGGGCAAATCCAGGGAGGTGATGCCCATCCAGCAGCCCTGCCAGACCCAGAAGGAAATCCCTTTTTCACCAGTGGTTGCAGCGGATGGGTGGCATATGAGGAACGACTTAGGGAGCTGGGAATGTTTAGCCCGGAGAAGAGAAGGTTAAGAGGTGATATGATAGCCGTGTTTAAATATTTGAAGGGGTGCCATATTGAGGAGGGAGCAAGCTTCTTTTCTGCTGCTCCAGAGAACAGGATCTGGAACAATGGATGCAAGCTGCATGAAAACATATTCCACCTTAACATTAGGAGGAACTTACTGACAGAAAGGGCTGTTTGACAGTAGAACACACTCCATTGGAGTCTGATGGAGTCTCCTTCCTTGGGGGTCTTTAAGCAGAGGCTGGATGGCCCTCTGTCGGGGATGCTTTGATTGGGAGTTCCTGCATGGCAGAATGGGGTTGGACTGGATGGCCCTTGTGGTCTCTTCCAACTCTATAATTCTATGATTCTATATGTGCCCCCTTGGCTGGCTGGGGGGTTCTTGGGATGGGCAAGAGCGGGTACCCCAACTCCGACGTCCCTGTTCTCCCCCATTTGCAGAAAATGAAGGAGACCGGAATCGACAAACTGATGGGAAACTTGGACAAGAACAAGGATGAGCAGATTGACTTCAAGGAGTACACCAGCTTCCTCTCTGCCCTCTGCATGACTTACAACGATTTCTTCAAGCAAGACGCAAAATAGGGGGGCTATAGGGTGGGCTACATAGGGGGGCCCTCCATCAATGGATACCCGGCCTTATTTCCAGCATGTTCAATAGATCTACTCCCAAGATCACTTTGAATAAAGAGCTTTCTCTCCAGAAACCATGGCAAACCATTTTGTCCTCCAATGTCAGGTGCCACCAGGAGTAGCATGTGCGCACATGCTATGTGCCTCCAAGTCATGCCCAACTTATGGCCAACCCTAAGGCAAACCGATCATGGCCAGATTTGTTCCAAGGAGCTCCGCCATTGCCTTCCCCAGAGGCTGAGAGGATGTGACTTGCAACATTTCACCGGGACACAACATCAGAGTCTAGTAGTCCAAGATGGCAAAAGGTATGAATGCGGAAGGGTGAGGAGATGCTGAAGGAGTTTGCTTTTGTTGGATCCCACTGGGAAGGGAAAGCATTGGCCCTCCTCTCATCTCCCCTTTCTGAGTTAACAACGCAAAGCAAACCAATTTTGCACTCAATTTGCAGCAGGTGAAATAATCTGAGGACAAAGGGGGGAGAAGAGAGAAACTGGAGGCGTATCCACATTGCAAAATTAAAGCAGTTGGATACCACTTTGACTCCATCCTACACAATCCTGGCATTAGTGGTTTGGTGCGGTATTCATTCTGGCCAGAGTTTTGGCGCCTCACCATGCTACAAATCCCAGGATTTATTTATTTATTTTTTTAGGAGGGTGTCATGGCAGTTAAAGTGGTGTCAAAGTGCTTCAGTTCTGCAGAGTGTCATTCTTGTTGTGGGCCTTTCCAACCTATGGCAACCCTAAGGCCTTTCATGGGGTTTTCTTGGCAAGACTTGTTCAGAGGAGGTTTGCCACCGCCATCCTTTGAGGCTGAGAGTGTGTGACTTACCCAAGGTCAACCAGTGGGTTTCATGGCTGAGCTGGGAATTGAACCCTGGTCTCCAGAGTCGTAGTCTTAACAATCACACTGGGATACATTGGGATACACTCTGGGATAGTTTAAAGGCAGTGGTAAAAATGGGATGTTGTTGTTGTTGAGTGCACCATCAAGTTATTTCCAACTTATGGCACCCCTTAGGCATGGGGTTATCTTGGCTAAATTTGTTTAGAGCGGGATTTGCTCTTGCCTGCCTTCGTCTGAGGCTGAGAGAGTGTGACTCAATCAAAGTCACCCGGTGGCTTTCCACGCCTGAGCCGGGATTCGAACCCAGCATCAGGGGAAGGCAAGCGCAAACCCCCTCTGAACAAATTCATAGAATCATAGAGTTGGAAGGTACCCCAAGGGCCATCCAGTCCAACCCCATTCTGCCATGCAGGAACTCACAATCAAAACATCCCCGACAGATGGCCATCCAACCTCTTCAACCAAGGAAACCCAGCGATTGCTTTGCTTTGCTTTAGGGTTCCTTAACACTTTAACCGTTCCTGGCCTGAGATTATCCCATTGCATTTCGTGGCTCAATGAGGACTAGAGCCTTGACTTTCCATTTTGACCATTATGGGACTTGGAAAACTTAATGCTGAGTGGGGATTTGAACCCGGGACCCTAAACGTGGTGCACACTAAATCCAAGTACACTGACTTTTCTGCCTTCTTACCCCACCCTTTAACAGCATCTGTGGCACAATGATCTCCTAAGAAGTGCAAATAGATAATCTAGTCAACAATCTTGTGGTTTTCCAGGGGAAAAACTGGTGAGGCCGGTTTCCCACGAAGCAGCCTCCAGGCCCACATGCAAGAGGAAGGAGGCCTCTACTTTTATACAGAGAAGAGGGGGTCACACTCTCTCAGCCTCAGGGGAAGGCAATGGCAAACTTCCTCTGAACAAATCTTGCCAAGAAAACCCCAGGATAGGGTCCGCCTTAAGGTCGCCATAAGTCAGAAAATGACTTGAAGGCACACAACAACAACAGGCTTTTACAGTGGGTGACCTTGTGCAAGTCACACTCTCTCAGCCTCAGGGGAAGGCAATGGCAAACCTCCATTCTTTCTTTCAAATCTTGCCAAGAAACCCTCAGGATAGGGTCGCCACAAGTCGGAAACAACATATTTCCTTTATCCCTAGTTGGAAATAACTAACAGGACTGAAGGCAGGAAAGAAAGAAAGAAAGGAAAGGAAAGGAAAGGAAAGGAAAGGAAAGAAAGAAAGAAAGAAAAGGGAAAGGGGAAAGGGGAAAGGGGAGGAATAAAAGAAAGGAAAGAAGAATGGACCTGGAAAGAAAGAAAGAAAGAAAGAAAGGAAAGGGAAAGGGAAAGGGAAAAGGGGAGGAATAAAAGAAAGGAAAGAAGAATGGACCTGGAAAGAAAGAAAGAAAGAAAGAAAGAGAAAAGGGAAAGGGAAAAGGGGAGGAATAAAAGAAAGGAAAGAAGAATGGACCTGGAAAGAAAGAAAGAAAGAAAGAAAGAAAGAAAGAAAGAAAGGGAAAGGGAAAGGGAAAGGGAAAGGAATAAAAGAAAAGAAAAAAGAATGGACCTGGAAAGAAAGAAAGAAAGAAAGAAAGAAAGAAAGAAAGAAAGGGGAAAGCTAAAGGGAAAAGGGGAGGAATGAAAGAAAAGAAAGAAGAATGGACCAAGAAAGAAAGAAAGAAAGAAAGAAAAAAGAAAAGGGAAAGGGAAAGGGATAAAAGAAAGGAAAGAAGAATGGACCTGGAAAGAAAGAAAGAAAGAAAGAAAGAAAGAAAGAAAGAAAGAAAGAAAAGGGAAAGGGAAAGGGAAAGGGAAAAGGAAAAGGCGAGGAATAAAAGAAAGGAAAGAAGAATGGACCTGGAAAGAAAGAAAGAAAGAAAGAAAGAAAGAAAGGGGAAAGCGAAAGGGAAAAGGGGAGGAATGAAAGAAAAGAAAGAAGAATGGACCTAGAAAGAAAGAAAGAAAGAAAGAAAGGAAAGGGAAAGGGATAAAAGAAAGGAAAGAAGAATGGACCAAGAAAGAAAGACAGACAGAGGCTCCAGTTTTCATCCCTGAGGGCTGGTCCCTTGCCAAGTGTTGGGAGAGAGTTCCTCGGAGGAGCCAGAGGCAGAAGAAGGGCTTGGCAGAGGGAGAAGAGAAAGAAAAGGAGGAGGAGGAGGAGGAGGAGGAGGAGGAGGAGGAGGAGGAGGAGAAGGGCTGGCCTTGGTAGGGAGCCCTTCCTTCCTTCCTTCCTTCCCTCTGCTATAAACCCAGCCTCCTCTGCCCTGCCTCCCTCACTGCTTGCTCTCTCTCTCTGGACCTTGCTCCAGCCCTTGACAGCCCTCTTGGTAAGTCTTCCTGGGGATCTTGGGCCATCTTCTTCCTTTCCTCCTTGGCTTTCCCTGGGCCAGATGTGGGGCCCACATGTTCCAGATGTGCTCTTCATAGGAATCGTCCTTTTCCTTCTCAAGGAGCCATCTATTCATAGCGAGCCTTTTTGGGTGGGGCTGGTGGGGTAATAATGTCCTTTTCCATCCCATAGAAAAGTTGTTGAGTTTCCACCCCACCCCACCCTTTTCTAACTCTCCCCTTGCACCACTTTCCTGGGTGCTTTGATTGAGAGTTCCTGCATGGCAGAATGGGGTTGGGCTGGAAGGCCCTTGGGGTCTCTTCCAACTCTAGGATTCTATGATTCCAATGGGATTTACTTCTGAGTAAACCTATAGATTGCATAATAAATCTCCTTCGCTTCCCCCCTCCCCTTGTCTTCCCCTGCTTTAAATCCTCTTGGATTTGAGATTCCCTTGACAGCAATGATCCTCAATAGATCTACTCCAAAGTCTGTTTACTGGGTTTGTAGATAAGAACATAAATCCTTTTTGGGTTTGAGATTCCCTTGACTGCAGAGATCCCCAATAAATCTAGACTTCATTCTACTTCCTCAGATGCACCAAATGCATCTCAACAATGCATCTGAGGAAGGAGAGTGAAGTCTACAAACTCATGCTGCCAAATTTCTTTCTTTTATTGAGTCTCAAAGGTGCTACAAGATCTCTCTGCATACTGATGCTACAGACTAACACGGCTATATCTTTGAATTCTTCCCTTGATCTAGACACTATACTTCTATTGATGCAGCCTAGAATCGCATTGGCCTTTTTAGCTGCCGCATCACACTGTTGACTCAGGTTCAACTTGTAGAGAGATCTTGGAGCACCTTTGAGATTCACTGAAGGAAAGAAGTTGGCACCATGAGCTTTTGTAGACTTCAGTCTACTTCCTCAGGTGCATTTGGAGACTTAAGTCTAGGAAAGCTCCTGCTGCCAACTTTCTTTCTTTCAGTGAGTCTCAAAAGTGCTACAAGATCTCTCTCCATACTGCTTCTACAGACTAAATTGGCTATATCTTTGGATTTTTTCCAACTGAGGGAGACCATTTTCCTTCTCCTTCCCTCCCTGCCAACTTGCAGCTTGGGTTTTTTCCATCCAAGGATCTGGGAGGCGTAGTCCACCCCACCCTAGGAGTGTCTCAATCCTGGGACTTCTGGAACTACAAGGGTGGAAGAAAGAAAGCACCATCTGGGATGGGAAGGATGGCTTCCCACCCCAGTGCACCCACATAAAGAGTCTGGAAGGTTCCTTTAGTGGGTTACGGCTCCCAGAATCCCCCAACCAGGAGGATCCTGGGAGTCACAGTCCTCCGAAAGCAACTTTTCTGAGCTCTGTCCTGCACACACCCAATGCTTGCTTTCTTATTCCTTGCTGCGAAGTTCACTTGGCACCCAAACTCTTTCCCACTCCCTCCTGATCTCTGGTGGGAAAAGTTGGTATGACACTAGTAGTAATGTTCACTGCTGGGAGGATTTCGGGTTTGTGTGTGTTATAGAATCATAGACTCCTAGAGTTGGAAGAGACCCCCAAGGGCCATCCAGTCCAACCCCATTCTGCCATGCAGGAACTCACAATCAAAGTTGCGTGCCTTCAAGTCATTTCCAACTTATGGTGACACTAAGGCGAACCCTATCATGGGCTTCCCTTGGCCAGATTTGTTCAGAGAAGGTTTGCCATCCCTTTCCCTTGAGGCTGAGAGCCTGCGACTTGCTCAAGGTCACCTAGAGGGGTTTCACACCCGAGCGAGAATCGAACCTGGGTCTCCGGAGTCGTGGTCCAACACTCAAACCATTATGCCACCCTTGGTCTAGTTGTTCCTTATTATCTAGTTATTATCTAGTCTAGTTGTTCCTTATTATACCGCTTATGGATTCCCTGATTCAGCTGAACGCTTGCACAACTTCCTGCAAGACCGGTTGATCTCCTAGAATCCTAGAATCCTAGAGTTGGAAGAGGCCCCCCAAGGGCCATCCAGTCCAACCCCACTCCGCCATGCAGGAACTCACAATCAAAACATCCCCGACAGATGGCCACTTAAGCCAAGGTTGCTCATACTTCTTGGCTGGAAAAGGATTCGAACCCAGGTCTTTAGGGTCTTGGCCTAAGCCCGTGTTGTCTGTGTCTCAGCGTCGTCTTTTCTCGGCTATGTGGCTTTCGCAGTGGATGCTGTAGGCAGAAATACAGCAAGGAAAGCTTTGCAAGCAAAAGCAAACATCTGGGCCCTTGGGATCTGCTGGGGTTTGGTTCCATTTCACCAAACTCCATGGATGCTTAAATCCTATTCTATGCAACGGGGTACTAAAATGGGGTTTCCCTTGTCCCAAATGGCAAAATCGAGGTTTGCTTTTTGGAATAGAGATAGAGATAGACTATATATAGAATATATTATATTCTATAATGCAACAAAAAAAAAAAGGATGTTAAAATATTCAGAAACAGACTCTTTCGGTTGTATAAAACCTTTGCCTTTTAAAAAAAAATAATAATCCCAAAAAATGGTTGAGAAAAGTTGTTTCTCAAGTGTCGGAAACAGATAAGGAGAATCCTGGACTGACAAAAAAGACTTTCCAAATTTGGGACTTATTCTGTACACAATCGGCTTAGGGCATTTTGTGGCCCCAAAGCCTCCCCTCGACTTATACACAAGTCCGACTTATATAGTCAACTATATACTACACAGTACTTCCAGCATCAGGAAATTCTCTTTTTTCCCATTTGGTCTAGTCAACTATGGGACTATGACTCCTATTGTCCCATCAGAACTGTGACTCCCATCGTCCCCAGACACCCATGTGGGAACTATGACTCCCATCGTCCCCAGGCACCAACTCCTTTCTGAGCCAGACTCAGATTTGGAGCAAAGGACTCCTGTCGGATTGCAGGGCGTTTCCTCTTCTTGTTCTTTCTTCTTCTTTTTAACTGTAAATGATAACTTTTGCAACAACTTCAAAGACTTCCTTCCTCCTTTGCCCTCCAGGAAACGCTCTTTTTAATGCCAACCGACGCCTGGCATAAAAGGACCGCACCCTACGATTATCCGGAATAAGAGAGTCACTTTAACTGCCATGGTTGCTTCCTATGGAATCCTGGGATTTGTAGTCCCGGGGGGTTGGGGGCGGCACTGGAACTCTCTGGATGAGACTCAAAAGAGAGGCTGCAGCGGTTTGCTTTTGCCGGAGCCTCCTGGGATGGACAAGATTTCACCCATCCTCTCCTCTCTGCAGTCTCCGTCTCTGGAGGTTTCTAAACCAAGGATAGACGGCCATCTGTTGGGAAGGTTTTGATGGGGAGTTCCTGCATGGCAGTGGGTTGGACTGGATGGCCTTTGGGGTCCCTTCTAACTCTAGGATTCTATAATTCTAGGATTTCCTTAGGAGGCTAGGCTCACAGAATCATAGAGCGAGAACACCAACAATGTTTATTTATAACACCCTTTTCACCAAAGTATGGAACATCAGATTTAATATATATATATATATATATATATATATATAATCAAAAGGAGAAAGGAGGGACAGTCATTCCTGGAAATTTAGAACTTGAGGACAATTTACTCCCATTGATAGATCCCACAGATGTCTTCAGAAATCCTCTCTGCAATACTGAGAGATAGTAAAACCTCTATGATTCTACCCTCCAGCATTTCAGAGGACCAGGATATGTATGGCTTGGAAAAGTCCTGATTACTCCTCTGTCTTTCCATCTTTTTTCAGACACTCTTAAACTGAGTGCCAACTGCTTTTGCATTTTGAACTCAGTTTGCAGCAATAGAAAGACGCTGAGGACAAAGGTGGGAGGAGGACAGAGGAACCAGGACCCTTGAAAAGCATCTGAAAAAGTGGGAAGGCAGAGGATTAATCAAGACTTTCCCAGGCCTCACATATCCCAGTTCTTTGAAATGCTGGAGGGTAGAATCACAGAATCCTAGAGTTGGAAGAGACCCCCAAGGGCCATCCAATCCAACCCACTGCCATGCAGGAATACACCGTCAAAACCCTCCCAAGAAATGGCCATCCATCCTCGGTTTAAAATCTCCAAAGATGGAGACTCTGCCACTCTCCAAGGCAGCATCTTCCCCTTCCCATTAGGAAGTTCTTCCTAATGTTGAGATAGAATCTCTTTTGTCGCCTTAATATTTTAAGAAGCAAAAAGGTCCCGATTAATCCCCTGCCTTTCCATCTTGTTCAGATGCTTGCAAACTGAGTGCCAGCCGCCTTTGCATTTTGGAACTCAAGTCTGCAGCAACTGAAACGAAAGTGTTTGAAAACGCAGGGATAACTTGAAGTAACTTTGAAAGACCGCTCTAAGCCTCGAGTAAATACTACTATCCTCACTGCATTCTCTCTTTCTTTGCAGATCTACTCGCAGGTTACTCCTCTCCAAATGGCCAGGCCGCTGGACCAAGGTATTGCCCTGTTGATCAGCATTTTCCATCAATATGCCGGCAAGGAAGGGGATAAGAACACTCTGAATAAGAAAGAGTTGAAGGAACTGATCCAGAAAGAGCTGACTATTGGACCAGTGAGTACCAGTTTTGCATGGTTCGGGTCTGCATCTGCACTGCAGAATTAATGCAGTTTGACTCCACTTTAACTGCTACGCAATTTGCGGGTTTGTAGTTTTGTGAACGATTTAGCCTTCTCCATCAGAGAGCTCTGGGGCCACAACAAACTACAAATCCCAGGATCCCATAGCATGGGGCAGTGAAAGCAGTGTCAAACTGCATTAATTCTGCAGCTTGGGTGTTGTTATGTGTTATCAAAGTCAACTTCAGCTTACCATAGAGCCCTATGAATGAAAAACTTTCAGACATTGCAGTCACCAACGGCCCCGCCGAGGTCTTGCAAAGTCAACACCTTCCAGTTCTCCCAGTTTGGCAGGGAGCGTCCCGACGAATCTTCCTCTGTCGTCCCAGTTTTTCAGCTGCTTCTAAAATGTCCCGGTTTCTCTCGTCTCCTCCCGCTTCTGTCCTCACTTTGCTTCAATTGCTGCAAATAGAGTTCCAAACGCGAAAATAGTTTGCACTCAAGGAGAGAGGAGAAGAGGGAGTGACTTATATTTGGCACAAAATTGGTATATGGTGTTTCGAGGTGGTACAGAAAACAGTTTTCTGCACAGGAAATGTTGTACTTGGGGATTTATATGATGCAAAAATTGCATGTGGATTTTTGCTTGGGTTTTTTGGTACAGGCAAAAGCAAACTTCTGCAGCCTAGTTCCTAGTTCATCAAATCTTTTGCTGTCTCGATGTTGCTTGGTCACACGCATCCAAGTTTGCGTCTGTGAAACGTTGGAGGATATGTAACTTCGGGACCAGGGCATATAAGATCAAGAATCCTGGATTGATGAGAACCTTCCCATTTAGAGACTTAATTCTGCACAAAATCTGCAAGCGGCTGTTTTGCACAGAAAAACAGCATTTTCTGCACATTGAATGCTATGCAGAAGGAGACACTTTCTCGGCAGAAAAATGCCGTTTTCTGTGCAAAAGAACCGTCCGCGAATTTTGCACGGATTTGGTCCCAAATTGCAAATAGGCTTGAAAAACTGCATTGTTTTTACATACTTTGTCCCAGCGGGAAGAAAATTGCTAAAATTACATGCTGCATCCTTCATAAAGAAACAAATTCAAGAATTACATCCCTACCATTGGCTGGATTGGTTATGAATGCTGGGAGTTGCAGTCCAACAATATCTGGAGGGCAACACGCGCACAACTAGAATTAGCCTCAAAGGTCTTGCAACATGAATAAAACAAGTACAGTGGCCTGGATGATCGAGACTTTGATATTTAATTATTTATCGTGACATTCGAAGATCTTCTTTAGTTCCTTCCTGGCTGTCCTCCCAACTCTTTGGCTGCATCTACACAGTAGAAATAATGCAGTTTGACATCACTTTAATTGCCGTGGCTCCACCCTAGGATTTGTTGTTTTTGGGAGGCACCAGCACTCTTTGTCAGAGAAGGCTAACTATTAAATTAAATGTATTTACAAGGCTAAAGGCGTTGTAAAACTACAAATCTCAGGATTCCATAAGATGGAGCTACAGCACTTACAGTGGTGTTAAACTGCATTATTTCTACAGCATAGATGGACCCCGAGTTGTCCTCTGATTTTTGACTAGTCTCCATTTTGGTTAAGGAAGTCTTCGTGGCCCATTTTAAAGTTTTGTAAATCATAGAATCTTAGAGTTGGAATAATAATAATAGAGACCCCAAGGGCCATCCAGTCCAACCCCATTCTGCCATGCAGGAACTCAAAGTCAAAGCAGATTTTGGCCATCCAGCCTCTGTTTAAAGACCTCCAAAACATCCCAGCCCATTCATTGTTTTGGAACTTGAACATTGTTTTTTCCATTCTTCCTTCTCCTCTAGAAACTGAATGATGAAGAGATTCAATCACTGATGTCAGATCTGGACCGCAACAAAGACCAGTGTGTGAACTTCCAAGAGTACATCAGTTTCTTGGGTGCCCTGGCAATGGTTTACAATGAGGCACTGAAACCCCAGTGAGAATCTAGAAGGTTGTATTTCCATCAATGGTTTCATGTCCAATAAAAAATATATAAATATATATACATTAACTTTTGCAATGCTTGGCTGGTTTGTCTATCTTTGGAGAACTGAAAGGAGACACAGTTTGCGCCGTCGTTTTAACAGTGAGGAAATCCAAGTAACTTGCCAAACTTCCCAGCTGTTTTTCCCCGATTTTTTTTTCCAGGGCTTAGAAGACGACACTTTGGGATGGCAACTCCCAATACCTCCCGGCATCTGCTGCAGCTGTGGATTCTGGGAGTTGTGGTCTCAAAAATTAACCTTTTCAAAACTCTGGGGTTGTTTGTCTTTCCTATAAAGTCAAGGAATGAATGGAAAACTGGGGGCAAACTTTCCATTTAGCCATTCAATGCTTGAAGTATTGCTTTCTTTTCTTAAAAAGTTGCAGGAGGGATGCATGGAAAGACCAGCGGCTGCTGGATTCCATGCCACTGGGGCAATAAATCCACTCCAGGTTTTGCTCTGAACTTAAAAGAGCTATCCAAGGTGCCAGTGATTTGAGCATTTGGACTATTACATGGGAGCCAGGGTTCGAATCCCTGCTCGGCCATGGAAAACCACGGGTGACCTTGGGCAAGTCACACTCTCCCAGCCTCAGAGGCAAAGGCAACCCACACCATTCCGAATGAGCTTTACCAAAAAAACAACAACCCTATAATAGGGTCACCATAAGTCAGAAATGACTTGAAAGCACACAAAACCCAAGGTGCTGCTTTGAGAGCTGCTTTTAAAATTCACACTCAAAACCAGAACAGATTCATCTCTCCTACCGACACGGAGAGGAGGATCAGGTTTTAAAAGAATCAAGTAATGACTGGCTAAAAAATGTCCTGGTTGAATGCTATAAAATCTTGTTTTGTTCGCTGGAAGACCAAACAAGAGACTACTGCTGGAAGCTACCTGGGATAACTGGAGTGTAGTGTCCAGATGGAGGGACGTCATAGTGCCACTGTATGTCAAGGTTTGCTGGTTTCATTTAATTCTCCGTCAATCCGGAATGGTTTCCCATCCTCTGACCTTGCATCAAGAGAAGTATAGTATCTAGATCAAGGGAGAAGTCATAGTGCCACTCTATTCTGCTTTGGTCAGGCCCCACCTGGAATAATCCTGGGTCCAATTCTGGGTACCAAAAATTCAAAAAAGATGTTGAGAAGCTGGAGCATGTCCAAAGAAGGGCAACCAAAATGGGGAAGGGTCTGGAAACCATCAAGACCTATGAGGAGAGACTTAGGAAGCTGGATATGTTTAGCCTGGAGAAGAGACGGCTAAGAGGGGATATGAGAGCCCTGTTTAAATATTTGAAGGGGTGTCACATTGAGGATGGACCAAGCATGTTTTTTTAGACCAAATCTCGTTCATCTTTCAACCTACCCTACCTCACAGGGCTGTTGTGAAGGAGGAAGGAGTAGGATTTGACCAGTTTGAGCTGCAGTTTGAGCTCCATGGTGGCAGCGGAGGGGGGGGGGATGGATTAAACATCTATCAATGGATGGAGCAAGAATGTTTCTCACCTGGGAACACTTTTCTTGCCGGAAATCTGTCGTTCTAACCACCCTTTGGAGTAAGTTTTGTCAGACATAATGAGTCTCACTGAACAAAATACACGTGTGCATTCACCTTGGAAGCAGCGCACTGCGACAGTGCAAATGGGCATGATCAGCAATAAGAACCAGGTGCAATTCTTCCAGTTCACTACACAAAGGCTATATGCTTTGGCACCCCAAAGACGCTCCAAGGTGGAAACGACATACAGTCCCCCCTCCGCATTTCCAGGCTTTGACTTTTGCGGATTTGGTTATCGGCAGTTCTGATGAATATGTTCTCTCTAGGAATCTCTATAAGTCCTCCAGTGCAATTCTGCTGGAAGTTGACCACAGAGTTGCACTGGAGGATTTAAAGATTGCCAGAGAAAAAACTTCTCTAGGCATCTGTAGGCCCTCCAGCATGATTCTGTGGTCACATTCTGACAGATGTTGAACACAGAGTTGCACTGGAAGACCTGGAGATTCCTAGAGAGTAGTGGGGGTTTTTTTATTTGCAGTTTTCCCATTCATGGGGGTCCTTCACCCCTAACCGCAGGAAATGTGGAGGGACCACTGCATAATCCAGATAGGACCTGGAATTACTACCCCAAGTGTACTTCACTCCTGACACCACAAGATGGCACCTTTGCCCACTCCCCCATTTCAATTCTCACTCCTCTTTCCAGCCTGGTCCGCAATTCATGCAAAATAAGAATTTCTGATAATAGGTAGAGTTGCCAGGAGACCCTTATTTGAGAGCTGCAAAGCTTATTCTTTCATCCAGACTGAACAAGATCTCCAAAAAAATCCCATAATTTCGGGTGTGGGCCCTTCATCAAGACAATGTGTGCAGCGTGGAATCAATGGATGCCGACAGTATAATAATTTTACAGAGAAACAGACAGTCAACTTAACCAAAATCAATACTTCCAGCTGGCTTTTCGGTAGGACACAAACTTGTTCATAGAATCATAGAATCATAGAGTTGGAAGAGACCACAAGGGCCATCCAGTCCAACCCCCTGCCATGCAGGAACTCCCAATCAAAGCATCCCCGACAGATGGCCATCCAGCCTCTGCTTAAAGACTACTGCATGACTGTGACATGCATGTCACGAATTTCGAGTGCCCCTTATTGCTATTTTTGAAAGCCCAATAACACTAGAGGTTGCAAAATGCAAAATGGGAAACTGTGCATCACCAAGGGTTATGTTGAATATCAAGTTTACCACCATGCAAGCCTAAACATTCTTGATTCTGGAAGCTAAGAAGGGTCAGGCCTGGTTGGGGGTTTTGAAGGAGGACCACCAGGGACCTTCAAGCAAAGCCAATAAAAACCTGCCTGAAATCCTGAACAGCTTCCAGTCAAGTGTTGACAATGTCACTCTATGCAGCTGTAGATATGAAGCAATCTTACATCTTGGGTTTGAATTATCCGATGCTTTGGATTAAGGAAGCCCACTACTGTCAGAAGCTAGGGGTCTGCATTAGCCTCCCAAAAGACCTAACCCTAACCCTAAATAAACAACCTCTGGAGAGGGTTTGGTGGGCATTTTATCACATTTTGGGCAGGGAAAGTTATTTTACGGCCCTTTTTACAATAAAACTTCCTGTTTTGTGTTTTGTTTTGAAAAAAGGCCTCTCCTGGGTCGAAAATGGCCCAGGAGGGCCCAAAAGCATGGTGATAAGTGTCCCTCATCCATAGGGTCACTATAAGTCAAACTCGCCTTAACAAGAACTGCAATAAATCCCAAAAATATTTAGTCTTAAAAGTGCCATGGGGTTCATTTTAGTTATTTTACCAACTAAATCCCTCTGGATAGCCACTACAGAAGACTTCTCCAACAACTGGTGTCCTCTAGATGTGTTGGACCAGTGGTTCCCAAACTGTGGTCCTCCCAAGTGTTTTGGACGTCAGATTCCAGGACTCCTAACAACTGGACAAGCTGGCTAGGGCTTCTGGGAGCTGAAGTCCAAAATTACGGGGTGAACCAAAGTTTGGGAACCACTGTGTTGGACTGTGACTTCCAAGATTTCTCAGCCAGCTGCTATTGACTAATAGTGAACTCATTCTCCAAGTGCTGGTTTTCAGACAGCCAAAACTGCATGAGCCACAGAGAAATGGACACACATCAGCTGGTTTGGAGGGGGCATTTCAAAAGCTTTTCCTGGAGTGGGGGGAACCACCATCATAGGACAGCCCAGTTGAAGACTGAGTATCCTCAGCGGGCACAATTGTTGGTGGAAGGAATGGAAAACCTGTAGGGGAACACAATGGATGGGCACAGCTGGCAAACATTCTGAAAAGCAGCACACTGCACTGACTCCCACTTGTATACTATTAACCAGCATTAAAAACCTTCCTACTCCCCCAAATGTTGTGATGACCCACCACTCGGCAGCAAGGGGGACTGGGCTGTCAAAAAATCCTATCAGCAGCTCTTCACAACAAAACACAGGCATCCCTCAACCGGCAAAGCCGACGAGACACAGAAGTTCCTTTTTACCAAAGTGGGTTTACAACCACCCAATCCAACTTTTTCTCTCTGTCATCTAGCTGGGCTTTTGTTTAGCGCTGTCAGCATTGGAAGAATGGGATGGTTAGAAAAACACAGACTTAACAGCGTTGAGTTGCTGCAAGTCTGCAGTAAATAATGCCATAAAATCTGGGAAAGAATAATAGAATCACAGAGTTGGAAGAGACCTCAAGGGCCATCCAGTCCAACACCCTTCTGCCATGTTGGAATACACAACCAAAGCAACCCTAACAGATGGTCATCCAGCCCCTGTTTAAAAACCTCCAAAGAAGGAGGCTCCACCACACTCCGAGGGAGTGTGTTCCATTGTCAAACAGCTCTTACTGTCAGAAAGTTCCTCCCAATGTTTAGGTGGAATGTCTTTTCCTGTCGCTTGCATCCGTTGTTCCAGGTCCTATTCTCTGGAGCAGCAGAAAACAAGCTTGCTCCAGCCTCAATATGACACCCCTTCAAATACTTAAACAGGGCTAGCATATCACCTCTTAACCTTCTCTTCTCTTCTCCTAATCCTGCTACAGCCATGTATGTCTACCTACAGCAGGCAGCTGCTTCCAGAAGCAATAACAGGGGAGAGGGGATGAGTTCCTCTTCTTTGTTTGTGATGCAGGAACCTATCCTTATCAATTCCATGTTATTTTACCTCTAGCACCAAACTTTCTGTTAAGGAAGTAATGCTCTGGAACTCAGCTGCTTCCAACCCTGTAAAAACAAAACCACGGCAGATACCTGTTGCCTCCATGTTGTACTTACAGGCTTCGCAAGGGACATGTGGCTCTTAGAAGCAAGATTAGGGCAGAAGGGGGGAATAGTTGGGTCTTTGGTCCCAATCCAGCAGAGACAGTTGTTCTCGAGTCCCACGCTTCCCACTTGCCCAGCTTGCCCCGAATCAGACAAAAAAGAAGAAACGGAACATCGTTATAATTAACATATATTTAAAAAATAATAATAAAATCACTCTTTTTTTAAAAAAAAATCTCTTCTGTAGCAGGAGGGAGAGGGAGGGAAAGGACTGGGAGGGAAGTAATTGCTGCCCCCTTGTCCTCCCCCCACAACCCCACGGTTTTTCATCAGTCCCTGTCCCCTTCCTTCCCGCCCCATTCCTGCTCAAGCTCAGATGCTGGACCTGACCTCACAACAATAAGAATGCAAAGTTACAAGTGCTTTACAAGAGACTTCCACTTCCCCTCTTCCTCCCATGTACACGGCAGTTCAAAAGGGGTGAGGGGATGAGGAGAGAGGGAGGGATTATGTACAGAATTGGGAGGTTTTTAAAAACATGATTAGGCAACACCAAAAAAAAAACAAGGAACCAGGGATTTTGCACCCACCTCCATCCCCGCTGCTCTCTTGCATGCTACGAAGGTCTCTAGCTATTGGTAGAGGTGTAAAAAAAAATTAAAATATAGACAGGAACAAATTGCAGGGCCAACGAAATGGCTGGGACCAACAGGGCAGTGGCATGCCTCGGATTCACAAGCACACCCCTCCCTCATGCCGGAACGTTACGTCCTGGATCGCGTCCCATCTTCTCCCACTTATCTTTGGGGAGGGCCTCAAAGCTCTCAGAGCTCCATCTTTACTACCCCTCACTGCCAAGAGATATGTGGGGCAGGAGCAATTGTCCACTCCTACCCACCTCCTACCCACCCCTTCTAGTTCCTGCCCTTTGCCAAGTCCAGTCCCAGAATGCCCCAGAAAGTGTTAAGCCATACAAATGTCTCTAGGGAAGGGGGGACACTGCGATTTCAGGAAGGAGGCCTAGGGTGGTCTCCAGCTCCTAGAGTACGGGAAGCAGAGGCTGGCCTTTTTGTTAACTTCCATGGCTCGCGAAGGTCCTGTCCTCTTGGGTGGTGGAATGGTGGATTTGGAGGGCTTTGGGCCGCCTCTCCCTTCCTTTCACTGGAGCCGGTCGGTGCGGAAGGAATCCTCAACAGCCGTGTCGGTTAGTGGGGCATAGGGATCACTCAGCATGTTGAACGCATCCAAGGTGAGTGGCTCAATCTTCAGGTCCTCATCCAGACCCAGGGAAGATGAGTCCATCTCAAATCCAGGCATACCCGCCAAGACCGTGGCAATCTCCTTGGAGATCCCGGGTGGAGAGTCCCCTGGAGGGGTGGGAGGGAGAAAAAACAGAGCCAGATAAGGAACTTTCCCCATTAATTTTAGGAGATGGGACCTCCCTGTTTCCAACTCAAGCAGCAAAAGATGCTAGTTAACTACATCTTGTGCTATTTACAAATTGACCTTCACTCCTAGTACCTTCCTACTTAAAATAAAGTCTTTATTTATATCCCATCTTTTCTCCTGCATGGGGCCCAAAAACAAAAGGGAGATCAAACCCTCCACCAGAGAGGGAGAGTTTGCAAGGAGCTAGATTCCCTATCTCCATCAGAAAGAGCACCAGGCTCCACATACAGAAGGAGTGGAGAACAGAAAGGAAGGGCATGCTGGCTGCTACAGCCAGCCAGGCCATGCTTGGTGCAAGGCCTCTGCCTCCCAGGAATGACATCAAAGCAAATGGAGGCCAGCCTGGATCCATCCATCAACCAAAGAGGCAGCTGCTGGGATCACACACACACACGCACACACTGTAAGCAGGATATCCACAATTCTCTCTGTTGCTGGTTTTCTCATTACCTGTGAGTATGATGTTGGGGATGGGGCCGTGGCGGTTGCAGTTGCTCAGATTCTGGCGGTTGAGCAAGTGGGGGTCGTGGGTGCTGCCGCTGGTGGTGCTGCTGCTGCTACTGCTCCCCGCACCTCCTGACTGGCCCACATTATCACATTGGGAGTAGTTAAAGGCACCCAAGTCATCCATGAAATTGCTGTTGAATGTGAAGCCTCCAGTCATGTTGTCAACGAAGCCATACTGGTCAAACTGCAAGAAGGAAAATGGTTTAGCCTGGGCAGGTAGGGAAGAGTGCAAGCAGCTGGGGTCATTAAATAAGAATAATATCATCATTCACAATGGAATCATACACTAGAATGTGTAATCTATGCAAAAAAACAAAACATGACTTGCCATCTGCAAAGAAGTAGTGGGGATATAATCCTACAAAAAATAGCAATATAAAAATCCACCACACACTGACAAAGAATTAAAACATTATGTACCAGTCAAAACTGTAGTTGAGAAAAGGGGGAAAAATTCTGTCATTCCCCTCAAGCTTTCTTTTTCTCATCCATACAATGTCTGACATACAATGTGCTAATTCTTTATTAGTTCCAATCTTAAAGCCCCATTAAGATATTTGCTTCACCATTTATTATTAATTAATTCCACAGTCAGGAACTACCACTGAGAAGACCATGTCAAATAAGGAATGACCATGGCCATACAATTCTGGGGGACCACAAATCAAGCCTCCTTAAATCTGATACAATTTGCTAGATATGAATGGGAGTAAGGAGGTGGGGGGGGGAGGGAAGAGAGACCCTGACCCCATATCCAGATTCATTGGTGGGTAAAAGAATATGGAAAGCTAGTAGCTTAGACGACCCATTTTGTCTACTTTGGCTGGCAGCAGATTTCCATAATGTTACTCATCACATGCTGGATGTTGGCCTAGATGGAGTCTTGGCCCAGTCGAGCAGGGCAATTCATAGGGTGACCAAAATGGTGAAGGCTCTGGAACTCATGCCCTATTCCCCATGCCCTATGCCCAGACATTTCACCATCTTGATCGCCCTTCTCTGGACATGCTCTAGCTTGTCAACATCCTTCTTGAATTGTGGTGCCCAAAATTAGACACAACATTCCAGATGAGGTCTGAGCAAAGCAGAAGATAGTGGCACTATTACTTTCCTCAATCTAGACACTATACTATTGATGGAGCCTAGAATCACAATGCCTTTTTTGGCTGCTGCATCATACGGTTGACTCATGTCCAGCTTGTGGTCCACCAAGACTCCCAGATTGCTTTCACATGTACTGTTGTCAAGCCAGGTGTTAAAATGGGATCAAACTGCTAGAATTGTGTGAATGAGACCATCTTGCCATTCAACAGCGGACTGCCTTGGAAGGTGGTTGACTCACCTTTGATGGCCCTTTTAGAGGTGCTTTACCTGTGTATTCCCACATGGTAGTGGGGGATGGACAAGATGTCTTCATAATCTTTTCTAATTCTATGATTGTATGATAACAATAGCAATAGCGTTTATATTTCTATACCACTACTCAGGGGTAGGCAAGCTAAGGCCCGGGAGCCGGATGTGGCCCCCCGAGGCCTTTGGACCGGCCCGAGGCTGGTCCTGCCGCCACCGCCCCCCGCTGCCACCCGCCATGATGATATTGATTATTGTTGTTATTACTTGTCCTTGGGGTTTTCTTGGCAAAATCTCCACAGGGGTTTTGCCATGGCTTTTCTGGGGCTGGGAGAGTGTGCATGCATATTTTTCTTAATTTTTTTTTATTTTTATTTATTTATTTATTTATTTTTGGTGCTTCGGCCCCCCCAATTGTCTGAGGGACAGCAACCCGGCCCCCAGCTCAATAAGGTTGCCTACCCCTGCACTACATACTGAACTAAGCAGTCTCAAAGCAGTTTAAAATGTGTAAGCCAATTACCCGCAACAAGCTGAGTACTTATTTTACTGACCTATGAAAGGATGGATGACCATATGTGCTAATAGCAATAGCAACTTCATTTATATACCACTTCATACCGCGCTATGCAGTCTCTAAGCAGTTTACAACTGTAAGCTAATTGCCCCCAACAAGCTGGGTACTCACTTTAGCGACCTCAGAAGAATACAAGCCTGAGGCGACCCTGAGCCCTGGCTGGTATTGAACTCGCAACCTTGTGATTTTGACTGAGTGGCTGCAGTACACTGAGCCACCAAGGCTCCTAATTGTTGCTAAGGTTGCTAAGTAAGCCAAGGGCAGGGGGTTACTGTACAACAAAGCCACAAGGTACAATTACTCACACTGCCCAGTCCAAAATCACCCAGCTGCTGGTTGAACTGGTGCTGGAACATCGAATTGGGCTGGTAATGCGTCGGGTACGGACACTGCGGCTGCATAGGTGGTGGTGGCGGCTGGTGTTGCTGTGGCTGGTGCTGGGTTGCCTGGCGCACTTGCTGAGGGCCAACTCCCTGGGCCTGGTGGTGGGGCTTCTGGCTCTGCTGCAGGAGCAAGCCAGGCTGGCTGTAGGGGTACGGAGGAAGCCTCTGGTCGGCTGGAAGTTTGCTGGTGTCCAACGGCACCCCCTGGTAGGGGAAAAAGGCAGAGCAGGGAGCAAGTTAGAGTCTACAACTTTAAGATGGGGGAAGGACGGGGGAGAAGGACAGTATCACTCACTCCCCCCCTCTGGCCTCCCTACCACCACCAAGGCAAACTCAATGGACAGGCTATAGCTAAGGGACTGAAGAACCTCTCTAGGCACTGCTGGACTCCATCTCCCATCAGTCTTGCAGTTGGGTGTTATGGGAGATGGAGTCTAGCAACACTGGGGACACAGTTTCCTTGTGCCTAGGGCTAAAACCTGGTCAACAGAAGCAGTAAATGGAAGTAGAAAGTGCTGCAAGGAGGGGAATGGGGGAGGGGGGGGGAGAGGAGATAGGATGTACCACTTTGGACTGGAGATGGAGAGTATCATTTCTGAATGCGTTCCCACAGAGAGAAGAATTATTCCCTTCAGTGGGAGCACAAAGACCAATACAGCAAGACCTCAGTGGGAACATTATACCTACTGATGTACATGTGGATTTAACTCTTCAACTGCTTCTGCATTTTCTCCTTGCTCAATAATTACTGCAGTTTTCTTACAGCTGCATGTAAAATGAATACTTCTGAATACTTTTCAGCCAGTGTGTGGACATCATAAAGCATTTCAGGAAAATTATTCTGTGCAGAAACAGACTCGGGGCTTTATGTGTGAAAATAAAATATTGCCTTTTCACACAAAAGAACAAAAAAAAATGCAGTTTTCTGGGCAAAATTGTGGTTTATCTGTAAGCAAAAATTCAATTTTTATGCAAAAAACACTGCTTCCAGAAATACACATGAGCTTTCAGATGAGGGGGGAAGAGATAATAGCTTTTGTGCAAAAAAATATAAATTCTGCACAAAAATATCACTTCCCCAAATAATTTGGGATGTGGAAATATCAGATAAAAACTGCAGAAAATTCTTATCTTTGTGTTATTCTTCCCAACTGGGTCTCCTGAGTATTGGAAGACCACTTTTCAGCCAGGAAACAGACAACAATGAATATTATTTCTATCCCTAATGTATAATGTATAAACTGATCTTTAACATCTCTGTTGGCATGTCAGAAAAGTCTGTTCTGGATGCCTTTTCAAGCAGCTAAAGGTGAAAGGTAAGACATCTTCCCATAATTTAAAAATATCATCTCTGTTTTGTTACTCACTCTAACCAACATGTGAATGTATATGAATAGGAAATCTAACATGCACATACTTGTAGGGAATTTTCTTCCTTTGTTTTCTATGGGACAGTATCCCAAGAGGTTCCCTCTTACCAACAGTCCAAAATGGTACAATTCACTTAGGATTCTACCAGTTCGTTCTGTTCATCTCGTCCTAATCCTAACACTGATCTGAGAAGGGAGGGAGATTCCAACTCTGCCATCTAGTGGATGTATATTTATTTCTTTATAAATTAAAAAATTCTGCTATGAGTCGCATTACCCAATTACAGTGCTATGATTCCACTTTAACTGCCATGGCTGCATCCTATGGAGTCTTGCAATTTGCAGTTTTAGGAAAGGCACTTAGAATTATCAATCAAAAAGATTTGATGCCTCCCCAAACTACAAAACCCAGGATTCCAAAGGATACAACCACAGCAGTTAAAGTGGAATCATAGTGCTAAATTATATAGTGTGGAGGGCTCCTAGTCTTGGAGATACCAACCTATTTTGAACATTAAGGCAAAGTGTGGGTTTGTCAGGGGCTGGCTATCAGACAGAGTTCAAAAAAATGGGCACTAGTGCATAGAGGCAAGCAAGAAGTAGGAAAGTGATGTGGATAGATTTAAACCATCTGATCTCAACCTATGACCAACTTCTAGTCTTCCTCTCCATCCTCCCACTTGCAGTTCTCTCTTCTTCCCACAGTCAGTGCAGACAATCTCCTCCAACTCAGGAGCATGGCTCACTTGACAATAAAGTTTCACTCCCTGGATACAGGCAACTGAAGATCTTGACTGACTCATAAGGAACTGTTGCTGAAACAACAGCAAGACAGCCACAAATGACTAGGAAGATGAGAGGACATGGAAAAGCGCCTTCAGCTACTCTTGTCCAGCCCAGATAAGCTTCATCAGGACTGAAGATGTCTGAAGCTTTTCTTGGCAAACAGGACTCATGCCATATCATTTACTTCTTCTTCGTGGTCTCTGCGAATCACACAAATGGGTTTTATCTGCACCTGCGCAGATAAAACCCATTTGTGTGAATTCGCAGATGACCACTCGAAGAAATACTGTTACAAGTAAGCAACCTGTCCACATCAGGGTGTAAACTGAAAAGGCATTGTAGTTGACTGAACAGTGCTAAGGTGCCTTGAAGGACACTGGAAAGTACCTCCAACAGTCCAGAAGCTGGCATTCTCTCTCTACCTCTTCACTGGTTAATTCAAAGGTGGGCAAATGTAGCCCTCCAGATATTTCAGTACTGCAAATGCCATCATCTACCACTAGCTAGGGTGGCTAGGGCTGATGGGAGCTGCAATCCAAAAACACCCTACCAGAGGAACTGAAAGACAAATGAGGAAGCACTGGCTGTGTCTTAGGTTAAAGGAGGATTTCAAAAACAGGTTATCTACCCACCCCGCAAGACGCCCTGAAGGATATTTGAGGAGACAGTTCTCTACTCTAAGTTGAAATGAGATGGAAAAACAAAACGATGGGTGAGAAAGAATAAACACACAGAGGCACACACCAACACAAACACACAGAGAAAGGGTCAGCGGCCCAAAGTGAGCGCTAAAGGGGCGCCCGGAAAGTGCCCGCCACGGCCCCGTGCATACCTGTGTGATGGAGGACAATGTGGGTGACATAGTTGGTGAAAACTGTTTTGGGTGCTGCCTTCTGGAGTCGCCGCCCATAGGGAGGGTCAAGGGACTGAGCGGGGCGACCCTGCGCCGGGGAGAGGCGTTCAGGGGGGCGTAGGAAGCGGCCGGGGCCGACGGGGAGGAAGCGGAGGAAGAGACGGGGCCACCACCACTGAAGCCAGGTTGCGGCTGCGGCTGCTGCGGCGGCTGCGGCGGGGGCGGCTGCAAGCCTGCGTTGCCCGCAGCGGATTGCACCGACTGGCTACTGAGCGAGGAAGGGAGGGAAGGATTGCTGAGGGAAGAGGAGAGCGAGGGATTGCTGAGGGAAGAGGGCAAGGACTGGTTGCTCATGGAAGAGGGGATGGAAGAGCTGCTGGGGGACGAGCGGAGCGAAGGGTTGCTAAGAGAGCCCTGGAGCGAGGGATTGCTAAGCGAGGACTGGATGCAAGGGTTACTGAGGGAGCTCTGCATAGATGAGCACAGTCCTGTTGGGACAAAAAAAAAAAGGAAATAAATAAATAAATGAATACAAAAACCAAAGAATGAAAAAAGGGAAAATGAGTAACAAGGGGAAGGGGGAGAAGACGCACAACACAGTCCCCCGTAGAAACACGAAGCGCCCGCTGCCCCGTGGGACACATCTGGTGGGCCGCCTTTGGTCCCTTTCTGGGGGAAAGGCAGCAAAGAAACAAAATAAATAAAAATAAATAACTAAGCAGTAACAGTAAAAGGAAATGACAGGCCACTTTCCCAAATTGTGAGGCTCCAAGGGGTGAGAAAACAAGATGGGAGAAGGGAGATCCTCACCTCCCAAGAGCAACGTGGTAGCCAAATTCATGAACCTTATGCATATTCCCCACTCCTCCAAAAAAAAAAAAAAAAAAAGGAAAAGTTGTACCCCCTCACCATTAACTTTATTTTTTTTTGATGGGGGAAAAGAAAGAATTGGGGACAACAACATTCAGAGGGGTGCCAGAGTTCAGTGACAAGCCATGTACTTTGTATGTGGAAGGTTCAGTCCTTGATTTGACCAGCTTCAAAAATGGCAGGAAGGTGGCAAGGAAAAAAATACCCAGCCATTACAGAACGTCAGACTCTGATATTTATCTGGTGGGGGATTTGGTGGACGTGATGGGAGTGACATCACTCTAACATCCCCCTTGAAAAACGGCCATCCCATCCCATCTCTAGAACCTTCTTCCCATCCCTAATTTCTTGGGCCTTCCAATTCCATGCCTCGCCACCACAGGTCCAAGGGAGAAAATGTACAGCCCCCATTGCCTGAAGGATGCCAAATCACTCCCACTGGAAGCAATGTTCTGGGGTCTGGCGGTTGAGAGCCTAACTCCCATGATGCTAGCTGGCAACAGGCTAGTCCCTAGCAGCTCCTCGCAATTTTAGCAGGGCACTGCATTTAACTGTTAGCTTGGTCACCACAGGCAAAAAGAAATTCCCTGCATGCAAGTGAGAAGGCTGGAGAAGGACTGTTTTTCTCTCTCCTCTGAACCCAAGACAGAGAAAGATACCAGAGCAGGTGGCGCTTCTGTCCTTCTGATCAGCACAAAAATACAGCAGTAGAAATGTGGAGCTTTCTGCTCAACCATAGAAAGCTATTTTTAAAAAATGTAGAGACCAGTGTGCATATATATATTTATAAAAGGAGTCGGAAACCCTTTTCAGCCCCAGGGCCAAATTTAGTTTCAGAGAAGTTCTCAGGGGAGGGGGACATTCCTTTGGCAGGTGGGGACCCAAGTTTGGGACCAAAAAAAAAATTCACATTTTTCAGCTTAAAGTTGCTCCACCTTAGGAGAAGCCTTTCCACCTGTCAGAATAGGGAGGAAAGACATACAAAAGCTGATAATAACAGGGGAAATAAAACAGCAATGGTACCTCAGGAAATTGAAACCGAGACCCCAGGAGAGCTGGGTTTCAGGCAACAGGGCCTCAGGTTTCTTGCTTCTGTACCAATCTCAGTGTTGTTCCTGGAAGTTTGAGGGATGGCCATCTTGTGATTATTCACTGCCCCTGTCCATTCTGTAGGCCCAGCCACCCACCACCCCTGCGTTTCTCCTCAGGCCTTGACCTATCCCTACACATCTGCTGAAACCTCACCTGGCGAGTTGTAGCCGGGACCGAGTCCCATGCTGCCACTGATGCCCAGGTGCGTCATGGTGTTGGCCAGGTTGCTGGTGCTGCTTCCACCGCTCAAGCTAGGGTAGGCCGACTCTTCTGGGTCTAGAGCTGTGGGCAGTGGGGACGGGAAATGCAGATTCGTGAGGTCAGGGAGGGAGCCCCCCGTGTTCATGGCGGCAGGAATCAGAGGCAGGTTGGCAGGCTGGTCCGGGGATGGAAAGATGCTGAAAACAAGACAAAGAAGCATCTCAGGAGAAAGAAAGGAAGGAAGGAAGAACAGACGGGTCTGTTACATTCCAGATTAGTGGTCTACTTTGTTCAGGTCTCCCAACAGGAACAGGGGACTGAGATGGTAGCATGGATTGTTCCACATCAGTACACAGTAAATAATTTTGTTTTCTTTTACAGAGCACATCTCAAGTGTTTTTTTTCTCCATTTCCCCCTGCAGGTAATAAGATAGCTTAGAATTCCTCTTATAAGCTAGCTTTCCACCTGAAAAGGAGCTTTGTTTGGTTTTTGTTTGAAACCATGGGGAGCATTCATACAAATGGGATTCCCCGCCAGCAATCTGGAATGGTAGAGACTGCTTCACTCTACTGCAGGCTGAGGCTGCATTGCTCCCCTATTTATTTATTTATTCATTTATTCATTCATTTAGAGGACTTACATCCCACCTTTCCCTCAAGATGGGATTCAAGGTGGCTACACCCCCTAGAGACATTGGAGGTCTGCATCCCACTGTACACACACAAGCTTGTTTGTTTTAAAAATTGCCGTAAATCGCCCCCAAATGACCTCTGAGAAACTAGGGGGGGCATTATTTCATGTTTTTGCCATACTGGGACATTTAAGTCCACATGAGGCCTTTTTTTTAAACAGAAAGTGACCCAAAAGTCACTTCCTGTTTTTAAAAAGGCCTCGAATTTTTAATCCCCTGGAGGGCACTGGGTACCACTTACACCCCATGAGATGCACCTTGCCCACCCCTGCATGTATTATATGGATCTCTTCCTCTTTCCTTGCCCAAACCCAGCCCTGTCACTCCAAAGAAGGAACTTGGCACAGACCACTGAGATATGTGTTGCCACCTGTCTCTGGTGAAAAGAAAGGCTTCATTTAATATATATAAAAAAGGAATTGGGGGGTGGGAATTTAGCACCAATACATACTGTATCCCAGGCACCTCACAGGACCTCGGACGAGCGGAAGATGAGGAGAGCTGGGGAAGAAAGAAAGGGGGTTACTGGAAATCAATATTGGGATGCAGACACAGCAGAGTCCTGCTTTCAAGGCCAGTCCCTCGCCCTCCCACCTGCAAGAAGAATTCATCATCAGAAAACACAAAGAAGGTTTTCTGGCTACTCTAACTTGCACCACTGGGTTCACCCACCCCCTCCCTCAATGTTTTAAAGGATGCTGTCATCCACCAGAAGCTTCGTGAGGGTAACCCTGTAACAAATACAACTTTGGAAAGTAGACTGATTTTACTATCTATCTACTGCAGGTAAGGACCAGAGGTTTACCTAGTACCATCTGCTAAATTTTTTACTGTACCTTTATCCTATGATGATCACATTGCACAAGTGTGTATGTGTTACATAAAATATAAAATACACACTTTTAAAGAGAGCCACGTTTCTCCCCTCTGCCCCAGCTCACCATGGAAAGCAATTCAGCAAACACTCAGAAATGCTGTTTCCCCCTCTTGAAGCTCATTCAAAACCCTCAGAAACTACAGGCCCCTGTTGACCAGGGAAACAGAGTTCCCCAAGACTCTTTAAGCATGCTATGATACACAGAAAGGTTCCAGGAACCAGTTCTGTCCCTGCTGCTCATCTGTAGTACCTGAACAGTAACAGCAGAAAGGCAGGTGTAGAGAAGGGAAAGTAATTGGAACCAACAAATCTGGAGGGCACCAAGTTGGGAAAAGTGGAATAATGAGCATGCAATGTTATAATTTTGCACCTGAGTTTCATGTTTTCAAGCTAGCAAATACCCTAACATTTATACTTTGGAATGTCCAGACCAAGAATTTCTGAGATTTTCAACACTTATCCATCACCATGGTGCACTGTGGCAATATTTATAATCGGAACACCTTTGGGCATCTATACATGGACCATCAACTCAGTCCTTCAACCACTCCAGCTATGTTGGAAACATTCACTAGATCCTCAGAGACCAATGCCAAGAAGTCTAGCTTATAAATTCTTGTGGGAAAACACCAAATATAATGTCAGCTTAAATTAAAGCATATGTCAAACTCATGTTCATATCCTGTGTATTTCCCAGTCCCTTGCTTTTGTTTTCTATTTCTTTTCTTTGCAATCATACTTTTAGAAATCCAATAAAGTCTGGCCAAGAAGAGTATCAGTGATGCTTCTGGTTTTCTTCACACCCTAAACAGGCATCATCGTTGCCTCAAGTCGCTCTCTGGCCTCGGTTGTCTGCAAAGAAGCTAGTCTGCTTTTCGAAACTTGTCCTTATGCCCACCTTTTTGGTGTCCCAGGGCTTCAGCAGCTGCTTGCCTTCATCCATGAGACTCTCCTCGATAGAAGGCACTTGGAAAAGAAACACTAGAGATTTGCAGGAAGGGAAGAGAAAACAATCAGTACTTCAGCACCTGAGGAAGTTTGTGGCCTCTAGGATGGGGTGAAAAGTTGTTGGAAGACTAAGGGCCTCGGCAGACGGCTAATTGCGCCGTCTCCGAGGCCCGGAAGAGGAGGAGCCGCCGCACGTTCAGCGGCTCTTCCTCTTCTTGAGGGCGCACCCGGAAGCGCCGGCCGTCCGCACGGCCGGCGACTGCGGGTTGCCCTCACGCCGCGGCAGCCGAACGCGCCGCGGCGTTTGAGCCGCCGAAAGTGCGCCCGCCGCTGTTAGGGCGCACTTTCGGCAGAATCTAAAAGGATCGCTATTTTGGCGGTCCTTTTAGATGCGCCGGGGATGCGCCGCCGTCCAGAGGCTGAACTCTGGCGGCGGTCCGGACCAGGGCGTCTCCGACGCCCTCGTCTGCATCCCCCCTAAGAAGCCTTGACGGCTCCTAGGGAATCTTGGAGGGTCCAACACTCCTGTCGTGCCCCCAAAGAATTTGGGAGAGGAGGGCTGTCACAAATACTTCCCCACTGCCACCAAGCATGGGGACAAATTCACTAAATTCTTAAGTCTTCTCCCGGGCATTTTAGTCTGGTCCTTGAACCAAAGCCCAGCAGATATCAAGGGCTCACTTGTACTATTCCATGATCTAGTCAAAAGTATTCAGGGGCCTGGGCTTACAAGGTCATCTCCTCTCCATTTCAAAACAGTAATACTAGGCTTAGCGAACAGACAGGAAGCCCTGAAGACTGCAGCATGACTGAAGTGAAGGAAGCATGACCCTTAAGAAGTCTTGTTTAATTTGCACATTACTATCTTTCGTCTTTGAGGAGGAAGTTGGGAAACAACCAGGGAAACAGGAGAGCACATGAATAATCAAAACCAATTGGGAATCCCAGGTAACAGAAGAATGTAATACAAGTTGAGGACAGGCAGACTCAACCTATAATCGCAAATTTTGACCTTTCCATACAGTACTTTCAAAATATAACAAAAAAACACACCCTGTCAATGTTATTGCCCCAGTATCAGATGGCATGGCACAGGATGAGTGCCTTTGGTAAGCCCACTTGGCAAACTTGTTAGTAGCAGTAGGACTGTCCTACTGCTAAATTCAAGTAGGGTTCTAAGCCCTGATTTAAAGTCAATACATTATACCTTAACCTTCAGCCCACCTATCCTCATCTGGTCAAACCTGTGCAAAAACTAGTGCACCAAAGAAGCTGCATAATGCCCAAGGCAGACAAGCAGAAGCCAAAGCAGATGGCAAGTTACCTTTGCTATCCATGTCATTCTCCAGGTAACCTGGGAGGAAAAAGGAACAAGATTGATGTGGGGCATTGAGCCAGGTATTGGTGGCACTTAAGTTCCAGTAAGCCACATAAGGCTGGGGAATCTAGCCCCTTCCCCACAAGATACCACTCAGCACTTTTCACCATCAGCCCTTGAAGTCCAGCAGTGAGGGCTGATGGGAATGGTAGTTTGCCAATACTCAGAGGGCCAAAGTTTCCCCACCCTTGCCCAACCTGGCACCCCTGGATATTTTGGAAGATGTAGTTCAACATCCCCAGAGAGTATCACGTTGGGGAAAACGGATGTAAGGAAACCAGAAAGCTCATAACCACACACAAACTTCAGTCCCAGAGCCTGGCAAACCTCCTTCATCACCAGGGCCAATTCTGGGTGTGGGAACTCTCTCTCGGGAATCGCATTAACCAAGAACGCACTCAAGTAGAGCACCAAGTAAATAACTAGCAGGTGAACTTTTTTAATGAAAGAGGGATTGAAACACCCATTTTGGAATCTCTGTTCAAAAGGAATCCTCTATTTCCCTTTTTAAAAATCTTTGTCTTATCCATTTCCTCCCTTTCTTCTCTTTCTCCGTCACATAAACAAAAACTGTCACATAAACTGGAACTGAAAGACAGAGCAAAATAAGGCCTCCCCCTACTCCTGTTGTTGTGTCCCCTGATGGAAAGTGGAAATTTTGTCCACATAAGACAATCACTCACCAGTCTTACGATTCGGAGGGGGAGCACCCTGAGAGGCGGCCAGGTACGCATCCTGCTGATTGGGGTTCATCACACTCGTGTGGAGGGCAGAATCTGAATTTGTTCTGGTTGCAAAGGAGAGAAATATTAACACACACATAAACAATCTTTGGCATTCCTGAAGCAAGGACACACCATGACTGAGACCAGGTGTCAGTTCGGAAGTGTAAGGGTGGAAACCTAAAAGGCTAACAAGTTCACAGACTGACCTCCTTGTCCCATTGCTATTCCTTAGCTGTAGCCCCCAATATAAAATAAATCACTTGCTTCTAATTGGATCAAATCTGTCTGAATTTCAGTCACACACACCCCTGTTCAATTGCAGATGAATTACTCTTCAAGGCCCTCCAAGGCATCCAAGTCCACTTTTTCCCACTCTTTGAGGGGAAAATGAGCCTAGGACACAAGAGGGGATCATGCATCCCTCCAGATGTTGCTGAACTGCAATGCCAGCACTCCTCAACCTCAGACATGCTGGCCGAAAGGGCTCTAAGGTTTTAAAGAAAGTGTGTGTGTGCTTCCAATCAAACTTGAGGAATTTGACACAAGGAAAGGAAAGGTCTTTTCTTAACATATACAGGAAGCTACCATATACCAAAATGGAACCCTCAATCCATCTAGCCCATTACTGTCTGAACTGACTGGCAGTGGCTCTCATGATTGAACTTGGGATCTTCCGTATTCAAAGCAAAGGCTTTACCACCAAGCTATGGTCATTTCTCTAAAAATTAAGATGTCAGACCCCACTGTTATGAATAAAGGGCTAAGAAAGGGCCTTAAGCTGAGCCACATCCTTGGTCTATGATTTGTTTAATACTTTTTAAAAGGGTGGGTGGGTTTGGGATTTTGAATTGTGATTTTACCATATTGTACTGTAAGCTTATGCTTAATTTTAATGCTGTAAGCTGCCCCAATTGCCTTGCAGAGGGGTGGGATATAAATAAATATGATGATAATGATGATGATGATGATGATGATGATGATGATGATGATGGAAAGACAGGGGTCACACCAGCCCCTCTTGATGAAAGTAGGGTTTAGGAAAAGTACAGGGCAATTCTAGATAAAGCAAGGCATATGAGGCATGGTACTCCAGGGCAACAAAATTGGGATCAAGGGCCACACAATGCCTGGCCCATACTAACTGGAAGTGGCTTTCAAGAGTATCCGACAGTAATTTTCTCTGGCCCTAAGTAGGGATGGCCAAGATTGGACCCAGGACCTACTGAAAGGAAAGCAGGTACACAAACATAAAGTTACAATGCAAGCCACAGATCAATCTATTGAAGCAGACTCTATGTGGGACTACCCTTGAAAAGTGTTCAGAGGCTACCACTACAGCACAATGCAGCAACCAGACTTTTATAAGGTGTACATTCTAAAGATGACCGAACATTAGTCTTACAAGAACTGCCCTGGCTTGCAATTTGCTTCCGAGCCCAATTCAAGGTACTGGTCTTGACCTATAAAGCCCTGAACAGCTTGGAGTCTGAAAGATATCTTAAAGATTGCCTCTTCCTATATGAACTTCCTTGAAATCTTAAGATCATCATCAGAAGCCCTGTTATATGTTCAATGAGGCTAGACTGGTGAGTACACATAACAGGGCTTTCTCTGTAGCAGCACCCAACTGTGGAACTCCTTCCCACAAGAAAGCAGACTGGTTCCATCCCTTGCAAGTTTTTGGCAAGTAATGAAGAATGTTTTGGCTCTCCAAATTAGGGGTTGTCCACTCTACCTGTTTTTCAAACTGTCTGTTTATTCAAAAGAGGGGCCTGGACTATTTTAATTGGTTTTTTTAGTTATTTATTAAATTGTTTTTAAAGGAATTTTATCCATTATGCATCACTTCAGGGACCCTGGTGGGTTGATACAGAATCATAGAATCATAGAGTTGGAAGAGACCTCAAGGGCCATCCAGTCCAACCCCATTCTGCCATGCAGGAACTCACAATCAAAGCACTCCCGACAGATGACCACACAGTCTCTATTTAAAGATCTCCAAAGAAGGAGACTCCACCACTCTCCAAGGGAGTGTGTTCCTCTGTCAAACAGCTCTTACTGTCAGAAGGCTCTTCCTAATGTTTAGGTGGAATCTCTTTTCCTGTAGTTTGCATCCACTGCTCCAGTGCTCTGGATCCTATTCTCTGGAGTAGCAGAAAACAAGCTTGCTCCATCCTCAATACCCTCTCAAAATACTTAAACAGGGTTATCATATCACCCCTTAACCTTCTCTTCTCCAGCCTAAACATATCCAGCTCCCTACATCTCTCCTTCAGGGACCCTGGCAGGCTGATATACAAATGCCTTCAGTCAATCAATCCTACCCACTGCAAACACACAATTTTCATAGTTTTTGTGGGTTTTTTCGGGCTGTTTTTCAGCTTCTGCCTTGCTCAATTAACAGATTGAAGAGAAGATGAAAAAGATTTTAGGCTGCAGGATGGGGGGAAAGAAGAGCTGTGGCAAAATAATGAAGCACCCAGGGGCAGAGACAAGGCCCAGCCTGTTTGCCAGCCGGGGCGTGGGCACGAAGCTCGCTTTCCCCTGCTGCCCTGCCTCACCAGGGTCTCCTTTCACCAGCTTCCAGCATTTTAATGATGTCTTCTGGGAATGCGGGGATGGAAGGATACAGGGTGGGGGCGGCACAGAGAGGTTCCTATCGCTCCCTCGGGAGCAGACAACAGGGGCATTGTTACCAGAGCCCATTAGAGTTGCGTGCACCACAGCCAGCCAACCTCCATTCCCTCCTCCATTGAAACAAGGGCTGAATCTGGTGGGGGGAAGAAGGGGGACTGGCAAGGGAGAGCAGAGGATGCTTCCTTCGAGCCAAGATCTCTCATGCAAATACAAGGCAAAGGATGGGGGAGGAAAAACATGGCCAAGGCAGAGTCTCACTCTAACAAATAAAATTAAGAGCAGCTAATTCCAAAATAAAGCTAGTGAGGCAGACCTGGTACCCTTGTTTCTGGGCACAGAAGGCAGGTGGGATGCTCAACCTGCACAAATATACAAGAACCAGGACTGCGTCCATCCCCCAAATGCCTTGCAAGGGTAGGATGAAATGGGGTGATGGCCACATTTTAGAGAGCCATTATACTGGAGCACATCAAGTGTTGGACTGGGAGGTGGAAGATGCAAGTCTGAGGTCCCACTGAGCCATGAAACTCAATGGGTGACATGGGCCAGTGCCCCTCTCCTTGGCCTGGGCAAACTCACAGGCTTGCTATGGGGATAAAATGGAGAAGGAGCCACCCTTGAATAACCCATGGCACCACCTTTGCAACGTGCTTGGAAATTTCAGCTGGTCCAAAGAGCCACAACCAGATTGTTAACAGGGACTGGCCACAACTGCCTTGTTGCAACAGCTCCATCAGCAGTTGGGTTTGTTTCTGGGCTCAATTCAAAGTGCTGGTTATGACCGCTAAAACCGCTATATGGCCATCTCCTGGTTATCTGTAAGGACTATCTGTCCCCATGCGAGTCTACCTGTGTAAAGGGAACTTGCAGTACCTTTGAGACTCACTGAAAGACAGAAGGTGGTAGCATGAGCTTTCGTAGACTTAAGCCTACATCATCAGATGCATGGATGTGAGGCTGACTGAAAGTAAGAAGCTGGGAGCATGAGCTTTCAGAGACTTGAGCCTACTTCCACTGATGCAGGAGGTGGAGTGGAGAGTCACTCCACCTTCTGCATCAGAGGAAGTAGGCTCAAGTCTACAAAAGCTCATGCCCCCAGCTTCTATCTTTCAGTGAATCTCAAAGATGCTGCAAGATCCTTTTGCATACTGACTTTCCAGATTAACATGGCTATGTCTTAATTCTGCCTATGTCATGAGACCTTTTGGGAGGCCTTTCTGTCTCTTCCACTACCCTCACAGGTAAATCTGCTAGTAACTTGGGAGAGGGCCTTCTTAGTGGCTGCTCCCAGGCTCTGTAACTCCTTTCCTAGAGAGGCTGTACTGAAGCCCTTGCCTCTAGCCATCCAAAGGCAGGTGATTTCTCTGTTTTGAATGTATTTGAGAACTGATTGGTCATGGGGAAAGAACCTTTACTGATTAGTTGTATTATCTATACTGTATTTGTTATTGTTTTAAATGGGTATGCTTTTAATTGGTTTTAATTCTACTGGTAGTATAATTATAGTTTAATTTCTGTCTGATGTGAATTGTTTTAACTTCTTTAACCTGTCTTGAGTCTCAGGGCTGGGGAGAAAGGTGGGAAGATGATGGTGATGAGGGAATAGTTTGCCTGCCCTGTAACACAGAGATGGAAATTGTGCAATCCTTCAGATGTTGGAACTACAACTCATAGCATCCAATGCAGCAAAGTTAATGGTAAGAAATTCTGAGGGTCGATGCTCAGTCACATCTGGAGGGCACCAAAATGGTCACCTCTGCTTTAGCAACTTGGCAACTCAGGGAAAAGTGTGGAAGCTAAGCCCTATGAGGAACAGCTTATGGAACTGGGTACAATTAGATTGGAGAACAGAAGATGGAGAGGCAATATGAAAGTCATACTTAAGTACCTGGAGGGATGTGTATGCACAAGGTGGAGCAAGCTTGTTTCCTGCTTTTCAAGATTAGCCCACAAACCAATGGATTCAAATTACAAGAAAAAAGAGATTCTATTAGCAAGAATTTCTTGAATGTAAGAGTTGTTGAACAATGGAATGGACTCCGTCATAGAAACTCCTTTTTTGGAGGTCTTTAGGCAGAGATTTGGGAGTCCTTTAGTTGTTATTTGTACATGGAAGGTACTGGACTACATAGTGCATGTGGTCCCTTCCAGCTTCAAGATTCTAAGGTAATAACTCTGCTTGACTCTGTAATTTCCAAAGCTGGTCAATTGTGCCCCAACATCTCTGGAAAAGTTTGCTTCATACTGGACATGCCAATTGTGGATGGTCTACTAGTGAGATAAAGCCTCTTCCCATATGTCTGCAAGAAGGCAAAAGAGCCTCAACTTACCTGGGAGGTTAACTGTATTCCTCCCCCATGACAATGAGCACCTTTTCCCTTCCCATAAGCCAGAGATTTCACCTTGGCCTCGGAAGGGACACGTATACATGGACAGACTCCTTGCAGGCCTGATTGACAAGAGAACCTAGGATGGCCTGCAAAGAGCTGGGGTAGGTGGGAAGAAGATGGAATCAAAAATGGTTCACCTGTTGAGTGCTGCCGGCAGCCTAAACAAGTGTCCTTTCTCGGTGGGGAAGTTACCCCATGGCATGGCCCTTTGTAACAAAACAAGACAAAAACAACAAGGTTACTTTACAGCTGTGTGAAGAGATCCCACTGTGAGGCCTAGCAGCTTGGAAGAAGCATGATGGGTGGAGGTGAGGAAAGTGGGGCAAGGAAAAGGGGCTAAAGTCAGAACTGAGGGCATGGGAGCAACTGACGGAGTATAGAGGCAATGGAGGGGTGCAGGGGAAGGAATGACAGCCATGGAAAGCAGACTTCCCCAATCTAGAGTCTCCCAGATGAAGTTGACTGCTACTCCCATCACTCCCAGTCAACACATCTTGGGCTACAATCTCAATTGCCTCAACCAGTGACCAGCTGGCCAGCAGGGTGATGGGTCCTATAGTCCCAACACATTTAGGCAACTGGTTGTTGGGTGGCAAGGGGGAGACTGATATGAAGTCCAAAGCCAAGTTCCAGTTCCTTTGTGGAGATATGGAAGTGGGAGATTACAGGGCAGAGTGGGAGCAGCCTTCTTCCTCCCTGATAGCTCCCTCTTTGAAAGGCAACCCTTTAGAAAGCATGAAAGAGAGTGGGGGGAAGACTGGACTGTAACAGGGCAGAATACAGCCTTCTAAGAACATTTGCTATTGGGGTTTTTTGGAGGGGGGAGACTGAGAAAGTGAAGTTTCTAGCCCTTGAGAGGGGGAAAAACACCTGTCAGGCTTCTACCCCAAATCACTTGGTCTACTGGACAAACCCTTCATCAGATTTGACCAAATCAGGACAGAGGGGAGAAAACCACCTTGCTCCATTGAGTAATGGCTTAATGCATCTCGCATTCATTTCCTCTTCTTCCCACTGCACCTCTTGCCCCATCTTGTCCCCACTTAACCCCTTCCTGAAGAAAACCAAGGTCTCCCACAAAATATTTCCACAAGCCATTCCAACTAGCCTCAGCCTGGGTGATTTCTTTCCCAGTATCATACCAGTTCCCAAACTGGGGAGTTGGATTCTACGGACAGAATTCTTTTTCTCATTCTTAAAAAAAAAGTCCTTACAGTTGTTAAAAGAGATTAGTGAAAGCATGTGAACTCATAGGGCTAAGAAGGGTTTTCAGTATAGATGGGGTGCAAAGTGGGGGCTTTAGTGACCAATTCAACCCTTAATCTTTTTCCGTGCTTAAAAAATACATAGCAGTAGAAGCAGCACATTATTTTGCATTGATAAAGTACTTCAGACTGTTTCAGGGCCATTACCTCACTACTCCTTACAAAACAGACAGGTCGGTTATTACTACCCCTATGTCGCAGATGGAAAGGTTTGTTTATTTTATTTATTAAAATATTTATAACCCACCCTATATCATGAGATCACAGGGTACCACACAAGTAAAACAGATTAAAACATCCAAAACCATTAAAATCATCTAACTAGATGAAAAACGTATTAAACAGGCTATGAAATTAAAACAATTTTAAACCATCTGCATAAACGTTTTAAAGGGAACTAGTTCAACCTCAGGCTTTAATAAACTGCTGTGTCTTTAGTTGTTACTTGAAAAAAGCTAACATTGGCACCATAGGGCCTCCAAGGGGAAAGCATTCCACAACTGGGGTGCCACAGCTGAGAAGGCCCTTTCCAACATCCTCACAGAGTGTATTGGCAGTGAAAAAGAAACAGAGTTGGCCTTTGGCCATGTACAAAATTGGCAGCTAAGGCAAAGAACTGAAATGTGGGTGTGGGAGGCTTTCTTGGCTTGGTTGCTCAGCTTCTGTACCAGGAATGGAGGACCCATTTGTCTGTCTTTTTAGCTGTAATCATCTAGTGAACAAGAGCTTTTAGTCTCGTCATGGGAAAGTCTAGGGCAGTAGAAAAAGAAAATGAAAAGGGAGAAGCAAGTTATGGCGTATTACACTCATGAAATTTCATGGTGCCCCATCCTTCGCTCAGATACTGCCCACCAGATGTTTCAGACTCCAACTACCACCATTCACTAAACAGAGTGGGGATTATAAAGGTTCCTGTTGGACACATCTGGAGGGAGCTGAGCAGAATGCTCACTAGCCATTCAGCACTCCCATCCAGATACCCAGGATGCTCAGGTAAAGGACAGAAAACAAAGGACTTAAGTAACACTGTACACATTTTCATCCTCTGTTACCCAGGAATGATGAAATAAATGATGTCCCACCCACCCACAAAATCCTGGGAGAAGCATTTGAATATCTGGAATGTATTGCATGCCCCTGTTTGCAAGGAGGAATGAGCTTTGATTGCCAAGCCATAACTTTGCACTTGGGGCACAGCTTCCTTCAACCATGCTCAGAGACCAAAGAAACCAGACTAAAAACAAAACCAGCAGCTGTTCAAAGGTCTGCACCTGGAAATCTTGTCAGAATCTAGAGGAGCTGCAAGAGGACAGCATCAGGGGAGGAAACTAGTTTTGAAAGCCCCTTCCTGTCTTAAGCAAAAGGGCTGTTTTGTCAAAGCAGCAGAACGAAGGGTTGGAGCAGCGACTGCATCACTGGGCACAGGAGGAGAAAATGTTTGAGGGATGATCTCTTGGGACAACCTGAAAATGAGGAGGGCTGAGACCCTGAAACTTCAAGCTGACATCACAAGGACTGATTGGAATACTTCTGAAGAAGACTAACAAGGGTGGGTGCAAGCTGCTCATAAGCTGTTGCCACCAGAAGAAATGCTAAGATGCCATTCGAGTGATAAAGTGGTTCATGGCCAGGAACAGCAGCAGCAATTGGCACCCTCAGTGCCCTGCAGCTCAAGACAGATTGGCAAATTTTTAAATGTCTGCTGGCATAAAAAATATTCACCACCAGTAGGCCCACCAGGATGGGACCACAATGACAACTCCTTGTAGTTGCCAGGCCTATTCAGAGCATGGAGAGTTACTTTTAGGACAACACTTTCCAGAATCCTCCAGTAAGCACAGCCATTGATGGCCATGTTGGTTGGGGATCCTGGAAGTGACAGTCCAAATTTTTCCCAACCTTTGCCATGCATCCTGCTGTAGACAATTTACTGATGCTGAATGGAGGGAGGAGTTGCATGTGGAACTCCTCCTTTCCAAAAATCAGCCTTCAAGGGACCCAAACTTACTCTCATAATTTAGGAAGAGATAGAGGAAAATTGTTCTCCAGATGTGGTTGGACTGCAACTCCCATCAGCACTAACCATGACAAATCATGGGAATCAGAGTCTAACAACATCTGTTTCCCAGTTATGGTACAGCCAGCTTTAAGCTGGGGAGTTGGAAGATTGAAAGAGATATCTGACATAAAAATATTGGCCATTACCTCCTCTCCAGTTTGTGACAGGAAGGATAAGAAGAAGGGAAAATGTGGGAAGAACTGGGGAAGGAACCACTTTATCCCCCTCTGATATACAATGGACTTTACCTCCTCCAGCTGGGTTCGGCAGGAGGCGACAGATACGCAGGGCTGTAGGGGGAGCTGTCAATGTAAGGACAGGGTTAAGGAAGATGTAGCTCAGAGCTTGGGGGGGGGGTGGTAAAGAAAAGGGAATTTTACTGCCGACAGAATGCAGATCTACAGATGGCCCAAAGCAGCAGGTTTTTGCTAATGCTCTTTAATCCTCAGAGCTGGGACAAACTGCAGCTCCTACTGGGTAGATGGATGAATAGATAGATGGATGGGGGGAGGAGACGAGATACATGGGGCCAAAGGATATCTGACGCATGTAACGGCGGAGGGGCGACATCATCCGCCGGGGATCCCGCTGCACCTGTTTCACCAAGCTGTGGTGCCGCGTGCCACGAACTGAGTCTAGCGGCGAGTGGAGGGGACTCTGGAAAGAGAGAGAAGGAGGAAGCAAAATTAGGAAGCAGTGCTTGAAGGCTTACTTTCACACTTTGGGTTCCCCAGCCAATATGGACAGTGCAGGAAGAAGTTTTAAAAATGAGATTTTAATTTAATTTAATTTGTATTGTAATTGTGTTGAATCTGAGGGCAGGAGGAGGAGTTGTTGTTGCTAGATAGGATCCAAATCATTGATGGTCCAGTACTCTAGTTGGTATCACCTGGCAAACTGCGAAACAACAACACATCATACAAGTAAACCTCAGTTAAAATATATCTGACAAAGAAGCTCCTTTCTTCAGTCTTGAGGTCCACCCATTCCTCGTTTTTGTCCTTGTCTATTGACTAGTTAGAAAAATTTTAGCACTGTCAGCACTGGAAGAAGGGGGGCATGGAAAAACACAGAATTGTAGACTTTAAATGTATTGATTTCCTTCCTGTCAGCTTTTTTCACTGTCCAGCTTTCAGCACATACATAGAAAATGGAGTAATTTCAGTAAAATCTTCCACTCTACTGAGCATTATCATCTGATGTGTCATGTCACCTCAGGTTGTGTCCAATGTATGGTAGCCTCACTCTGATTCTTCTGATTTCTAGTAAGAGTATAAGTTTGATTTGTTGTGGAATTCAATCACAGGAATATCTCAGTTTACAAAACCTCTGACAAAGTTATTTTTTAACAAGTCTTTTACACCCATCCAGCCCCCCTTTTTCTCCTTGTCCCTTATCTAGTTGCATTCTCAGCACTGGAAGAATGGGAGGGGGTGAGGAGAAACACAGGCTTATAACGTTGGGTTGCAGCAGCATATCTGAAGCAAATAATGCAATAAATCTTGAGCTGCAAAAGAATGGGATTCTGCTCTAGCAGAACCTATAGTAACTGTGTGTGCCTGCCTACAATAGGCAAGGTAAACAGCAGCGGCTTCCAGGATCCATTACTGAACATGTGTGAACTGCAAAACATTTTGCTGAAACATGATAAACTGCTCTTCTTTTGGGGGGTGCAGGAACCTATCCCTGTTCACTCCAAGTTATTTCAACCTCTGATAGCAAATTTTCTGTTAAAGAAATAAGACTCCAGAACCATTTACAGGTATTCCTCAGTTAAGGATGAGGCATACATTTATTGCACTATTTTCAATGGTGTCATTATCCAATTTTATTTTAAGCAACTCTGGATCCTTTCTTTGAGAGAAAGATCAGACATAAATTGAGAACAATAACAATAACCATAACAATATGAGGGCAAAAACCTGTGTGTGACGGTGTGTGTCCTTCAAATACTAGGAGGCTCTACCTTCACTGTCAGAGAACTTGGAATGGGGAGGACCCATACTCAGCTCCCACACAAACAGATACTGTACTCTCTTATGTTTAAGGTGTTTATCAGTTGCTCTAACCAGACTGGCACATAAAAATTTAATGCTTACTCTTTGGAATTTCAAATATTTATTCCCCAGCTCTGAACCAAACCAGAAGAGGATTCCCCACAACCTTTCATTGACATAGGAGGGAGACAAGCAAATACTCACACTGGGCTGTCAGAAAGACTTGAATTCCCATTTCTAAAGGAGCAACACAACAGAAAGCCAATTCTCTCTATCTCACACACACCAAATTCAGCTCCATTTTGCCAGAGGAGGCAATCTGGCACCTTCTGGATGGTTTGAATCATAATGCCCACCATCCCCAGCCACATTGGCTGGGCCAATAGGAATTGTAGTTGCATACATCAGAGGGCTGCCAGGTTGACTGTCCCTTTGGGTTTGCTGCGGTCCATCAGGTGAAGAGAATCCAAGCTGAGGAAAAGAGATCTCCTCCATGGGAGAGTTACCTGAAACTCAGAGACACCACTCCCAATCTGGTTGACGTTGGGCAGGGAACCGCCATAGTACGGGCCACGGCTATGTGCCAAGCGCAGCTTCTGGGCCTGCAACTGAACCAGAGAGAGAAAGAGATCAGCAACATGCATCCATTCACAGCCTGCTCAGTGGAGCTCTTACCTGGTTTATGCAACCCTCTCAGCACATTCTAAACCATTTGCAATTCACAATCTCAGTCAACAACCACCCACCCTAAAAGGTAGGCCAGGTATCATCCACTGTACTGCACTGTGGGTTGAGGTAGGGAGAACAGCAAAGCCAACCTACCACAGAGACTCAAGCGAAAACAAATGAGAAGGCAATGCATTCCACCAGTTATGCTGCCCTGCCATCTCACAAAACAGTGGCAATTCTTCATTGGTTTTACTAATGCAGCATAAAGCAAATGAAAATGCCCTATGTAGTAATCTCATATCTACCTTGGTGCAGCAAGGACAGAAGAAGCAAGGACATAGAAACACTTACAAGGTTTATCCATTCATCCCTAGTTGGGCAATTTGGATTCTCACATTGCTAGAAGTTGACACTCAAGCGTCAGCTTGACAAAGGCAAAATACTGTATATGCTCATGTATAAATCTAGAAATTTGGGTCCAAAAATTGACCCAAAAAGCCTGAGTTGACTTATCCATGGGTCAATGTAGGTACTGTACTTTTAACTTTCATTTAAAAAAGGAACCGTCGGCTGGTGAAAGGCAAGAGAGTCATCTGCCCTGGAATCACTGAACCCCCTCTATTTTTTCATCCATCCAGTCTTTAGTATGAGCACAAACAGTTATGCCTGCTGGAATTTTGTAAGTTCTTTGGCATTGTTTTCCTTTGCTTCGTCCTTTACATCCTTTGTTTGATGCCCCTAAGGTTTACCCTTGACTTATCCATGGGTCATATCAAAATCCATAATTTTGGTCCCAAAACCTGCTCTCAACTTATACATCAGGTCAACTTATAGTCGAGTATATACCGTAATTGAAAACTCTCTAGAGCAGTGGTTCCCAAACTTTAGTCCTCCAGATATTTTGGACTTCAGCTCCCAGAATTCCTGACTATTGGCCAAGTTGGCTGGGGTTTCTGGGAGTAGAAGTCCAAAACACCTGGAGGACCAGAGTTTGAGAATCACTGCTCTAGAGACTACATGGCACTGGTTCATAACATATACATCACATGCCAATTCTAGGCATGGTCCACCAATGAACCATACAATACAATGGAAGCTGTCATGATAAGCTTCTTTGGATATGGACTAGGGGCTATGTTGCTGTTGTTAGTCTTTTACAGTAATTCTCTAATTACCCTTGGAAATGGTGTCTGTGTGTGGGGGAAGATGGGTAGGAGATAATTTACTGTTATACTATGGAAATTGCTAATAAAAATATAATGAAATATAAATATATTAAAAAAATAGACAAAAGGGACTATTCTGGACATGAGCCCTCCCAATCATGCACACGCACTCAATTTGCTTCTATTTATCACTCTGTCCATCTGACCTCCACACCCTCATCTTCTTGCATTTCCCCATATTCTCATACCCACAAAGTCCTGAATTTGTAGGAAACAGGAGAATTCTTGCAAACCAAGAGCCAATCCTCTGGCGCACCCACCTGATTTGCATGATTTTGAATAAACAGCAAGTCTGGTTGTTTTATTTTACTTTTTTGAGGGAAGAGGGTGCCGACATACCAGGAAGTACACTCAGTAACGCTTTGCTTTCAGCCAACATATGAAAAACTGCAGCTGAAATCACAGACTGCAACAGAAGAATCAAGAGTCAGCAAAAGCTATGCAATGCACTAAAGCAAAGCAGCTTATTTATATACCGCTTCATATCACACTATGGGATGTCTAAGCGGTTTACAACTGTGAGCTGATTGCCCCCCAACAATCTGGGTACTACAATGAATACTAGCCCCTGTGGCTTTAACATTTGTGTGAGAGGGGCATTCCCTGTGAGATTCATGGAGAAATCATTCGTGGTTATTAGGCAGACAGAGGGGGGAAAGGAGGAGAGAAAATGGGACATTTTAAAAGCAGCTGAAAAAGTGGGATGACAGAGGATTAATCTGGACTCCCCCTGCCAAATCAAGACAGTTGGAAGGTATGCAAAGTTGTCATGTCCTGTTAGATCAGGGTGGAATGCAAATGCCTCTACCTCTTTTTTTTTTTGGGGGGGGGGGGGACCGTAACCACAGTCCAATTTCATAAACATATATTTTAATCCAAAATTAAGAATTGCTGCTTGTGGAAACCTTTGAGAATGGATGTTCTCCTATAAAGCAAGGTGCAGGGCAATGTGAGGAGGGGGGTTTCCCAAGTTTGGGGTTCCCCCCAAAAAGATAAAGCAGAAGTATATTTTGACACTTCAATTTTGGGAAAGGAGAGGGGGGGTTGGGGAGAGGAGGTTTGCTGAACACCAAAGGGCCAGGGGAGAGAGACTGGTCCATGGGCCATTCAAGTTGTCCATTTTTGTCTGAGACAGTGACATGATGCAGAGATATAAAATAATGCACGATATGGAGGAACCGTAATACTAGAACCAGGCATGTCTTCTGAAGATGCTGAATGGAGGAAGACTCAACACTCACCATTACTTTCCCCATGTACAAGGAAGTACGTTTCCTCTACTAGCACTTTTCTTTGGGGACATGCAGGAAGACACACCATGAGATTATGAGCCAAGATTAAAGTTTTCCTGACTCACGCTCTTCCAACTGGAAGCATGGCCTTGGCTAAGACCATGCTGTCCACACGGGAAACGAGTGCATAAAACAGAAGTCGCCTACAGGCAATGCCCTCAGTTATCTTTTCAGCTGCTGGTCTCTCCCAGGACTCGCCTCACCTAAAAAAGAAAGCTTCAGGACCAGTATTCTCCTTTAAAACAAGATGGCACCTTGTTCTGCCCACCCCAAAAGTGGACTTCTCATTTCAGGATGGGCTGTAGATTTTGGGAGTCTCAGTAAATCCCCAAGCTAAGCAGTAGACCCTCAGACTCAGTAGACCTTCAAGCTCAGTAGACCCCCAAGCTATGAGTCAATAGTGTGAAGTGGTGACCCTTAAAGCCAATTCAGTTCTAGGCTGCATCAATATACTGTCCAGATCAGTGGTTCCCAAACTTTGGTCATCCAAGTGTTTTGGACCTCAGCTCCCAGAATTACTGACTGGTTAGAGCTTCTGGGAGTTGAAATTCAAAACAGCTGGAGGACCAAAGTTTGGGAATCACTGGTCCAGATGAAGGGAAGTCAAAGGACCACTCTTTTCTGTTTCAAGAACCTGGAAGACTATCCAGTTCTGGTACCACCGTTCAAAGATACTGACCGGCTGGAATATAGTGGTATATTCCTGTCGCCAGAAGAGCGACCAAGATGGTCAGAGGTCTGGAACCTAAGCCCTAAGAGGAACAGCCGGGGCATCTGAGTAAGCTCTGCTTTATGAAAACATTTATGTACCTGAAGGGAAGAGGTGTCATACAGAAGATAGGGTAAGTTTGTTTTCTGCTACTCCACAGACTAGAGTATAGAGACCAATGAATTCAAATTGTGAGAGAGAAAATTTTAAAATTAAGAAGAACTGGGAGTTTTTTTTACTGGAAAAGCAAGGAACAGAGCGCCTTGGAGGTTGGTGAACTCTCCTTCTTTGAAGGTCTTTAAAGAGAGGTTGAGTGCCCATATTTTGGGAGTGCTTTAGTGGTATATTTTTGCATGACAGACAGTTGAACTAGATAGTCCTTGAGATGCCTTCCAACTCTTTGTCTAAATTATCTGCTCTGCATGCCAAAGGGCCCAAGTTCACTCCCTGGCATTTGTAGGAAAGACATCTGCCTAAAACACTGGAGAGCTGCTGCCTATCAGAATAAACCAAGGGATAGGAAGCATATGGCTCTCCAGATGTTGTTGGACTGCAACTCCCAGCATTCCTCACCACTGGCTATGTTGGCAAGCAGTCCAACAACATCTGCAAGGTCACAAGCAGGCCACCCCTGGCATTACCCATCCCAGGCTTGATGGACCCACAGCATACGGAAGAATCCTAGCTTTCTGTGTTCCCAATGAAAAACATCAGACCCCATCCCACAATGGGGTTGGTCCACATTCACTTATTAAGAGTCTGTACTTTTAATCTTGAAGTCCCTATCTCTCCTTGCCCAGATGCAAACCTCAGCCATACGGTTTAAATCAAGAGCTTGTGAAAGCTACATTTTGGGTCACAACTCCCAGAAGCCGCTGCTAGCTAATTACTAGCCTGCCAGGAGATTCTGGGAATTGTAGTCGGAAAAAGGTTTTGTCGTCTTCTGAATTCTGTATCAATCCACCTCCCACTCAATGAGATCAAAACAGACGTAAAACCCAAAGCAGGGATCTTCCTGACTTTAGGCCAGCCTCAAAAGGCAAGTTCATTGAAGTTACTAGAACACATTCTCTGGCTTTTGGCCAGTTTCCTCCAGCTTCAGAGAAGCCTCTTTCTTACAGGACAGATGACTTTTGGAGCCACAAGAATTGATCTCTGGCTTGTTTATCTATCTCAGGAATCGCACATACCACAAACCTTTCTGGAAGGACTGGTTCGGGAACGCCCAGGCTTGTCCCCTTGGGATGCAGAATTAGCAGCCCAACCAACCCGTTGCCCCCTTCGGTCAGGCTGAAAATTAACCAGCTATTTACTGTGCAAATGGGGATAGTGCCTTACCATAGCGGCACTAAAAAAAAAAAAAAGCAGGCTACAAAGGGTGCATCTACATTGCAGAAATAATGCAGTTTGATGCCACTTTAAGTGCTGTAGGGTCATCCTTTGAAATCCTGGGATTTGTAGTTTTGCAGGATCTTTAAAAGGCTGGCGTCTCACAAAACTACAGATCCAGGATTTTGTAGGACAGAGCCACGGCAGTAAAAGTGGACTGATGAGGATGGAGCAAGCTTGTTTTCTGCTGCTCCAGAGAATAGGACACAATGGAGCAATGGATGCAAGCTACAGGAAAAGAGATTCCACTTCAACATTAGGAAGAACTTCCTGACAGTAAGAGCTGTTTGACCGTGGAAGACACTGTTTCGAAATGTGGTGGAGTCCCCTTCTTTGGAGGTCTTTAAACAGAGGTCTTTAAACAAAATTCCAAAATAGGCAAAGGAGAAGATTTGTTGTGGTTGAGAAGTCGTCCAAGCACTAATGGATCTTAAAGAAGGACAACATTGAAAGCCATGTTTGAATACCTGAAGGGATGTCATGTAGAAGATGGAGCAAATTCATCTTCTGCTGCTTCTGAGACTAGAACATAAACTGATGGGTTCAACTGACCAGAAAAGAGATTTGACCTAAACATTTGGAATAACTTCTTGACTGCAAGAACTGCTCAACAGTGGAATAGACTGTCTTGGAGGGTGGGACTCTCCATTATTAGAGGTCTTTAAACAGAGGTTGGTTGGCCATCTTTCAGAAGTCTTTTAGTTGTATATTTGTGCATAGCAGGGCATTGGGTTAGGTGGCCCAATAGGTCCCTTCCAACTCTATGATTCTATAGTTCTATGAACAATTGATGCTTCTATTCAAAAATTCTCTTCCAAGTTCACAATTAAAGTAGCCACTATCACCATCCCATGCTGGTGGCTTCCAGATTTTCTAACTACAACTCCTATTACCTTCACAGTCATTGTGGCCCATGGCTGGGAATGATGGAAGTTGGCATAAAAACTTCTGGAGGATGCTGGGTTGGAAAAGGCTGGATTATAGGTTATACTTTTAGGTTCCACCTTCCCAATTATAACTCTCCCATTCACACTAAAATGGTAAAACTAAAGGAAGCCAAAGTGGCAAACTGCTGGGTCCATGGGCTACTATTCTGCTAATCTGTAGCATTTTCAAAACAGCACTGGAATGGATGGGCAGAAGGGAATATCCCAGTAAATATTTCCCAGATATCTGAATGCCCCATAGTACCCCACTCCTAAGAATCTCTCCTATAATTTGGAGTCGCCAGCAGCATTGATAAAAAAATACATTTTTAAAAAATTAAAAATCAGATTTTTATAATGTAAAATGGGTGTGTGTGCTTTTAATTTCAATTAGATTCCAAAAAATTTCTTACAACACAAAAAGATCTCTCAAAAGATGCCTAGGTCAAAGATATCATCATGAATATTAACAGTGCAATTTCTAATTCTATTCTATGAATATGTTAATAGTAACCTATAGAGATGAGAGATAACCTGATCAGTCTTATTCTGCAGGTGGTGCCCATGAAGTTCAAGTTTGCTTTCCCTCTCTCCACCTTCTGCCTCTCTCTCTAAATAAAAGACAAAGACCATCAATGAATAAAGAACTTGGGGAAATGAAGTAGATCTGAACATGAAGAAGGAATCTGGATATAAATGCAAAGGATCTCCATTTTTAATGAAGTGAAAATTAATCTGAAAACATGGGTTTTTGTGGGCTTTTCGGGCTGTGAGGCCATGTTCTAGAAGAATTCCTTCCTGACATTTCGCCTGCATCTGTGGCTGGCATCTTCAGAGAAATTGCTTTCTGTCTAAACACTGTAAAAGGAAATCTATATCTCTCTATATATATTAGCGTTATAATACAGTAGTAATGCTCTTCTACTAAAAATGATGATTAAATAGAATCTTCCCCACTAGTAATTCAAACTGGGACTGAAATCATTAAAACTGAGTCCTTCAGAGAAGAAATTCAAATCAATTTGAGTTAAATCAAGCCAACTCCGGCAGCCTCATTAAATCTAGGAATCCTGCCGTCAAATGCTGGGGTCTATTTATTAAGCCTAATTTCTTGTCCACTCATCCATAACACGGTGTCTACACCGTGTCCAACAAGAGAACAGCCACAACCTCAAAACAGAACAGAGCAGTTGGAAAGTATAAAATCCAGAAAGCCCATCTAAGGAAAGGCCTGAGCAAGCAAATCTTCAGGACGAGTCTCAAAACACAACTTAGATGAGCACCCAGCTTCAAAAGAAGCCCCACATGAAGCGGTATCATCTGCCCAAGCTATCGATGTTGAGGAAAGCCACATCTGATGTGCTAATACCATCTGGGCACAGGCCGTCCTTGTTCTGGAAGTAACCTGAGCCTCAATGGACAGCGATAGGTTCCTTCAATGTCCCTTGAAAGAACAGTGAGTGCCTCCTTACTCTCCCTTCAAGGAGTACTGTCCCACCAAGGACAACTAAAGTTCCCGAACCTGATAAGCAGTCATCCACAAATGCCTTGGTCTTCCCAAGTCCAGTTTACCAGCTCTCATAAAGCCAGCCCACTCCATCTAAGCACCATTTCATCCAAACCATGGCCTCTCCTGATCCCGATGTGACAAGAGAAATAGAGCAAATGCCATCGGTGCACTGGTGACACCGTGCCCCTAATCTCTTCACAACTGCCCCTCCTGGCTTCATAGCATTGGGCCAAAACAGTGGCACCCCACTGTCCTGCCAAGGGTCATGGGCAAAACTGCTCATGGTCAGCCAATGCTATTCTGGAGGAGCAATTCTCACAAGAGCTAGTAGAAACACCGTCAAACGGTATATCAACACCAACTGCACAAAAGCAGGTCAAGAGGCCAACAATAGGAAAAGCTTCTGCGCAATCAAGTTAAGAACAAGAGGGTTACACTTCTAGATTAACGGAGGCAATAGTGCCACTCTATTCTGCTTTGGTTAGACCTCACCTGGAATATTGTGTCCAGTTCTGGACACCACAATTCAAGAAGGATGTTGAGAAGCTGGAGCGTGTCCAGAGGAGGGCAATCAAAATGGTGAAGGGTCTGGAAACCCCTCAAGCCCTATGAGGAGAAGTTTAAGGAGCTGGATTATATTTAGCCCGGAGAAGAGAAGGTTAAGAGGTGGCAAAGCTATGTTTAAATATTTGAAGGGATGCCATATTGAGGATGGAGCAAACTTGTTTTCTGCTGCTCCAGAGAATAAGACACGGAGCAATGGATGCAAAGTACAGGAAAAGAGATTCCACTTAAAAATTAGGAAGAACTTCCTGACTGTGAGATCTGTTCAACAGTGGAATATGCTGCCTCAAGAATACGGTGGAGTCTCCTTCTTTGGAGGTTTCAGAGGCTGGGTGGCCATCTTTCCCAGGGAGTGCTTTGACTGTATCTACCTGCATGGCAGAATGTGGTGTGACCTTGGGGTCTTTTCCAACTTTAGGATTCTATGACTTTCCCTGCCTCTGTCAAAGAAGTCCAGTTATCTGGGCAACCAATGATGTCACTGCCAAACCCAGGTCTGAATCCCTATTGAAATGGGTCAAGAGAATTGGTTTCGTCCAAGAGTTTCCATAGCTAAGCAATCACAAATCTCCCCATTACTTCCTGCCAAAGGGATGGGGTGGTGGTCTTAACATCAGCTGTCATCAGATACCTCCAGAGAGACCTGTTTCAGGAATTAATACACCAAAACCACAGGGACCATCACCTTATGGAAGGCTGCACCAACCATTCCCTGCATCCATTCAGCTAACCCAACTCAGCTCACTAAAGCAAGCCATGAAGGATCAAGTGTGTCTAGGACAGGTCAGACAGCCCCAAGAACCTTGCCCATGTCCTCTGGCCTTATTAACTGAAACTCATCTATCAAGATGGGATAAGATGACTAGATGCAAAATAAACAACAGCAGTGTTCAGAGAGGTGATCAGTGTAGCATAGTAGTGTTCAGATAGATGACCAACAATTTTATCTTCAAGGACCTAGCCTTTCAAGAGATCTAGTTCCCATTCCCAGACACAGAAGCTCTTCTGGATGTTAGTCAGGTACAAAATCAAGTGTTTTGGTTTTTTCCTACCTTCACCATCACCATGTGGAAGATGCTCTAATACAGTCCATCTCGAGCTATCTGATGTATGGAACCAGAAATCTATTGGCTCCAATTGTGTCTGTTGGCTCCAAGTGTTTCTTTCTTTCCTGGACACCAGTCAGGGACTATCAGTCAATGGCTCAGAGATGTAGCACTACTCTAAAACATAATGGGTCAAGGAACATCTCAAGCTTTTGTGTGTTCAGCTTCCAGTGTGTCCTTCAGGAAAAGAGAGGCATGCAGAATCAGGTTCTGACACTAGAAGGCAATATAAAGCCTCCAGATTGGGCATTTATGGTGTAAATATTGAGAATTTGCCCTTGGATGGCCAACATAGTAATGTTTCTTGCCTGCTGGGCTAGAGTCTCCCATCTCCAGCTTCTGCATCAGACTTGATGGATGCTGGCAAAGGAAATGTGGACACTGCATCAGATCCTGGCAAAGCCACCCTTCAGCCCCAGTCTGGTCCAAGCCTGGCAGGCAATGCCAACTCGACTCCCTAAGGCACCGACATGCCACTTGATCACCTCTGTCCAGGCCACTTGTACATTTTCTCAGCTTTTGCGCCATCTAATTTTAACCCATCTCTAGGGAACAAGCCTTCCCCACTTTCCCGTGGGAGATTGGTCCAACGTTGGCCAGATCCGCTAGAGGGGGGGGAAAGGGGGGGGTCTGCCCAACACTGAGCCTCGCTCATGCGACAGAGGAGACTATCGGAAGCCAGAAAATGCAGAACATTTTTATCAGCCTGTTCTCCCTGCATATTCTAAAACAGACTTTACTTCCCTAATGCCAATTGTAGAAATAATAATATTTGCTAGTCGCTCACATCTCCAGATGGTCACCACATTTCAGAACTCTTAAAACGCAAATATTACTGCGGACAAGAGAACTGGCAAGGAGAAAAGCAAGGCAGGCACGACCCAGGCAAGCAGATGTCAGCAAATGTCACTTGGGCTAAAGAAAGAGAAGGTCTCCAAGCCACAACAAGGATGAGAAAAGTGAAAAACGGACAACTAGGATCCTATTAAAGTTGGTTGTACCTCAAGCAAGAAAGTACACTTTGTTGTAAAAAGATCAAAGCTGGAAGCACAAAACACAGCCATTGAAATCAAGTCTGCGTACAAGACACATGGCCTGTGGCTTGCTCTTTCCACACTGGTTTGATCTGGCATCCTCATTCTTCCATGAGTAGCTGTGCCCAGCTGACATCGCTATGTACACTTTATATCCCAAGATATAGCCGTATTAGTCTGTGGAATCAGTATGTAGAGCAGGGGTAGGCAACCTTTCCCCTTTAAGGGCCAAGGGACTTCAGCTCCCAGAAGCCTCAGCCTTGTTGGCCAATAGTCCCATGTTGGCCAATAGCTCCTAGGATTCTGGGAGCTGAAGTCCCTCGGCCCTTAAAGGGGAAAGGTTGCCTACCCCTGATGTAGAGCAATCTTGTCACCTCTTTGAGGCTAACTGAAAGAAAGACGTTGGCAGTATGAGCTTTTGTAGACTTAAGCCTGCTTCCTCCAATGCATTTGGTGGAATGGAAAGCCAGGGACAGACCTATATGGTGATGCCCCTTTTCCTGCTCCTCCATTCCCAATCACATCTTTCCTTATCCCAGTACTATAGTCCACCTCTTCCACTCCCCCACCCTGAAATGTACATCCTGCAAATGCTCTCCTCAGATCTATTATCAACCTCAGACCGCCCACCAAGAAAAGGACTTTTAAACAATGGTGCCTTTCCACTACCTCATCAGGTCTAAAGGCCCCGAAAAGACGCACCCACTGACACTCCACCACAGGCTAGATAAGATCCACATGACCTCATTCCACGTCAAACTATCTCTAAGGCACTCCTTGCTCAGACCATGCCTCCGACCCCCATTTACATCCTAAGATGTATGCTGTTCTCTTCCTCCTCCTCTGGCACTATTCCTTAAACCAGGGGTAGGCAACCTAAGGCCCGGGGGCCAGATGCGGCCCCCCAAGGCCTTTGGACCAGCCCCAGGCTGGTTCTGCCACCACCGCCGCCAGCCACGATGATATTGATTATTGTTGTTATTACTTGTTCTTGGGCTTTTCTTGGCAAAATCTCCACAGGGATTTTGCCATGGCTTTTCTGGGGCTGAGAGAGTGTGCATGCATATTTTTAATTGTTTTTTAAAATTTATTTATTTATTTATTCATTTATGGTGCTTCGGCCCCTCAATTGTCTGAGGGACAGCAACCCGGCCCCCGGCTCAAAAAGGTTGCCTACCCCTGCCTTAAACCATCTCCCGCAGCACCCTTCTTCACCAAAACCCCACTATCTCAAAATAAAATTCCCCATAACAGCATTGAATTACACCCCACCCCTCCTCTCAGTCACATATCTTAAGTCTAAAGCAGTGGTTCCCAAACTTTGGTCCTCCAGATGCTGTGGACGTCAGCCCCCAGAATTCCTAACTGTTGGCCAAGCTTGCTGGGGCTTCTGGGAGTTGAGGTCCAAAACACCTGGAGGACCAAAGTTTGGGAATCACTGGTCTAAAGCCACCCTTCCCCAATCCCCGAGTCTTCCTGAAGTCCACAATCAGCCCTTCCACCAACATCCACAAAATGAAGTCTCCCTATCCATTCAGCTTTGTCCCACCATCTCCTACATTGTGTATTGTGTGGTGCATTGTGTTGTGTTTTATCTGTCCTGTTTTGCTCCCTTTTTTAACCGGTTATTGATCAAGACGAATATACCTATCTGTCATTCACATACCAAGCCCTGAGACTCGCCACACTTTTTTCCAGTAACTTTCCCAGAACCCCCTGCCCTCAATCTATTCCTACATTAAAAATCCCAATTTCAAACCAAACCAAACCCAACCCAGTAGCCCACACGACTACATCGTGTCTTGTCCCTTAAGTATGAAAACTACTCTATTTGCTAGAGCCCTTCGTCACTCACAGCCACTGACCTCCGTCTCCAGTGACACCCCTCCAAATATTCTACAAACGTCCCTTGTATCTCATTCACCCCCAAAACACCCCAACCTAGGAACCTGTCCATCTCCAATTTAAACACTTGAAATCAACTACTCCTCCAGGATCTCTCCCCCCCCCTCCTCAGGCCCATCTGTCACATACTCCCCACCCCAAGACAACCACCACCATTACAATATTCAGCCTTCTGTTGTTGTTGTTGTTGTGTGCCTTCACGTCATTTCCAACTTATGGCAACCCTAAGGCGAACCTTTCATGTGGTTTTATTGGCAAATTTTGTTCAGAGGGGGTTTGTCACTGCCATCGTCTGAGGCTAAGAGAATGTAACTTGCCTAAGGTCACCCAGTGGGGTTTACATGGCTGAGCCAGGATTCGAATCCTGGTCTCCAGAGTCACAGTCACAAACATCTACACTAACTCTATATTCAGCCTCCTCCCCCATTTAGGAGCCTACCCCATTCCTCTCATGTCAGTGTATCTCCGCTGACCAAGATCTACCCCACATCACTTGATTCTCTCTCGCTACCCTGGTTGACATCCTCAACCCTCAGACGGTGGCTGATGGGACTGCAATTCCCATCAGCCTATGCCAACCCAGACAAGAGAGTGAGGATTGCTGGGAGCTGTGATCCAAACATTTGGAAGAATAAGTTAATTCTCAATCCCAGTTTACACCCACCTTCTCCCTGCGACTCTTCTTTACGGTTGCTGTTATTGCTGCTGTGGGTCTTCAAGTTGTTCCTGACTTATGGTGACCCTAAGGCAATCCTGTCACAGGGTTTTCTTGGCAAGTTTCTTCAGAGGGGGGGGTTGCCATTGCCATCCTCTGAGGCTGAGAAAGTGGGACTCACCCATAGTCAGTTTCATGGCTGATTGGGGATTTGAACCCTGATCTCGAGGCAGTCCAAGGCTCAAACCACTGCACCATACTGGATCATTACCCTTAAGCTCTGCAACACTCCAATAAAAGCTACCCCACCCCACATCCCAGTCAACCTCCCCAACCCACAAGTACCAGGCCCTCCATGCCCTACGGCAGTGTTGTGTTAACTCCCCTTGGCCCCCAGTCATAGTGACCCTGGGGATGAAACATCTCCAAGACCCCCTGTCTTCCATTGCTTCGCTGAGGTCCTGCAAATTCATACCAATGAGGTCTGATTGAGCCCATCCATCTGGCCTGCGGTCTTCCTCTCTTTCTCCTGCCCTCCATCTTTCCTGGCATCATTTTCCTTTCCAATGAGTCCTGCCTTCTCAGAATGTGGCCAAAGTACAACAGCCTCAGTTTCATCATCTTGGCTTCCAGGAAGATTTCTGGCTTGATCTGTTGAAGGACCCATTGGTTTATCTTTTTGGCCATTCACAGGATCATCAGCACTCTTCTCCAGCACCACATCTCCAATGAATTGGTTCTCTTTGTGTCCATTTTCTGACCTGTCCAACTCTCACTTCCATACAGGACGATGGGGAATACAACGCCTTGAATGAGCCTCACTTAAGTGCTCAGTTGTAGAACTTTACACTTTTAAGATCTTCTCTAGTTCTTTCATAGCTGCCCTTCCCATTCTTAATCTTATTCAGATTTCCTGACTGCCATCTCCATTCTGATCAATGTTTGATCCAAGGTACGAGAAATTTTTAACTGTGTCGATCGCCTTATTGTCTAGTTTGAATTTATGTAGGTCCTCCGTGATCACTATTTTTGTTTTCTTTATGTTCAGCAGCAAGCCTGCCTTTGCACTTTCTTCCTTGCCCTTCCTTAGTAATTGTTCCAAGTCTGCTAGTAGTCTGGTGTCATCTGCATATCTTAGATTGCCCTTCATATGATATTTTCAGCATAAAACTTGAGCATATGGGGTGATAAAATGAAGCCTTGCATGACCTCCTTTGCCAGTTGGGAACCATTCTCATTCTCCATATTCTGTTCTGACAGCGGTTTGAGCATTGGACTATGACTCTGGAGAACAGGTTCGAATCCCGGCTCAGCCATATAAACCCACTGGGAGACCTTGGGCAAGTCACACTTTCTCAGCTTCAGAAGATGGCCATCGCAAACCATGAAGAAACTACCCAAGAAAAACCCCAGGATGAAATCTCCATAAGTCAGAAAGGACTTGAAGGCAAACAAGAACAAGGGAGAAGGTGGGTGTAATCCAAGACGGGGCCAAGTCCATTTTCCCAAATGTTGGACTGCAGCTCCCAGCATCCCCTCACCCTTGAAGGCATAAAACAACAACAGACAACAAGGGGTTCTCTTTAACTATTTCAGTGTCCTCATTATCTAGGTTGAAAGGCCCTTCCCAGAATCCCAAGGCTTTGAGCCATGGCAGTTAAAGCGGGGCCAAACCGGATTATCTCTGCCTTATGGATCTAAAAACACAAACCTCCCCCCCCCCAAAAAAAACCAGCACCGCAATGGTTCCTTCCATTCCTTCCCCATCACCCCTTTCTCTTCAATGGTATTCGCCCTCCTCCTCCACCAATCAAGGCCCACCTCACACCAAACGGCCACCAACACCCCCAGAGAGACCCTCGGCTATTGGCTCCCGAGCCCCTCAACCGGCTGCCTCAACCAAACCGGAAGTTGCTACCCCCGTATATATACCCCCTCACCGGAAGTGAGCCTCTCATTCCTCCGCAGCGCCCCCTCAGGGACGGACGGATAGCCAGCGAAGGCTTTCCCCCTCTTTCTTTCCCCCTCTGAGGCTTTTCTTACCCGGGTGGTGCCCAGCTCCATCATCACCTCCTCGAAGGCCGCCGTCTCTTCGGCCTGACGCTGCTTCTGCAGCGCGATTTTCTCGCTGAATTTGCGAGGGTTGGAAGAGGACGACGAGGAGGAGGCGGAGGAGGATGCCGCGGAGGCGGAGGCCACCACAGAACCACCGCCGCCGTTGTTGCCGCCGCCGCCGCTGCCTCCTCCTCCTCCTCCTGAGGAAGAGGACCCGGCTCCCGAAGCCGCGGCGGCCCCGGAGCCCGCCGCCGCCATCTTGGTCCTCCTCCTCCGCTTCACAAATCCTCCCCTCGCCCGGGAGAGGAGCGGCCGCAGCGCCGCGGCCTGCCTTGCCTTGCCTTGCCTTGCCTTCCCCACCCCCGCCTGGGCTTGACAAGAAACAGCGCCCCGCGCGCGGCACGCCGGGAAAGCGAGTTTGTTTACCTCCCACACAAAATGGACGCCGGGCGGGCGGGCGGTGGTTGGAAGACTACGCCTCCCGGCGTGCTTCGCAACAGTGAGACTGAGGGAAGGCCCTCCGTGCAAGGGGCGACGGGTAATGAAGTCCGTCCCCTGCTTTTAGCCAATGCGGGGCTGTCCCGCGAAGACTACTGCTCCCGTCATGCCCCGCGCGGCGCGGCCTTCCAAAGGCTTTACGCTGAAGTTTTACCTCAGGGAGCAAGTGGCGCAGACTGGAATTGAGGGGAAACGGTTTTAGGTCCACAATTAGGGCCAGGATGATGGGGAAAAGTGCCCCTCCAAGAGAAACCCTTAGAGCCCAAAGAGCTCTGGGTCACAGAAAGTGAGAGATAACTAAAAAGAACAGGCATCTGAACATGTACAGAGTGCTTTTTTTAAACACACACACACACACACACATATATATATATATATAAACATACACACACACACACACGCACACACTTTATTTTAGGCATGTCTACACCATCCTTCAGCAGTGCCAGGAAAAAGACGGGAGATTAAGTAAAATTTAAATAAATAAATAGACTTGATGGCACACAAAGCTAATAAACAGGGCTGCCACGTTGTGGGCCAAATTGGTGGGCCGGATTAGGCCCACAGAAGCAAAGGTTGCCCTCCCTGCATAGTTAGCACTCATGCAGTGTTCACCCATTCTGTGCCTTTCAGATATGTTAGACTGCAACCTCTATCATCCCCAGCCAGAGATGAGGCAGCTGTATTGCTAGCACCATCAGTCATCACTGGGCAGCCTATACATCACCTCTCGACCTTTTAAAAGATAGCACAGGTTTAGAATCATAGAGGTGGAAGAATCCACAAGGGCCATCCAGTCCAACCCTATTCTGCCATGCAGGAACTCACAATCAAAGCATCCCCGACAGATGGCCATCCAGCCTCTGTTTAAAAACCTCAAAAGAAGGAGACTCTTGTTACTCTCCGAGGGAACGTCTTCCACTATCAAAAAGCTCTTACTGTCGGGAAGTTCTTCCTAATGTTGAGGTGGAATCTTTTCCTGTAGCTTGCATCCATTGTTCTGTGTCCTATTCTCTGGAACAGCAGAAAACAAGCTTTGCTCCCTCCTCAATGTGACATCCCTTCAAATATTTAAACAAGGCTATCATATCATCTCTTAACCTTTTCTTCTCCAGGCTGAACATACCATGCTCCCTAAGTCTTTCCTCATAAGGCATGGTTTCCAGACCCTTCACCATTTTGGTTGCCCTCCTTTGGACACAGTCCTGAAGACAGAAGAAAGAGGAAGGAACACATACAATCTAAGATATGCAGATGACACCATACTGCTAGTGGAAACATATCAGACACTTGGAAACACTACTAAGGAAAGTTACAAGAAGAAAGCACAAAGGCAGGCTTCCTACTGAACGTAAAGAAAACAAAAATAATGATCGCAGAGGACCTACATAAAATTCAACCTGGATGGTGAGCGAATTGAAATAGTAAAAGAATTTCTTTATCTTGGATCAGAACAGAAACTGCAGTCAAGAAATCAGAAGAAGACGAGGAATGGGAAGGGTAGCCATGAAAGAACTAGACAAGATCCTAGAGCAGGGGTAGGCAACCTTTCCCCTTTAAGGGCCGAGGGACTTCAGCTCCCAGAAGCCTCAGCCATGTTGGCCAATAGCTCCTGGGATTCTGGGAGCTGAAGTCCCTTGGCCCTTAAAGGGGAAAGGTTGCCTACCCCTGTCCTAGAGTAAAGATATACAGCTGAGTGCTAAAGTTAGAATCATCCAAGCCCTTGTTTTCCCTATTCCCTATGTACAGGTGTGAGAGCTGGACAGTGAAGAATGCAGATAGGAAGAAAATCAATTAATTTGAGATACTGCGTTGCTGGAAAAGAGTGCTGAGGATCCCATGGACAGCCAAAAAAGACAGACAAATGGGTCCTACAACAAATCAAGCCAGAACTCTCCTTGGAAGCCACGATGACCAAACTGAGGCTGTCGTACTTTGGCCACATTATGAGAAGGTATGATTCACTAGAAAAGGCAATGATGCTGGCTGTCCCATTAAGACATAAAATAGGCTCTAGGAATCAGCATCCCTTCCAGATTATGTTGGACTAAAATGCCCATCATCCTCCATCAGCTTGGCTGGAGTGATGGGGGCTTTCATCCAACAAATCTAGAGGGATAGTTCTTGTGGGTTTTTCGGGCTGTGTGGCCATGTTCTAGAAGAGTTTCTTTCTGACGTTTCGCCAGCATCTGCGGCTGGCATCTTCAGAGAATGCTGGAATGGAAGAGAGTGGGTATATATAACGTCAGAAAGAAACTCTTCGAGAACATGGCCACACAGCCCAAAAAACCCACAAAAATTATGGATGCCGGCCATGAAAACCTACGACTTCACAATCTAGAGGGCATCACATTAGAGAACTACATTGCTCTACCCTATGCATTGTCTGCTAAATTTTAAAAAACCACCAGAAAACCTCATATATCTCTTTGCAGTCCTGCAACATCTGGAAGGACACAGATTTCCCCATCCTTAACCCAGAATTTGGAAGGATTATTTTCTGGACTATAACTTCCAGAATCCCCCAGCCACCATGGCAAGAGGTTGGGATGTTCTTTTTCCTAATTCTGTGCCTATGCAATCCAACCAGTGGAAGAAAATCTTGATTTTATACTGTCTTAGTTAGGTTATTTTAATTTTTTAAAAATGTTTTAAAGTCCTTTTATCTTGTGAGCTGCCTTGTGTCCCTTTTGGGGTGAACAGCGGCATAAAAATGAAATAGAAAGAAAGAATCTGAATTCTGGAACATGTGTAAACTGAGCTGTTTCTCACGATTTCTCTTGTTTTGTAGCATGCATTTGCTCTCCTGCAGGAAAATTTACTCCGACTTCGCCACCCGAGGATATTTATTCCTTTAAAGTATTTATACCTTCCCCTTTAACCCCAAAGCCTTCCCAAGTGGCTTACCAAGGTAAGTAGCATTGATACTCCCTGCTCCAGAGTTTATAATCTAGATTTAAGACAAGAATAAAGAGGAGGGGGAAGTGACTCCACTAGTCCCCAGCCCTTTCTTGGAATATTTTGCCTGATCAAGAGATCCATAGATCTCTAAAGTATTGCATATACATCTGGTCCTAAGGAAATACAGGGAGCTGGAACCGGGAGCCAAAACAAAGATGAAATTTCTCTGCAAATCATCTCTGGCCCTGTGCCACAGCCCTCACCAGCCAGGCAGAACTGTAGAAAGGGGGGGAATTAAATAGAATAAAATCAGAAAACGTGCTTAAGCAGAGGTTTTGCAAGAAGCATTAAGAGATTAAACTGGGAGGGATTTGTGCAAGGGAAGCTGGAAAATGAGTGGATTGCAAGCCTGATGGGGATAAAGGCAGATCTGCCTGGCAAGGTAGATGCACCCCAAAGCCAGGGATGGCAGAAGCAACATCTGCCCCAAAAGGCAGGGCACACCAAGAGCACACAAGCTGGAACATTGTTAAGCCAAACCAGACACGTACTATGTATCACCAAACCTGGGGAAAACTACATAAATTATAGGAAAGGAGGGCAACTGGTATGATGCAGTGTTGGCAGTACAGATACTTCTTGTTGTGTGCCTTCAAGTCGTTTCTGACTTATGGCAATCCTAAGGGTGACTTATCATGGGGGGTTTCATGGCAAGGTTTGTTCAGAGGAGGTTTGCCTTTGCTTTCCTCTGAAGCTGAGAGTGTGTGACTTGCCCAAGGTCACTCAACGAGTTTCCATGGCCAAGCCAGGATTCAAACTCTGGTCTCCAGAGTCACAGACCACAGCTCAGAGCATTACTACTACTATAATTCTTAGTTAATTTCATTCTCGGAGGAAGGAACAAATAATTTCAGCAATTTTCGTCCCACAGTGAAAATGTATTTTGAAAAGGCAGCATTTTCCAAAACTATTTGCAGTTTGGGGCTTTCAGTGTGCATAATTCACACAAGGTTATACTGCACAGAAAAGCATTTATGGCTGTTTTCTGTGCAGAAAATCTGCCAGTTGGGGACTTAAGTCTATACAAAATTTGCACTTTTTTGTGCAAAACCAGCACTTTTGTCACAGAAAGCAGGATTTCTTGCACAGAAATAATTCTTACACAGAAACCTGATTTTCCTTTTTGGTCATTTTATAAATATTGCCATTCCTAGCTAAAACTAAGCCTAGGCTCAAAAGCATCGTTTGCCATTCAATGAACAAAGAAATTTTTGGATAGGCTATATGCCTAAAGGCACCAGATCCTGTCTGATCTTGGAAGCTAAGCAGGGTCAGACCTGGCTAGTACTTGGATGAGAGATCACCAGTGAATACCAGATACTGTAGGCTTATCTTTCAGAGGAACTGGCAAAACCACCTCTTTGTATTCCTTTCCTAAGAAAGCCCTAGGAAATGCATGAGCTCATCATAAGTCAACAAATGTCTTAAAAGATTGGCAAGTACACGCACATTTGCAATGTAGCCTACCTTGCAGGGTTGTTATGTCCCTTTATATCAGAAGGGGTTTATTTGTGACTGGAGACAATTATTTTGCAGCTCCTGGATTCCTATCGAAAAAGGGAAACAGACCCAAAAAGTTTGCAAGAATCCAGGAGCAAGAGTTTTGACCAAAAAAGAAGTCACAACTCCTTCCCCAAACATTAAAACAGGCTGAAAACTGGAAGTTGGCCTCCCAGTAATCACATTTTCTTTTCTTTTCTTTTCTTTTTCAGATCCATAGAGTATTCTGGGAAAAGAAAAAATGGCCCTTGGTCACTCCAACGCTGCTTTATATAGCTCTTTTGTTTAATCAATTTTCTTTTTTATAATCCAAGATGCTGATCCACTATCATGCCAATTTGGACCGAGTTAAATAGAGCACTGGGAGCCAAGCTTGGAAAATGTCCATAAATACTGCGCAGATGTTCATAATCATGGAAACTCAGATTTATTCTCCTATTTTAGAGGATGGGACGGGACCAAGGCGTTTCTGTCAGTTATGGAAAGCCCTGCTCACCTTCCCTTAAACTGGTGCCTAAACCTCATTGCCATCATCATCAGGACTAGAAAGTTGAATGTGAAGAAGACACTGAAGCAAATGTTGTGGCAAATAACTCTTTTCACACTCATTTATGTAACTGAGTATGTACCACTGTGACTACATCACATCCTCCAACATTTCACAGATGAAAACCAAGACACATGTGGGCAAGAAACATCAGAATGTGGACAAGATGACAAAAGTTATGAGGAAGAAGAGACACGCTAGGAGAGGCTGCAAGGAAGGGTAAGAATCAGCTTTTGATGGTTATAAATAAACTACTACTACTACTACTACTACTGTTGTTGTTGTTATCATCATCTCCTCCTCCTTCCTTAGTTGAGTGCAGACTACTTCACTTTGAACTGTTTGTAGCAATTGAAGCCAGCTGAGGACAAAGGAGGAAGAGGAGTGAGAAACCAGGGCATTCTAAAACCAAGTAAAAAAGTGGGATAACAGAAGAGTAACAGTGCATCTCCACTGTAGGAATAAATGCAGTTTGACACCACTTTAATTGCCATGGCTCCAGCCTACAGGTTCCTAGGATTTGTACTTTAGTGAGGCATCAGCACTCTTTGACAAAGGAGGCTAAAGAGCTTGCAAAACTACTAATCCCAGGGTTCCATAGGATGGAGCTAAAACACTTAAAGTTGTGTCGAACTGCATTATTTCTACAGTGTAGATACACCCCATTAAATTGGGACATACAGTGGGCCCTTGGTATCCTCTGGGATTTGGTTCCAAGACCCAATGTAGATACCAAAATCCATGGATATTCAAGTCCCATTAAATGCAAAGGCATCGTAAAATAATTTCCCTTATATAAAATGGTAAAATCAGGATTTGCTTGGAATTTATATTTTTTTGAAATCTTTTCAATCCATGGATACTTGAATCTGTGGATTTAAAAAATCCGTAGATATGGAGGTCTGACTGTAGCTTGTTCGCTATCCAATAACATGAGGACACACAGAGAAATATTAACAGAAGCTAGTGCCACCCCTGAATCTTTCTAGATTTCTAAATTCACCTCCCATGGCAGACTCTCTCTCTCCCTCTAAGTCCAAGAAAATTCCCCAGATGATTCATAGTTTTCTTATTTTTAAAAAAATGAACACAAAGAGAGGCAACATGGAATAAAAGCTGTTTATTTGGTTGTTCTGTTCTCATCTCATTAGCAATTTGGCACAGTAAAAACACTCATGTTTTCAATCTGGTGAGAAAGGAATGCAGGCCATTATTCAGAACGCTCCCCACTCCCTGCAATGGCAAAAGTTTGCTGGGCAGCCAACGCTCCCTCGCCTTCGGAGGACTTAATGTGGAAAACAAAAAGCGGCTGCAAACAGGGCACTGAGCTACGAATGGCAGCCCTGTCTGTTGCAAAATGTCTCCCGTGCATGGCACTCCCATCGTCCCCTGCCAGGGAGAAGATGCCATCCAGCAAGGAGAGCCCAAAACCTGGAGTTCAGCAAATGTTCTGGATCACACCTCCCATCATTCCCTGAGCACTGGCTGCGCTGACTGGGGCTGCTTGGAGTTGTAAGCCAAAATATCTGGAAACCACCATCTGGAAACCTCATGGGGTTCATATCCAGCTAAAACTTACAATGGTTCCCAGACTTTCGTCCTCCAAACGTTTTGGACTTCAGGTCCCCGAATTCCTGACCGTTGGCCAAGGTAGCTGGGGCTTCTGGGAGCTGAAGTCTAAAACACCTGGAGGACCAAAGTTTGGGAATCTCTGATAAAGCTCTGCCCTATGTTTTAAATGGAATCTATAAGCAAGACGGTGGTTTAATCAACAGTGCAGGTTCATGGATGCTCTTGGACTACACTGCCCATCAACCCCAGCCAGCATGTCCAACAGTGAGGGATGGTGGACTCTTAAATCCAACCCCTACTTTAAATGAAAACTTGCCCAATTTGTGCTTAGTAATATGTCTTCATACCACATGACCACACAATTATAGCACTACATTCCCATTCCAATTGCCACCGCTGGATCCAGGGATTTGTAGTTTGAGGAAACACTAAGAATTTTTTTTGAGAACACTGAATGCCCCTCATTATTATACTCAAGGTGACTAGGCATCCTCCTTTTTCCAGGGCATGCCCTACCTTTCAACCTTCTGTCCAGGAGGAATTACAAAATTTGGAGCATGACTAAGACTGCACCCGCACGGCAAAAATAATCCAGTTTGACAGCACTTTTAAGTGCCATGGCTCCTTGCAATGGAACCCTGGGAACTGTACTTTTGTGAGATATTTAGCCTTCTCTGACAGAAAGCTCTGGTGCCACAACAAACTACAATTCCCAGGATTCCATCACATGGAGCCATGGCAGTTAAAGTGACACCAAACTGGATCATTTCTGCAATGCAGAAGCATCCCAAGAAGCATGAATTTACATCTAGTGTTTTTAACTTTTATTCAATAATGTCTTACATTTTTCTTGAATGTCCTACATTTGTGGTGCTTTGTCCTCCTTTGCAGTGATGACATCTGTCACCTTGCCTATACTGCAAACCCCAGAATGACATAATGGTGGCAGTTAAAGTGGGATCACAGTGCAATAATTAGGTAGTGTGAATGGACCTTATTTCTTCTGTGCATTCTTCAACAGTGCAGGTGGAAAGTGGCAGGTTACAATCTCTGAAAAACAGGCTGATACTGACATCATGCACACAAAATGCAGCTGCTAGACAGGATAGATTTGTAGTCATATTTTCCCTGTGGCCCTTCAAGTGTTATAGTTAGCCTGCAACTCCCATGAACCCCAGCTGGCATAGCCAAAGGCGAAGAAGGCTGGGAGATGAAGTCCAGATGAGTCCTCTGATGGGTACACATTTCCTTCCCTTTTTCTAGGCTGGACCAGGGTGGAACATTTGTGATCTTCCAGAAGTGGTTGGACTGCATCTCTCATCAGCCCCAGACAGCAGGGACAGAGGTGATGGGACCTGTAACGCTACTTGTTCAACAAGCATGCAAAACAAGCATCCAATGGAGGTAAGCAAAATGCAGTCTTCAGTGTGTTGGTGAACTGCAACCCCTAGCATTCCTCATCATTGACTATGCTGGTTAGGACTGATGGGATGTGCAGTCCAACAACAGGTGCAGGACTGACCACTTAACAGCAATCCCTCCATCCTCCAATCCTCTGACAGTCCAACCCATTTGAAGAAAATGCTCCGAAAATCTGTAAAAAATATAAAATGCTACTACTATTACACCTCAAGCTAAGAAACCTTTTTATTATCACTCTGGAGAAAAGGAGCAGCTTTTCTTTCCTACTCCAAATCGCCAAATATTTTCCATCCAACCAGCAAAAAAATTTCTCAAGTCTGCAAGCAATAGGAAACAAAAACCAGTTTTTTGAGTCAACTGTGGCCAAAACTGAAACTCCCAAAACAAACAAAATAACCCTTTGTGTGATCATTGATACCCACCCCACCCCCAATAAACCTGCTGTTTCAAATCAAGTCTCGAGCAGCCTCCTGGATGCTCTTGGACTACACCTCCCATCAGCCCCAGATAGCATGTCCAACAGCCAGACTCCATAATCTGCTTTAAATGCAAAGTTGCTCAATTTGTGCTTAGTAAATTCCCTAATATCTTTAGACCGCAAGCCCTTACTACCCAACACTGTGATCCCACTCTTGGCTCCATCTTGTGGCATCCAGGGATTTGTAGTCTGAGGAAGCACTAAGAATTATTTGAAATATTAAATGCCTAACCCTAGCTCTGGACAGCAAATCCCAGAATGCCATATTTATGGCAGTTAAAGTGGGACCATGGCACTATGATTATGTAGTGTGAAAGGGTCCCAGGACCTGTGTGTTCTTGACTCCTTGTTCTCGGGCCTTCCAAGTGCCATACCCGCTTTCCAAAATCCAGACTCGTCTGCAACTACCGATCTGAACTCAGCATGTACCACAAAATACCATCAGACAAAGAGAATCATCCGGAGGATTCTCTCTACTCAAAGAAAACCTGTAACAGATCCCAGGTACAAATTATGGTTTCTTCCACAATTGGAATTAATACACACACACACACACACACACACACACACACATCTACCTATGTACATGAGTGAACATCTCTCAGCTGAATGCATGAAGAGTGATGGTCAAGAAAAAGAGGATTCTGGCCCTGGCAATGGTTTGTCTGCACTGGTTGAGCTGCAAATGACACATTTCACACAAGCCACCCCTTGACACTGTACTTAGGATCATGTGTGAGTGCCCTCTTCAAAATTTTACAGATGCCCTACAAGGACCGCTTAGGCAGGATAGAGAACAAATGGTCCTTGATGCAGAGAATGCTAGGGCCCAAGAAAATGGAGAAAATGTCTCATCTTACAGGAGCGCCAGACTGGTCACGAAAACATCCCAAATCCAGAAGAATTTCTGCAGGTATTTTCATATTCGCCACACAGGACTCGGCCCTTTAAAAATGTTCAAGGCACCAAAAAGGTTAAGGCAAGATGGTTGCCACCTGAGAAGTATTGGCCACAGAAGCGGCTCTGTTATTTTGGCACTGGAAACTTCTACAAGGTACAAACCAACACACACACACATATACAGAGGATCAATTTGTAAACAGGCAAAAACAGCTTAATTTTTCCAAAATGGGAATCCCTCTTAAGTCAAAAATCCAGGAGGCCAAATTATTTCTTGTCAGCACTGAATGCATGGTCTTAAAATAGTGTGAAATGCTATCTACCACAAAAAGGGGTGCGCACTTACCTCCCACGGGATTGTCACAAAATTCAGGATACAGCTAGATCTGAAGTACAGTACAGCTGCACAATACAGCTAGATCTGAAGTACAGCTGGAAAGGCAAACCTGAGACTGGAATATTTTTTTTTGCCTACTTGTTGGCACTAGTTTGAACAACAACGAGTTCTTGGCACTAGTTTGAACACAAAGTCTAAAATTATAAATCCTTTCCCCCCCCCCCCCAATTGGAAGTGGAATGAATATTAAACCAAATTCCTCTCAACTCTATGGGGGAAAATCAGTGGAGCAAGAGGAATGCCAATTATAGGGTTGGACAATGTGTGGCACTCCAGATGTTGCAAGACAACAACTCCCATCCACCAAGACCAGCATACCCAATGGAGCGGGATGATGGGAGTTGCAGTCCAACAGGACATAGAGGTCCACATGTGGCCTACAGGGGAGTCATCTCCAACCCAGTGCTTTCCAGGTGTTATGGATTACAACTCCCATCGCTCCAGCCAGAGTGGCTGACCATCCTGGCCCCAAGGGGACAAAGGTGGGGTGCACACACACACACACACACACACACACAAAACATACCAACCATTCTTTAGATTCAGGGCAGGCAAAGTAGCCTCCATGGCCATTTTTTGTGGGCCCCGGCCGTCAAAAATAGTTTTTAAAATAGATGACCCCAAATACCTTCTAGGAGATGGGGGGCATTTTCACCATCTTTTAGGGCCATTTTATCCCCAGCAGAATTCTTTTTTTTTTTTTTTTTAAATAGGAATTAACTGAACCAGAAAGTTCTTAACATGAAGTTGTTTAAAAAGGCCTCCTCTGGCCCTAAGGTAAAAATGCTCCCCATGACCCCCAGTTAGTTAAAAAATATATGTATTTTGTATTTCTCTGGGGTGTAGTGGAGGGATAAAGCCCTCCAAGGTCTTCTGGGGAACTAGTGTATCCTCCTCGCTTCCCATGGTTTCTCACCCATGCTTTAGATCAGTGGTTCCCAAACTTTGGTCTTCCATGTACTTTGGACTCCAGTGTCCAGGAGCCCCAACCAGTTTGGCCAACAGTCGGGAATTCTGGGAGACGAAGTCTAAAACATCTGGAGGACCACAGTTTGGGAGCCACTGCTTTAGATCTTCACAAACAAAATGCTGGTGATGAGAGCAAAGCCAGCCAAGAGGATGATGACTTTGAGGATCCGCTGCTCGGAAGAGCTGAGTTCGTGGGGCAGGATCTCCAGGAAGGTGATGTAGACGAAGGTGCCGGTGGCCAAGCCTTCCAGGACACTGCGGGAGAGGCGATGCAGGGGGGCCATGGACGTCTCCGTCAGGGCCACCCCTAGCCCGATGCCAAGCGGGGACATGATGGAGAAGAGGACCAGGCAGCCTACTACGGCCCGGGGACGCAGCCGGCCTTGGAGCAGCTTTAGGCTGAGGCTGAAGGCAATGACTCCCTTGTGGATGAGAAGAGCCAAGCAGATCTCCAGGGCTTGCGTGCTCTCCTCCTGCAGCCCCACGGCCAGCCCTTCGAAGACGGAGTGGAGCGACAGAGCCAGCAGAAGCACGACAGAGCGGATGCCCGAATGGGCGTTGAAATCCACATGGACATGAGGCCGATCCCCAGCAGGGCCCTCCCGAGGCGGTAGGGCATGGCGTGGAGACGGACCATCAGGCCATCCCTGGTCCTGGATGGTGGTGGAGCTCTGCGAGGCTGATCCAAGGAGAGCTTCAGTCTCTTCCAAGGAGCCCGACGGATCCTTGTAGGCCAACACGATTTGTTCAAGGACAAGGACGAGGAAGAAGCCCATGGCTAAGATGAACTCCTGCAAGGGGAAATGGAGCTGCAGGAACAGGGAGTGAAAAATAAAAATAAAAGGAAGAGATGAGGGTTGGAACACTGCTCCATCTAGTCTACATCAATATCAAATAAATGACACTTGTCACTTCTACTCTCTCGTAAGTATTCAAGAAGCTTAGTGTTTTCCAAGTAGCAAGAGCATTTGAGTCTCACCACAGCTTGCAAACAGAAGAGTAAGAGCATAAAGTGATTATTTAAAAAAAAACACAGCAATTGCAAGAAACATGGTGAAAATATATTCCCTCATTGAAGTATTAAACTAAGGCAGTCAAAAATAATTAAAAATACTGATGGGTCTGCTTCAACTTGGGCTTGGTAGTATTAAGGAGGATATTCCAAAGGAGGCAGAAACAATGATCTTTCTTTGTAGTTCACTGTTAGATCAATACCCAGTGTCCATTGCTTCTTTTTTAATCACTTTATTTTATAGTGCAATACATGCCATTCAGAAACAAACCCTTCAATTAAAAGAAGTTCAACCAAAACAACTTGCTTTGGAATGATGATTATTTTTAAGCACATGGCCCTAACACCTGAACTGCATTTTGCTACTTAATGTTCTGAAGCCAGTGACCAAGCCTTCCAGGACGCTAGGGGCCAAAATGACTAAACTGAGACTATTGCACATCATAATGACTAAACGAAGACTTTGGGCACATCGTCAGGAGATGTGACTCATTTGAAAAGATAAACGATGGTTGGTAAGATGGTAGTCATGAGCCAACATAGTGGTTTGAGTGTTGGACTACGACTCGAGATCAGGGTTTGATTCCCAGCTTGGCCATGAAAAACCATTGAGTGATCTTGGCAAGTCACATGCTCTCAGCCTCAGGGGAAGGCAATCGCAAACCCCTTCTGTACATATTTAGCCAAGAAAACGCCATGATAGAGTCGCCTTAGGGTTGGCAAAACCCAGAAATGACTTGAAGGCACACAACAAGATGGGAGTCAGTAAAAAATCAATAAATGCATTACTGGTGGACCACAGCGTTGACCTTGCAAGACCTGAGTTGGGCTGTTGCTCACAGAGTGACTTGGAGGTGTCTCACTAGATAACTAAGGGCCTCGGCAGACGACTAATAGAGTCGTCTTGGAGGCCCGGAAGAGGAGGAGCAGCCACACGCGCGGCACTCCTTCCTCTTCCTGAGGTTGCCCTCGGTGCTGCCGGCCCTCCGCACGGCCGGCGCACCGAGGGCAACCTCCCGCCGCAGCGTCTGGACACGCTGCGGCGGAAAAGACAGGGAAAGTGCACCCTACGCGTTTAGGGCGCACTTTCCCTGTCTTCTAAAAGGAGCGCCAATTTGGAGCTCCTTTTAGGGTCACCGCAGGAGCGCCGCGGTGTGGAGGCTGCGGTCCCGCGGCGCTCCGGACCAGGGCGTCCCCGACACCCTGGTCTGCATCCCCCCTAAGTTAAAGCAACAGCAACCACCATGTCCCACGTCGCTAGAGTCATGTTTCTTCAAAGGAAAGCTCTGCCCCTTTCCCCCTTCCCCTCCAAGCCGGCTTCTCACTCACCGTGACTCTCAGCTCATCCAGGGCTTCATTAATGCCAGCAAAATAATCCGGGATCAAATCCAGGAGGCAAGTGGCAAGGAAGACGCCGCCAGCAAAACAACTGACCAGGCTTAAGATTCTCCTTCGGAGAACTGCTGAGAGAGGGAGGCACATCAAGGCAGGAAAACCCAAAGAACAGAAACAAGGCAACCCTCCGAAAACAAAGCAAAACAAAATGCTTCCATGAAACAGGATACAGTGCAACATTCCTGGATGCATCCACTTTGCTGTCGGCTGTTCATGTTTCACTGCTTTGTAGTCGTCATTTCTTATCTATGTTTTGTAGGCATTTGATGTTTGTTGCTTTAAAAAAAATAACACACACTTGGGAAAAGGGAGTAGGGCTAGGCATAATGTCTGGAGTAACCTGCTCTAAGCAGTATGCCAGAGTGGTTGCAGTTTTGGACTAGGGCCTGGGGAATCCAGGTTGTAATCTCTACTGAGCCATAAAACTACTATTGTCATCATCATCGTCATCATCATCATCATCATCGTTTCTACCCCATCTTTCTCCCAGTAATGGGAGTCAAGGCAGCTAACAACCTTTTCAGACAATACAGATTAAAAACACTACAAAAGTGAAAGGAAAGCTTAAAATAATACAATCAAACAATCACATGCTCAAACAATAAAAATGCATTAAAAGGAGTGGTGGAGGGGGCTTCTCTTGTATCTTTAACACTGGCGCAGAAGAGGGCATTTCAGCAGGTGTTGCTTGTTACCTGGCTGTGCTGCGGTTGTCGTCGTTGCTGTTTAGTGTGCCTTCAAGTCATTTCCGACATGATGGTGCCCCTAAGGAGACCCTATCATGGAGTCTTCTTGGCAAGCTTCTTCAGCGGGTGTTTGCCATTGCCAGCCTCTGAGGCGCAGAGATGGTGACTTGCCCAAGGGGGTACCCAGTGGGTTTACATGGCCGAGTGGCGATTCAAATCCAGAGTCACAGTCCAGTGCTCAAACCGCTACACCACCCTCTTTTTACACAAGCATTAAAGGTACAGAAGCCATCTCCAGTTCTCACTCGGGCAATGCCAATACAAAAACTGGCAAAAACCCCAGATCAAAGTTGGGAAAGCACAGATCCATAGTGTCAGATGGTGTAACCAACCACCCTGGCGAACCTTATAGGTCCAACCCAGCCTTACCTGTTGAGCCGGTTGTCGTTCCTGGCCGCCGTAAGATCCACAGGGGAAGAAACCCACAGATGAGAGTCACCACCAGCAACAGAGCCAGCGAGCCAAGCTTCACCTCTAAGCCTGTGGGGGAGCGGAGTGGCACAGCCTGGGCATAAGGTTCCCACACCAAATGCCCCAGCTTGGTTTCGTGTCCAAAGGTCTCGGCCATCATTCCCAAGTCGTGTTTCGAATCCAGCTCCTTGCTGAGGCTGGTCAGCTTGTCCCCTTGTTCTCAGTCAATGGGACAGAAGGAAGGGAAGTCCTCCTCTTCTTAAAACAGCCACACAGTCGGCTCTTTCAACCAGCTCAAGCTCTTGCCAGCCTCTTCATCCCTTCTCCGATCTGGGCGGCTGAGAAATGGGGACCTAGAGGAGGACATGAAAAGAGTGACAATAGTAGGAATTAAAGTGACTGGCAATAAGACATATAAAGTGGGAAGAGAAGTCCCACGATACACCTGAGAAGATCAGAGATCCCAGCAGCTACATTAAGATCTTTGATGCTAAGAATGGTATGGTGCGGACCAAACTCCATTTCGTTCATGCTTAGGGTTGCCAAATTGAAAACGAGAGAAGGCTCCTCTACCTTTGTGTAGAAGAAGGTGTTGCTTGTTACCTGGCTGTATGACAAACCCCGCATCTACACAACCATTAAAGATCCAGGAGCCCTCTCCAGTTTTCACTCTGGCAAACCCCTTCGTGCTCCCTTTCAAACGCAAGGGGACCAGACCGCCTCCTTTTTCAGGACATGTCCTACATTTCGGACTCCTGTCCAAAATGTTCAAAATGTCCTCCATTCTGTGCAGGACTAAGACGCACGCCTTTATATTTCTGTTAGTGTTTCTAGCTGGTCTTTTGCAAAGTCCGACATTTGTCTCGAACGCCCGGCAAGTTGCGGTGCCTTCTCTCCTCCTTTGCCGTTACGATCCCTGTTCAGAAGTGATGTCGTTTCACAAAAGCGCAATGTTAACACAATTTGTTTGTGATGACATAAATAACCGCATGGGGAAATCTTATTTATGAAGGACGCCATCACCCTTCTCCTCCATTTTCCCATCTGTCTAAAGTCAGAACACAAACTCCGCAGGGAAAGACGTTCCTCCTTCCGTTTACACTGGGTTTAAGTCACTTTTTGGCTCATTGAAAACCGCAATTCATACATGGTTTGGACTCTAGCTCCCAGAATCCTTCATTTTTTGGTGTCCAAAAAAAAAAATCTGGAGGACCAGAGGCTGAAAATCCTTGCCACAAAAGAAGAGGAACCTTTATCTCAGTCGACAGCTTCACAATTTAACACAACGCGCAATCACATTTTTGTCATGCTTTGCTTATTTATCCCACTGGCTTATGAAAGACAGAGGAAGAAAGATAAAGAGGCTAATGAACAGAAAGAAAAGTAAAACTTGAAAGTAACCTAGAAAGAGAAGAGAGACGTAAATACGACACAAAGGCTAATAAGCAGAAAATGTAGACCAGCAATTGGGTTAAACAACGGAACAAACCTAAGTAACTAGTAGGAACAAGGGACCTTTTAGGAAGGAGAAATGTGAACGAGAAATCCTAACAAAGCTAGACGTTCCATAAGCTACATTGAGAAAAATGCAAAATGTAAATATTTATCTGAATGTTTGCGGATAGGTTTATTAGCCGTTCGTTTGCGGAGATCATTTTTTGTTATGTTAATTAAAAATATTTTTAGAAAAAGAAATACAGAACTTGCCAGAAAAGGGATTGTGCCGCAATTTGAACCCAGACTCCCGCTCATTCCACCCCAAAAAACTGCAAAAGCAAGGTCAGAGGATGGGAAACTCTGTTGCCAGCCATTCCGGAAGGATGGAGAGTAGAATGAAAATCAGCAAACCTTGACCCTCATGTTGGGAACTTTGAATCACAGAATCACAGAGTTGGACCCCAAGGGCCATCCAGTCCAACCCCATTCTGCCATGCAGGAACTCTCAATCAAAGCACTCCCGACAGATGGCCATCCAGCCTCTGTTTAAAAACCTCCAAAGAAGGAGACTCCATCGCTTTCCAAGAAAGCATCTTTTACTGTCAAACAGCTCTCACTGTCAGGAAGTTCCTCCTAATGTTGAGGTGGAACTGCTTTTCCTGTAGCTTGTATCCATTGCTCCGGATCCTATTCTCTGGAGCAGCAGAAAAGAAGCTCACTCCATCCTCAATATGACATCCCTTCAAATACTTAAAACAGGGCTATCATAGCATCATAGAGTTGGAAGAGACCCCAAGGGCCATCCAGTCCAACCCCCTGCCATGCAGGAACTCAAAATCAAAGCATCCCCAATCATATCAGCTCATAACCCTCTCTTCTCCAGGCTAAACATACCCAATTCCCTAAGTCTCTCCTTATAGGGCTTTATAGTTTCCAGACCCTTCCCCATTTTAGTTGCCCTCCTCTGGACATGCTCCAGTTTCTCAACCTCTTTTTTGAACTGTGGTGCCCAGAACTGGACACAGGATTATTCCAGGTGGGTCCTGACCAAAGCAGAATAGAGTGGCACTATGACTTCTCCCTTGATCTAGACACTATACTTCTCTTGATGCAAGGTCAGAGGATGGGAAACTCTGTGGTCAGCCACTCCGGATTGATAGAGAATTAAATGAAAACCAGCAAACTGTGACCCTCATGCTGGGAACTTCCTGGAGTCCCGTCACTCGTAAGTGACTCATAAAGAGATTCCCGTAAAGGCTTCCCCTCCTTCCAAAAAAAGGTCACAGCTGTTAGGCTCCACGATCACGCGCCGCCTCGAACTCGGGGCCCAGAGTCAAAGGAAGCCACAGAATTCTGTTTCAGAGATACATGCCAGTCCAGTATAGGGACAGAAGAGCTGGAGAGGATAGATTTATTTGAGTTATTTCATGCATTTTAATTTATGGGGGGGGGGGGGGGGGGAATTGACATAAATGCAAGAGATATGTCTAGGAGAAAGGAAAGGATAGGGAAAAAGGAAAAGGAAAATCCGAGATCTAAGGAAGGAGAGGGGGATTGTAAATGAGAGAAAAAGAGAGAAAAGAACACATGAGGGAAAGAAAGGTAGAACGAAGAAGTGAGTGGAAGAGGGAGCAGAGGAAGTGAGAGAAGGTTGAGAGAAAGTGAAGATGGTAAGAAAGAGGAGGTAGGAAGGGTATATGAGTAAGGAGGGAAGGTAAGAGGGAGGAAGGAGGAAGAAGGGAGGAAGGAGGAAAAGGAAGAAAGGAATGGAAAAGTGTGGAAAGAAAGAAAAAGGTTTAGGAGAGAAATCAATAGCATAAAGGCAGAAGGTAAAAAGGAGACTGGATGAGAAAGGATGGGAAAGGAAAGGAATTAAGGATGGAGTAGTAAGGAAAAGAAGGGCTGAGAATAGAGAGAAGAGAAAACTGAAGATAAATAAGGAAAGGAAAAGAAAAGAAAAGAAAGGTTATAGGAGAAAAAATAAGAAGGTGTAAACAGTTGGTATGTATTGAAAATAATCAGTATATACATATAAAGGTAGTTATGAGTAACTCTAAACTTAAGAAGAACCAGACAGAAAAGGAAAAAAAAGATGAAGAAGGGGAAAAATAAGAGCAAAAGGAGGAGTGAAGTAATGCAAAGAGTAGCGGAAGATGAGCACGAAGAGGACAAAGGGAAATAATGAAAGAGATGGAGACAGTTGTAAGATTTGAGAATGTATAAGGAAGGATAAGTGATGTGTAAAATAATGTCGGAAAAATTGGAATGAAGATATTATAAAAAAGAAAAAAAGAGATGCATGCAATTTTTCGGACGTGTGACAATCTGGTTGTTACCGAAGAGCAGGGGGAATCCGATCTCGGGACTTCCCCATCATATGGGCCACCCAGTGCCCAGACAGCAAAGAGGAAGAAACAGGGGCAGAAAGTTACTAAAACTACTCCAAAGAATGAGCAACTCAGATAGAGACAAGTCTTGTATGTACACTAGGCAAAGACCATTCACAGACACACACACACACACACTGAAAGGTACCTTTTGGAGTACAGTTCCCAGAATCCCCCAACTAGTTAGGGGTTTGTGTGTCGCTAAGTAAATACACCAATGGTGCTAAAGTGGTAACAGAGCTTGGAAACGTTGTTCTTTCAACTGCAACGCACACACCCCAGGACCATCCTGATGAGTAGAGGATACTGGGAGCTGTAGTCCAACATTAACTAGCTATAAGAAAAGCAATAAATAATGATGGGGGGGGGATCATAGAATCCTAGAGTTGGAAGAGACCCCCAAGGGCCATCCAGTCCAACCCCATTCTGCCATGCAGGAACTCCCAATCAAAGCACTCCCGACCCATGGCCATCCAGCCTCTGTTTAAAAACCTCCAAAGAAGGAGACTCCACCAGTCTCCAAGGAAGCATCTTCTGTTCGACAGTGTCAGGAAGATCCTAATATCGAGGTGGAATCTCTTTTCTTGTAACTTGCATCCATTGCTCCGGATCCTATTCTCTGGAGCAGCAGAAAAGAAGCTCACTCCATCCTCCATATGACCTCCCTTCCAATACTTAAACAGGGCTATCATATCACCTCTTAACCATCTCTTCTCCAGGCCAAGTCTCTCCTCATAGGGATTTATGGTTTCCAGACCCTTCACCATTTTGGTCGCCCTCCTCTGGACACGCTCCAGTTTCTCAACTGGACCCAGGGTTATTCCAGGTGAGGCCTGACCAAAGCAGAATAGAGTGGCACTATGACTTCCCTTGATCTAGATACTATACTTCTATTGATGCAGCCTAGAATCACATTGGCCTTTTTAGCTGCCGCATCACACTCTTGACTCATGTTCAACTTGTGGTCTACTAGGACTCCTAGATCCCTTTCATAATAACAACAACTATGTACACACTACAAGCCAAATATTGGGATTTTGATCCAAGTACAAACCTACCTCACAGTTACTACAGGGCCCACGTTTCTTAACAGACACCCCTGTACCTTCCTCAAACCAGCCAGCACCTGACTATTACACCCATTTTGCAGGTGGGCAAGACTGAGCCCAAAAGGTGACCGATCAAACACAAAGTCAGCCACGACAAAGTTAACTACGGCCCAAAACATGCTGCAGAAATAATCTGCTTTGAGACGGCTTGAACTGCCCTGGCTCAATGCTAGGGAATCCTGGGAAGGCTCAACGTCTCACCAAGTTCCTGTTCCCAGAATTCCTTAGCACTGAGCCAGGGCAGTTCAAGCGGTCTCAAACTGGATTATTTCTGCAGTGTGTTTTGGACCTATATTTAGCATGCAGTGATTATACACAACTGGGAATCAGAAGCTCTTGCAGCTCTACCACAGATCACTTAAAAATCAAAACTCATCATTTGGGCATCCCAATTACATCCGGGGCCACAGCAAACTACAATTCCCAGGAATCCCTAGCACTGAGCCAGGGCAGTTAAAGCGCTCTCAAACTGGATTATTTCTGCCATGCATCTTGGCACAAAGCATATTGAACATCAAATGCAGAATTGGTAGTTCTCTGAGACACTGAGCCTTCTCTGTCAGAGAGCGCTGGTGCCACAATAAACTACAATTCCCAGGATTCCCTAGCAGTTAAAGCAACGTCAAACCAGATTATTTCTGCAGTGCGTTTCGGCACAAAGCATATTAAACCTGTGAGCATCAAATGATTGTATCATGGAGAAGAGGATTTCTGGGATTCGTAGTTCCCTGAGACATTGAGCCTTCTGTGGCAGAGAGCTCTGGCGCCACAATAAACTACAATTCCCAGGATTCTCCAGTGATCTCAAACTGGATTATTTCTGCAGTGCGTTTGGGTACATACCTGTGAACCTCAAATGGAGAAGAGGAAATGACTTCTGGGATGTGTAGTTCTCTGAGACACTTAGCTATTTGTATTTAGTTTTGTATGTAATTCTCGGGAGGATATCACAGTCTCTAGAATGCCTCTGTGGGAGACCTCTGGTGCCCCAACAAAGGACCATTCCCAGAATTCCACAGCATTGAGCCAGGGCAGTTAAAGCGGTATGAAACCGAATTATTTCTGCAGTGTGGATGAGATTGAGGCATACAGAGCAGGCCCCTAGTTAAAGGGGGGGGGGGGAGAGGGCTCCAATATAAGGCCAAGAGTGACAAAGATCTCTAAGGCCTGTCCCTTCCATAAACGAGCCCAGGGCCCCCTTTTTTCCGGATTTCCCGGACTTTTCACTCACCCCATTCAGCTCCTCCGCGAAGCCCCAGCGAGTGTCTGGACGTTCCAAAGGGGCGGAGCGAAGGGGCAAACCGAGAAAGAAAAGGAAGCGCGTCTCAGCCAATGGGAACGCCGCACAGCCTGGAACGTTCGGAAGGGCCAATAGACTCTTCCGCTGAGCTCATCAAGCCGCTGGACGTTCCAAAGTGGGCGGGGAGATGCAAATATTTTAAAAGAGACCCAAAGGGTGTGCGCTTCAGCCAATGGGAACGCGGAAGGAGGCGTTAGGTTCTATGAGTGACGCTGCCTCGAGCCAATGAGGAAGAAGCTGGAGCCAAGGGCAGGGCTTTTGTTGTTGGGGTGTTTATTGGAAACCTCGGGGGAAGTCCCAGGCTGCTGTCCGCACTGCAGCAATAACCCAGTTTGAGACCGCTTTAACTGCCTTGGCTCAATGCTAGGGAATTTGGGGAACTGTAGTTTTGTGAGGGATTGAGCCTTCTCTGCCAGAGAGCTCTAGTGCCACAACAAACTACAATTCCCAGGATTCCAATGCAATATTCCAAAATGCAAAGGAAAAAGAAATAGGGAAATGGAATGATGCATGCTTTAGATTTTGGCAGAAAACTCATGTTGTATGATGTCAGCAAAGAGGACATGACTCAGGAAGATTGTGGGAAAGTTTATGAATGTGATTTTAAAATGAATATTTAATTGTGATTTTTAAATTAATAATTTAATACTCCAGAACCCCTTTGTTTGTCCTTTTGGCTCTCCATGGGATCCTCAGCATCTTCTCCAGAAACACATTCTCTCAAGGGCATTGATTTCCTTCCTATCATCTTCCTTAACTTACAATAATAATAAAATATCAAA